>JAJEJO010002552.1:78122-190089 GCA_020662805.1 Glaucomys volans
GGGTGGAAGCATCTCAGCTGAAGGACAGGGTTCAAGGAGGGAGAGCAGCAGGGAGAAAGGGGCAGGAGAGGACAGCTTTAGCCTTTACTAATGGCATGAGGAGCCATTGATGAGGCTCCACCTTTGTCAGGGGCTCCTGATTCTGTCTTATGGCCCTCTGGAGGAGCAGAACAGCACAGCCCCAAACTCCAGTCTGCAGAGCCTTGCCTGGCTTTGACTGGTCTGCAGCCAAATGACAAAAGTACAGACACTGTGAGTTTTTCATAGAACTAAATGCATTCCGTTTGAAGTTATCCTTTATTCTAAGATTATGATCTATCCATAAGGATTCTTTGAAGCAAGCGACAGAAACCAATCCTGGTTAATGGAAGCAGAAAAAGGATTGTTGAAAGAACAATAGGCAACACAGGGTCTCCAAAATGGTGGAGAACCAGGCTCAAAGGCCACATGATCAGTCATGCCCAATCTGACCTAGGGAAGACCCTGCTGATCAGACCTCCAGCTTGTGCCACCAAAACAACAGCTGCAGATGGAGGGAGCTACTGCTCAATGATGCTGCTCCGCCATACTCCTCTGGTCACAGGCATCTGGTGAAAAGTGTGTGTCCATGAGGCCAGTGGTGAGACAAGGGAGGCAAGCGGGCCACCATTTTAACTTGTATTGGAAGGTGGGCTTTGCCTTTCCAAAGGGCATTCCTAGACCCAGGGGAGGTACAAAGGGGCAAAAAAAAAAAAAAAAAAAAAACCAACTGGACGTTTTTCTGGGTGGCCATGTTGGGGAGTGGGGTGTTATAAACGTCCTTTCATGAAGTGAAGGTGATTAGTTGTTTGATGTTTTAAACATTATTGTTACCATGCAAAATATGAACCCGGCCACCTATTACTTGTCCCCAGATGTTTTGGAAGTTTAGTAGTCCATGAAATTCAAGAGACTGGGACTTCCATGCCAAACTGCCTGGGATCAAGTCCCAGAGCTGCCACTTACTAAGCAAATAGACTTGTACAAGTGACATCACATCCTAAGGTTCCATTTCTGGATAATAAAAAGATGTGCAATAAAGATAATAATACTCCTCAGGGGTTGTGGTAAGCAATGAATAAGGAAACATGGATAAAATGCATAATCAGCAGTCAATAAGAGATTCGTGACTCTGTTGGGTTGAAGGTAGAAATTGATCAGAACAGCTTTCCAGGGCTAGGTGTGGTGGCCCATGCCCATAATCCTAGTGACTGGGGAAGATGGCAAGTTCAAGGCCAGCCTCAGCAACTTAACAAGACCCTCAGAATTAAAAGTGCTGAGGATGTAGCTCAGTGCTAGAGTGTCCCTGGGTTCCATCCCCAATACAACACAACAATAACAGCCTTCTAGAGACAGATCCAAAATTGCCCAGGACAATTGGAATCAGTTGTTGGCCTGCTGGAGGTACACAACAGCAGTAATCGGCCCCTGGGGATATCCAGAGTCTCTGGGGAGCCATGCGTATTTCTTCTCTGTTTACACCTGTAGGCTGGAAGGAAGCTGGCATCTTCCCAAACACTGACAGATCCCAGATTCGGAAGCCCTGACCCACAGAGCCCCTCTTCCAGAAACACACCCAGAGCTGTCCCAGCTCTACCACCTGGAGGGATTTCATTTGCTGAGCATCCCCCTCCCCCTGACCTCCACCTTTGTCATGACAGACAGCAGGAACTGTGTTGTCCTCTCCAGCTCCAAGCCTCAGTATCCTCATCTGGAAATGGCAAACGACCGACCAAAGTCACTTGGGTGGTGAGTTGGTGTCAGAGGCCAGCCTCCAATCCAGGGTCTCCCCATGCAAACACGAGGGAGGCTGCAGAGTTACAGTCCAGGCAGAGACTCCCTCTCCTGTGGGGTTCATGTCCTGACTTTCAAGATGTTCCCAGCTCTCCATCAATAGTAACTCATAGATCTGTGGTCCATGAATTTTTTGAAACTTTCCTGGAAGAGCTGGGCCTGGGTTTTTGGGTGTTGTTATTCAATGCACTGCCGCCTTTTGGCTGTGGCGAGTATCTCAGGATGTTGCCAATGAAAAATGCTTCATAGCCCTCATGTGCCCAGCCGGGTTCCCTTTTCCTCACCCTCAGGGGTTCCATCCTTGTTCTCACTCTGCATATACGCTTTTGAGTGCATTTCTGTGTTCTCAATCAGGTGGTTTCCAAACCAGCATATTCTCCTGACCATAGGATCCACGACACCGGCCCATGGAGGGTCATCTCCCCTGGACATCCCACAGCACCTCCATGTCAGTCTTCCTGAAATGCCTCTCAGCCTGTCTTCCCAGCTCCTCTCCATCTCTTCCTCTGCCTATGTTCCTATCTCATTGCTAAACCAGAAGCATGGAGACTTCTAGAACCCTCCTCCCTCTGCCCCCCAGGCCATGGGTCTTCTTCCTGACACTGCATCTGACCTCTCCTCTCCATCCCATCAAGACCCCTGCTTGGGTTCAGGCTCCATCTTGGATTTGGCAACAAACCCCCCACACTGAACTTGTCCTTTCCCATTAACTTTCCATCTGTGGGCAGAATGATCTATCCGGAGAATAAATAGCTCTCTGCTAGAGCCACCCTTGGAAGAAGATACGCATTTGTTGTGGCATGCCGTGTACCGTTGTGCTGGGAAATGACAGTGAAAAATCTGCCTGTAGGTGTCACCCTCAGGTGAGGACAAGTCAGACCCATCTTTTCCCACTCCAGGCTGTGAGTTCCTCCAGGGCAGGGTCCATCTTAACAGCCCTGTAATTTCAAAGGCCAGCATAGTCCCAGCCTGCCTCAGTTGGAGCACCATGAGTGTCCGTGGAGAAGGAGCCCACATCCTCCACAGTGTGGTCCTGCCCGCTCAGTGTGGCAGTGGGCTTCCCAAGGGAAAGGTCTCGCTCTTCCAGCCCACCCTCTTCCTGACTCCCTTTCCCACCCCACTGGGAGCCCTGCACAGAGCCAGGGCCTGAGTGTCAGATGGGAAGGATTGGGCAAGGACTCTGTTAGGAGCCCCCTTGGGAGGGTGCGTCTCAAGACTGGCAGTCCCCAGCTGGATCTGGAGGTGGATCCCTTCCCCCTCCTCCTTCCCCTTCCAAGCCACCTGTGGCCTATGCAGGGGCCTCACAGGAAGCTGCAAGGGGCCAGCCGATCGAATGCTTTGGTTTCAGAATATTAGGCTTCAGTATGATTAAGTGCCTTGGCATTTCTGAGCTGGTTTACAGTAATCAGGCATTTGTTAATGTTCACTTTCTCCTCCATGGACTGTTGCTGACACAGGCGCTTTCTTTGTTGATTAGATTTTAGCCTGCACTAAACAGTAACCAGTGCAGGGTGGTGGGGAAGCGCGGATCCAGCGGCTACAGTAATGTGCAGAGGAGGGACGCCAGCTCTGCTCCCTCGAGACTGTGAGCAGCACGACCCGAGTCTCAGTTATTTCATCTGTGAGAAGGGGCCAGTCATCCCTCCTACTTCAGGGTCATTGTAGGGTTTAGAAAGGAAAGCCGAGGACTTGCCTCATGGTATGTGCTTAATAAGTACAGATCCCTGTTTCCCTGCCCCTTAGTGTCCACCTTAGGTCTGACTTGTTGGAACATCAGTTCCACAAGGGACCTGTGTTGGGCAGCTTTCCATCACTATGACAAATACCCGAGATAATCAACTTGTAAAGGGAAAAGGGTTATTTGGCTCATGGGTTCAGAGTTTTCAGTCCCTGGCCAATTGACCCTGGCCTGGGACAGGTTGCTCATTATTGGGGGGGTGGGGCATGGTAGAGCAAAACTGCTCACCTTGTGGTGGAGAAGTAGAAAAGAGAAGACAGGCTTGGGTCCCACTATCCCCTTCAAGGGTGTGACCAAAAGACCTCTAGGCTCTGCCTCTTAAAATTTCCACCACCTCCCACAAGCATCAAGTGGGGGACTGAGCCTTGAATACTTGGGCCTTTGGGGAACATTTAAGATCTAAACTATAGCGGGGCCTGATGGCATTTTTCAGGGTGAAGGAATCTCTAGGTAGTAAATGGACTTTCCTTTTCTCTGGTCTTGCAGCCTAGTGAACACTAGTAAATTGTCCTACCGACTACATTAAAATGGACGGGGTCAGAAAACTAGCTTCTAGAATCCCAGACTGGTATGATTCACCCGAAAAGAGCAGCTTCATGAAGTCCAGTTTGTGACTTGGAAATTCAGTCTCTGTAGCCATAGGACCCCATGTCACCCCCATCAGAACTGTCCCATGATTCTTTGTCTTCTGTCACTCTCTCAAATCATTTTTGCTCTTACCTGGAGCCACCGAAGGCAGAGGCCAGATGAAGCACCATCCTGGTGTTCCCCTTGGCTAGAGAGAGCCAGCTGGGGTGGGGCAGCTGCAGCTCCATTTGCTGGATGCTCTCCCTGCTCACACTTTATCTGGGGCCCGGCCTGGGCCAGAGTGACTGCATAAGGCTCCTCTGCCCTGTTCCTACTGGTCACTCTGGACTTGGATATTTTGTGTTATTTTCAGGACATCTTCTCAATTTCATTCTAGAAGTGTGTGTTCGCTCTATTCAGAACAGATTTTTAATTGCCCTTTCCCAGAAAAATGTTGAGCAAAGCGGGTGTTGAGGAGAACCGTGGCCTTAATGAGGAGGCCAGGCCAGAGGCAGCACATTCCAGCCCGGCTGAGGAGCTGGCAGGCTGCTCTTTGTGGGGGAGGCAGGTTTCTCCTCCCTGCAGGAGATTCTGTGACTGGCTTGTAGGTCGTTTGTTGAGAGGAAAGAACTAGGGTGAACCCGTTGTTCTGGGATTGGAGTTCCTGTCCCCACTCCGCTACTGACTGCCTGGGTGACTTTTCACACATCCTTTTCCTCACTGGAACACCGAGCCCTCATCTATAATCCATCACAGAGACCAGATCACACTCTTCAGTTTTTTCACCTCATGGAACATGTGCAGGAAAACACGTTTCCACACACTGAGATGCAGGCTCCTCGCGTGACCAGCCTGGGTTCTGTGCTCACCCAGGCATGGCTGGGGGCTCACAGGTCAGCACATGGCAGGTAACCCATTGCCTCAATCCCAGTGGGGACCCTTGCCCACTAGATGCCTCACTGACCCCCCAACACTGTCACACAAAGCCAATTCAGAGATGTCCACTGCTGGAACTCACCCGGCATGTCGCCTGACTCTCAGTACCCAGTCTGAACGTTCTTCAAACTCCACATCACCACCACCTCTCGCCTGAAATTCTTGCTGCCAGAGGCTCCTTCGGGCAAATGGGTCAGAGGCTCACATAAGCTGTGTCAGAACAAGGCCTCTTCTGTGCGCAGCAGAATCCCACAGGAGCTCGGGTCCGGCCTCTCCAAGGACAGATCATCCTGTTGGTATCCCTCTGCCGCCGTGGGCATTCATGCAGCTTTATCCCAGGGCTCTGCAGACGAGGTGACCGCTGCTCTCAGCCCCAGCTTCTCCTTTCATGTCTTGGTTATGTTGTTGCTGCTGCCACTGATGGTTAATGTGTACTATTTGGTATAAATTCCCAAGGAAGCGAGAACAGTGGACTTTACCAATGGCCGCTGCCCCTGTGGGGCAGAGATCTTCGTGTCAAGGCCTCTCCTTGAGTGCTTTGGGGACTGTGGGCTGACCCTGGAGTCAGGTCCACCTCTGGTCCCACCCTTCTTTGGAGGAATGGCGCTGCTGGGGCCCCTCTTCCCGCAAGGGGCTCTGGGTGGGGCAGACACCATGAGGCCTCGTATAAGATTCATCCCCTGGCCATCCCTGCACCTAAATCTCCCCAGCCTCCAGGTCCCACAGGAATCCTGAGCCCGAGAAGCCCTGCCTGGTCTCTCCTTTTCCTTTGACCACAGCGAGGTTGGACCAAGCCCCAGGCCAGATGCCTTTTGCTAACATTTTCTTCTTTAATTCAGGCCTCACCACAGCCTTCTGGGAAGTGGGTATCATCGGTCTCTGTCTTTACAGATAGAGCCACTGAGGCTTGGAACTGTTTTGGTGATACTCAGGGGTGCAATCAAGGCTGGAGCCCACCCTGTGACTCTGTCCCGTGTTCTTTCCATCCTTTGCCAGGTCCTTTGAGCTGCCTAGCCTTTGCTGTTTGCTCTTTGCTTGACACTAGCTGGAGCCACCTTGTGGCACCACCTGGGCCCTGGATCTTGGCCTGTGGTTTATTCATTGCTGAAGGTGTGTACTCCCCCTCCCGTCACACAGTGGGGTCAGGCAGGGTGGGCAGCCTCGGGCTTACCTGTAGGATGGAGGTAGATGAGATCAGGTTCTTGCAGTCCCTGCCTCTCTCCTCTTGTGCTCTGCCTGGCTCCCTGCTCCTGAATGGAGAATAGGAATCATTTCTAGTATGAAGCATAGTCTGCTTGGCCTGAATGTTAGGGAGGAGGTTTTTTCACAACAATGAGTATCTGTAGTGTGTCTGAGTGTGCATGAGCATGCCTGTGTGGGGGGGTGTGTATGAATATGTGGCCGTGTCTCTCTGTGGGAGAGTGTGTGTGTAGGCAGGCAGGCAGGGGCTGTGCCCTGAGCCCCTGACGGGTGACGCTGTGCTCCTCCAGCAGCCTCTCATTTCCCATTTGTTTTGTGCCAGGAAAGAGGGATCCAGTCACTCGCCCACACCTCTGTCGGTAAAATGCCAACAAGCCATTTATGTCCCTGTTTCTTAGAAAATGAAAAACTCAAGTCATTCAACAAAAGCAGCCTCTGAATGGGCCTGGCTGGCTGGCCTTTCAGGGCCTTGGGGCCGGCATCTGAGAAAGGAGGCTCCACCAGGCCCCAGCCACACCCTGAGGGGTAAGCAGAGTGCCCTGGGGGCCACAGGCCTGTGGGCTCCAGAAGTGGCTGCATGTCCAGAGAGGAGTGTCGTTGCTCAGGGTGCCCAGCCTGGGCCTGGGGATATATGGGAGGGTGGGCAAGAGTTAGGGAAGGCTCAGCCTGGGATGGGCTCATTCTGCTGGGTCAGAGGTGTGTGGGAGCCAGCACCAGGGCCTGGACGGGGAGGGCCCACACTGAAAGCCCAAGGGGTGAGAATGTGTTAGGGGGTTGATGAGGGGATCTTCTATGGGCAATGCTGACACCCACCTCTAGCACTGTCCAGGGGCAGGTCCTCCTGGATGTGGGTGGCATAGGCCAGATCTGAGTAGGATTGGGCTTTCACAGCCTCAGCATAGGGCCTGGGTTTGGCTGGGCCTGAAGGTGGTCCCTAGGGAAGCTGCTTGGGTCTTGGGAGGAGGTTTTTGCCTTCCTACTTACTATTTCTTTTCTCTCTGGAATGTAAGAGGCTGTATGAGCCTCCTAAACTGCTATGCTGGGCAGGGGTGGGCAGGCCTCCTCCGGGGCTATGAGGCATCTGCCTGCTGCCATAGACGCTATTTGCAGCTCGCAGCCTGACCACTGACCTGCTGGGCCAGTTCCTCATGTGCCAGGCACCTCTTTTCACACAAGGGCTCCTGACCTGGCCCCATAGCTGCTCCTCGGCTCTCATATTCACGTGTTCTTTGAGAACTTCCTAAATGGATGCACAGTGGGTGCTTTTTCTCTCCATTTCTCAAAGGACTTAAATAACAACTCTGGACTCATGTTTCCCTCAAAGGGAAATGGCCTCCATGATTTCTGCAGTGTTTGATTCCTCTACAGCTTGGGGGGGGTCTATTGCAGCCCCCGGGACTGAGGGTGCCACAGATGCATATGAAACAACAACAGCAAACCTCCTCCCTGAGGAAGAATGCAGTCTTGTCACGGGTTTTCTGTGAGTTACAGATATCATATTTCCAAAGTGCATTCTTCAAGTCCTATTTGGAGCCTCTCACCTTCTAGAAGCCTCTGAGACAGATCGTTGCTCAGACCTCTCCCTTTCCCTGCTCACCCCTGCACTGATGGGTCCCCTGTCCCCTCACTCTCTGCCTGTGCAGCCCTCCACCCCTCATAGCCCCATGGCCCTGATGCACTACCCGCTCCCTGAAGCACAAAGGCTTTTCCTTTGGTGACAGCACTGTTTCTTCTTCAGGATGGCTCATCCTAACCACTACTTCTAGAATAAGTTCTTGGGGTTTAATATTGTTAAAGTGGGAAATGCCTCAGATTTGAAGTACATATTTTAAGACTTGGTAAATTTAGTTTCCCCTGAAATGGAACTTTGGGGGCCTCTGGGTGCGCATGCACTTGCACACGTGTGCGTGTTCGTGAGCAAATGCATGGCTAATGGGAATCAGTCACAGTCACCAATCGGTCTATCACTTTGGTTCACTTTGACTGCTATGTGCTGTTCATTATTTTTAATATTTGACATATGTAGTTTTATTTGTAACATAGTGGACCACTTTGGCTTTACAAAATGACAAAGACAAAGGAAACATTAAGAACATTTATGTTAAGACACCCCATGTTAATAAGAGCCAAAGAATGATAATTCTGCAGATTCACCTCCAGGTTATTTTTACCAGATCCATAAGTTGCTGTCACCTGATTCAGGTTCTTATATAGGTCATCTCAATGTCTTTAGTACATCAAATGAGAGGAATAAGGAAAGGGGTACAGGAGGGAGTAGACGATAACAGAGATAACTCAACCAGCTTGCCTTTTCATTGATTGGAAAAAATTATAACCCAGCAATGTGTTATCTGGAAGAAGAACTTTCACATCTCTGAATTCTGCTCTGTCTTATAACTTAGATAACATATGAACATTGCAAAAATTCTGCAGCTGATTTTTCTGAAGTTCAAAATACATGGATTCTAAAGATCAGGTCACAAAAAAGCAGTTTTGCCTATTTTTAAAGCTGGTGCACCTAATTAAGTTTCAATTATATTTTAAATATATGTTGATCCCAGAATCAAAATGTCATTTTTTATTTGTCAACAAATCTGTCTTGCCTTGCATAACTGGTTTAAAGGAAATGAAATGTTATATGCCACTTGTTAAGAGAAAAAATGTTGAAACATGTCTTTCTATATAATGAACATTATTAAAAATTGTCTTTTAATACTCATTTAATATAATCTTTGAATAATATACTCATATAAAATATTTAACTTAAAATCTTTTTTTACCGTAAGTCTTGCAAAAATGATAAAATGACTTTTTTAATTGTAGGAACTTTATGAAATTATAGATTACTGTGAAAGGAGTTCATTAGTCAAAACCAGTATTAGAAATACTGATCTAGAAACACAAATCCCAGGGGCTTACAGTAGGGAACAGGTCAAGTGAAGAGAGGGAAGGAAGAGAAGTGAGGATAGGGACAGAATTACTGGCATGGTAGGGGTGTGTGGCTTCCTTCTTGGGCTCCAGCAGATAATCCTGTTGCCCACCACCTGCCAGACCCAGACCACCAACTGCACATGCCAAAGGCTAGCCAGATGTGAGAACACTTATTGATGTTGTTTCCTCAAACACACTCACAGTGAAAGGCACATCCTACAAAGAACACAACCCTGACTTCTGTCCTGTGTCTGCCCTTCTGGAGGGGCCAGGAGTGAGCTGAAGCCTCAGATGGGAGGAAGTGGTGTCTCCCCAAACAGTGGCTTTGAAAGGAGCATCCTTTAGCCGATCCCCAGCTAAGCTGCTTTGCCAGTTTGCCTTAGATTAGATCTGGTGTACTGGGTGCAGGCAAAGTCATTTCTGAGAACTGGCTGTCACATGACTTGGCAGGATGGTTGCAGCTGGGCAGGATTTCATCCCCTGTACTGTTAGCGAGAGTGGGAAGGACCCCAGCACTCTGGTCATCCAGGCCAGTTCTCTCCCTTTTATAGGAGACAAATCAAAGGCTCAAGGTGGGAAGAGCTTGCCAGGGGCCTTGAGGCATCCCACAAGTGACCCAAGTGTGCCTTCTTCCAGGGAACTGATGAGAGGGGTCTAGGTCAATTATGTGTGCATTTACAAGAAACTAATCACAAGGATGATGGCTCCCTCATGGGCCCTGGGAAATGCCTTTGAGCATGGGGAGATGGCCTCAGGGTCATGGGAAAGGCTGTTGGGAGGGCCAGGCAGCTGTGGGAGACCGCCTGGAAGCAGGACGAAGGGTGTTTGGAGCAGAGGATTAGCTTAGCAATAGCAGAAACTACTGTGGTCAGGGCTCTGTAGGTGTTTTGTGACCCATCCTACGGGAACATTTATTTGTATCTATTCCAGCTGGTTGACCTGCCACAGCCCATCCTCAAATGTATCAATCCAAGGTACTATTATTTATAGAATCATTGACTCACGAACTCCCCACAGGCTCCCCTGCCAAGTGACTTCCTGGCCGACACTGGTCCACTCCAGGGGCAGGAGCACACTGTCAATTCCTGCAGGCACATCCCGGTGGTGGAGAAGCCTCCATTCCACTGAGTTTTGCCTCCAGTTCTGTTTCTTTCTGCTCTTGGCATCACCCAGAGCACCCCTGGCCCACCTGCCACAGGACAGCCTTGCAGACATGTGCAGACAAGGGTGCCCTCCCCATAGCTGTGAAGAGCCATCAAGGCAGCAGTCGTGTCTCCTTCCCCTGGTCTTCACTCAGAGTGTTTGTATCCTCTTAGCATCTCAGTCACGCATCTCCAAATGGGCTGCAGTTTGTCGACATCCCACAGAAAGCACCGCCTGAGAACCAAATGCACCGCTTACGGCAGCCACCAGGACAGCAAAGGGCAGGGCTGCCAGCTCTGTGTGCCAAGATCTCTGTGCACAGCTGGTCCCAGCTTCAGCTGACAGCTCTTCTGGAAGCTTCTGTGTTGTAGCAGGGGTGATGCAGTTTGCCATGAGGGTGAGGTACCCACGAGGGGCCAGGAAATCGCACCTCTAAAAGGACCATATACGACATTCAGAAAGAACATTTCTTCCAAGGCCCTTTGTGAGTCTACCCAGAAAAGTAGCATCACTTTTTTATAGAGCAGTAGGAGCTTGAGTCATTACCATGATCGTCCCCATGCCTTTTGATCTAGGGTTCCATACCTAGATGACCCTGGAGCAGCTCCTCTGAAGGACCCTACTCTCTTTCCCAAACCAAGAACCTCATTAGAGTTCAGGTTCCCTGAAATTTCACAAGAGGACGCCAGTGAATTATACCTTGGAAAACTGTAGGATCCAATTCTAAAGGGGTAACACGACTCGAGGTTCATTCTGGGCTGAATATTTTTCCAGCACTCTATAGTTACCCCCAAATGGAGGCGAACTTCACAATATGGCTGTGATCATGGGAAATGGATAAATCTGTCAAAAGTCCCTCCTTACTGAATGCCTTCTTTAACCTGAGCTGCCAGCAAAGCCTATCACAGTGGGAAGTCGTGCTTTTGAATGATGCGTCTTGATGAAAAATTGATATTGGTGGAAATAACATTTTTAAAACTTCTAAGTATTAGCAGTAACTTGGCCTTCCTTGCAAAGCTGGGGGGGGGGGGTGTGTTCTGCGTGTCCACATCATGTTTATTAGTTTATAACCGTTGGCTGTGTCACTCCATCATCACAGCCAAATTGCAACCTTTCAGCCCCTGCGGACAGTCACATTAAAATGGCTTTGAAGGAAAGATGGCTCATGTGGTCAGGCATTTTGATGTCACACTCAATTGGCTAAACATAGTCATTTTGGGTTCTATTATTGACTAATTTGGGTAATTCACCTACTGGGAAATATTTAAAGATAAAAATGTAAAATCCTGTCAGTGTATGAGCGAGGTCCTTGATGTCATTTTTGTGACATATTTTTAAACACTGGAAGCTGTTCTGAGGAATATTCTGGCATGTTGTAGTTAAGTGAAACAATGTTGGAAGCCCATCAGCTGTCTGTCTGCCCTTCTTCCCGTGTTCACAGAGGTTCCTATCAGGGTAGCTATTTTACACCTGGGCGGCTCCAGTTTAATGGAGAATGCCATTAACAAGCGTGCCAGAGTGTGTCCCCGTCTGCAGCCTTGATTGGCCATCAGCATGCTCGCAAGCTCATTTCTTGATTGGTGTTGAAATATGTCACACCCTGATGGAGCGTGGCAGGCTGTCACTGCTGATGGATTAATGACAGAGCACCTGCCGCACGTCCTCCTCCATGACCACAGCCACAGAGCAGGGCTTCAGTGGTAAGGTCTCACTGCGCTCTGTAAGTGTGTCTTGGTTGCTTTCAAAGTAATGTAACTGGCTTTCTGAAAGTTGAGGAAACAGCAACGAGGGGCAGAGAATCACTTGTAAGGCCACCTCCCGCACCATGCTGCTATCATGTTGTAACTCACCTTCTGGTGGCTTTTCAGTGTATGTTACCCAGTACTTTTTTCATACCTGATTCCATGACAGATACTTTGCACATATTAACTGCCTCATCTCAATCATCTTTCTGGGTAGGCATGAATGAACCCCGTTTTATAGGGGAGAAAACCCACTGGAGGTTCACTGGGTCGCCTGGGAGTGTTCAGCAGCTAGAGCCAGGATTCCAACCCCGATCCTCCCCTTCTGCTAGTGCTGAAGTGCTCAAGTTTCATTCCTATTAAAATCACCTGGAAGTCTTGCTGAGCCACATGTTGGCTGGGTGTCACCTCCAGGGTTTCTGATTTGGCAGAAGTGGGTAGGGTCTGGGAGTCTGCATTTCCAACAAACTCCAGGCAGTGCTGACACTGTTGGTGTGGGACCCTCATCTCGAGAGCCACCATGCAGGTCCAGATTGCTGCCCTGTGTGGCCCTGGTTCTGTATCCTGATTTCCCTACACATCCTGGAAGAATTCCCGTGTTGCCTTTTGGATTCATGGACATCATTTTCAGCGGCTGCGTGATATGATGAATGCTTTTTGTTATGTTGATAGACCTTTATTTTACTCATTTATTTATATGTGGTGCTGAGAATCGAACCCAGTGCCTCACACATGCCAGGCAAGCATTCCACCACTGAGCCACAACCCCAGCCCCTGTTGAATGCTCTTTAAAGTCTATTGATTATTTGATGCTGGAATTCACAAACCTGCCATCAGCCCAGAGCCCAGGAAAGTCACCCAGTTATTTTTCTCTCTAAGAAGGGCTCTGAAAAAGGGCAGGTACCACATCAGTGCCAAATACTCTTTCCAGTTACCTAAACCTGACCCATTCTTCAAGGTGAAGTTCAGCCGTCACCTCCCCTGGAAACCCACCTGCCTAGCCAGCCCATAGGGGTGACTTCTTTGCTGAGCTCCTGATAACCTGTGCTGCTGTGACTGAGGGTGTAATTTACCTGGGATGTAACATAGTTTCTTCTGGAGAGTAATCCTCAGGTTCCAGAGCCACAATCTTTCAGCCCTGCTAGACCCTTTGGGGACATTTTGTCCAAAAGCTTTATTTCATAGTCGATGAAACTGAGGCCCAGAGACAAAGAGAATTGTCTTTGGTCACACAGCATTCTGTCCCTATAAACTCCATTTGAATTGTATTATGACAGCCATAGGTTTGCTTCTTGTCCTTAAGGTTGATTCACATTTACTGCTGAAATGGCTTTCCGGCTATCCCTACACTGAGCGAATGCAGACTTGACCGTGGAGCCCACGGTGCAGCCCACAGACTGTCCCTGGGAGTCATTGCCAAGGTCTTGGGTAGGACAAAGCATCCACAGAGGCCAAGGCCCCACCAGCTTGCAGGACTCTACTGGGACTAAAGCTCTCAAATCCCAGGTGCCCAGAGTTGGCAGGTGGGTCCTTGTCTCCACATGGGACCCTGTGTTCCGAGCTCAGAATGGACAGCAGTGGTGGAGTGAGCAATGTGGAAGGGAGCCCTGCTGGTCCCTGGGGAGGAGACGCGCCTGGGGCCTCTGGTTTTATTACCTAACAAGTGTGTTTTCTCTGAAGTGGGCTCAAAACGGGGAGAGAATAATTATTCCCGGTAGCTCTCTGATTCAGGGCCTGACTGCTTGAGGGGCTCTTCAACGAGCCTCCCACCTCCCCACCTGCAGCTCTTCCTCAGTCCTTGATGTGAATGTGGATGGCAGGAGATTATTCTTCATTTCAAACATACTCTTAGGTTGTTCTTATTATGAAAGCAATATCTGTTCATTATTTAAAAATCAGAAAATATGAACAAAAGAGAAATAAATGGAAATAACTCATAATAACACCTGCCTCAGAGATAACCACAGTTTGAAACTGTGGGGATCAATTTCAGATCACTCTTTCTTGAATTTTCCTCACTGTCTCTCATTTAAGGTTTTTATGCACATGCAAACGTGCTATTTAGTGTTACAGGGCTTTTTTTTTGCAGCCATAAATGAAATCATGCTTATGTATATTGCAACCTGCCTTTGTCATCTAGAGTGTCTTAGCACCTTTCCACATCAGTGCCTGAAGATCTAACTCATCCGTGTTAAATAGCATTCAATAATTAATCATGCCAAAGCATTGATTGACAATCCTCTTTTGTTGGCTATTTATTTTTAAATTTTGCCCTATGAACAACGCACATGTCTCTGCCCTTGCCCAGTTACCTCCAGTTATTTCACAGGTTATTTTTCAAATGGCAAAGCGTATTTATTCATTTGTTAAAGCAAATATTTACTGAGCACCTGCTATGTGCCAGCCATGGTGCCACATGCTGGGATTCAGTGGAGTATAAGACAAGATCCCTGTCCTTGCATTTCTGGAAAGGAGACGTGGTTCCTAAATAAGAAACATGTAAATTTGAAAAATCATTGCAGATTGTGATAAGCACTATAAAAATCCACAGGGTGGTGTGCTGGGGTGATTGAGGAAGGAAGTGGGGAGCCACTGGGCTAGGAGTCCTGCAAGCGTGTTTGAGCTGAGGCTGCCGCAGAAGAAACCAGGGCTGGACAAGGTGAGCAAGCACTGAGAGGCAGGAGGGTCCAGTGCAGCCAGGCATGGGGAGGAGGCAGTGCATGGGAATCTGGGGCCACTGACCTGAGAAGAGGCTCAAGTTTGCTGCAGCCAGGACACTCGGGACCCTATAGGCTGCAGTTACTCTGCAGATTTCCTTCCACAAGCAATCAGTAGTGGGGGGATGTGAAGACAGGAAAGGATTTGGGATTTATTTGGAGCATGGTGAGGGGGGCTGGCTTCTTCCCTAAGGGGCCTTGGGCTGATTCCTTGCTGATTTCCAGTGTGTGGCCTGAGTTGTCGTGATGAAGGCAGAGGAGGCCTGCTGCCCTTTGGCCAGTCCCTGTAGGTGGGTCTCAGGGTCTGCCCGCACCTGTCTGCCCCTGCAGGGCCTCCCAGTCTCCCTGCTCTGGGCAGAGGCTGCAGAGCACATCCAGGAGTCCTTCTACAGTCACCAGTACACCTGCAGCATGGTGGTTGGACACCATTTGGTGTCACCTTGATCAGGAGGGGAAGGAGGACAAGCCGAGTCTGTTGTTCTGACTACTCTGTACCAGGGCCCCCAGGAGGGGGTGTGGCTTGCGGGAGGGTTCAGGCAGTGACTACAGAGGCCACAGAGCACCACTTCACCTGGCAGTACTGTCCAGGCTTCCTGGCAACTATGGGACATGGGCCAGGGGATCAACTGCAGCCCCAGCAGCAGCTGGCCAGACAAGAGCCCTGAAAGGGCCCTCTATGGGGGTGAACAGACTCCCCAGTCAGGTGCTGCAAAAAGCAGTAACAGTGCCTTTAAAGAAGACGACCAGTACACATGCTCCCATGCGTGTGTCTTGGGGTGAGTGTGTGGGTGTGAGCAAGTGTGCAGAGTCCTATAGAAGACGATAGGTCATTGTCCAGAGCCGGGACCCCATGCTGTGACAAAGCTCAGAGCCGGAGTTTTCTTCTGACGATGGGGGAGAGAGGCCTCATCTGAACCCTCCCCTCATCCGGACACCCGTCAAGAAGGCAGCCCTAATTAAAACCCAGGCAGTTGGAAACACCAGTTCAGAGTGGACCCAAGTCCTCCCGATTTCATGCCTTTTAGACAGGAAGAAAGAAAGAAATGGAGAGACTGAGATTCTTTCCTCCAGGCTATTTCTGGTGAACCAGTTACTGGGGTTTTATACACATTTTCTACAAAAGGACAAATATTTGGGTCAGATGAAGTGGCTTTGCAGGGGGCCGGGTTTTGACATACTGTAAATAGTCATCGTAATGGGGTGAGACCCGCTACGCTGGGCCATTACTGTGATTAAATCCCCGTCCTCCTCAGGCCCGTGGGCTGTCGGTCCAGCTGTGAACCGAGCACCGCATCCTGGCGTGGCGTGGCAGAGGCAGGCGGTGCTTGTCAAGGCCTGGGCAGGCAGTGAGTGTCGGGGCTCTCCACCGCCTGTCTGCAGGAAGTTCCGGGAAGCGGGGAGAAAGTCTGAATGTGGGCTGGCCGAGGAGACTGATGATGATGACATGAACAAGAGCCATCTGTGCCCTCAGGGAGCTGGGGAAGCATCATCCCATAGCTCCCTGTCACTCAGGAACTTGTCTGGGCCACACTGTGCCTTCAGGCTAGTGAGAGGCAGAGCTCGGTGTGATAGAGGGAAGGGAGCCTTTGGTGACTCATGCGGAAAACGCCTTAAAACCTGCAGCGTTTGAGTGTGGCCTTCGTTTGAGTGTGGCCTTCGGAATGGGGCACGTCAGCAGCTGCGGTGGAAAGGTGCTGTGCATTCTGGGTAGTGGGGGCAGAGTGACCAGTGGCATAGATAGGGACATGAAAATGTATGCTGCTGGGTGGCCGGGGGTCTTAGGAGGCCACTGGAAGGCAGAGTCAGACTCTGAATGATCTTGGAGGCCGTCCTGAGGTGCACCTCTTTCAGGATGGCAGGAGCCGTTTGGGGGTTCTGGGCTTCTGAGCGATGGATCACAAGCACACTGGGGAAGATGGTTCTGTCAAGTTGAGGATGGCCTAGGCTGGACCAGGCCTTCGGGAGCCATAGTGCCCAGGTGGGTATGACTGTCCTTAACAACAGTCACAGTGAGCGTGACAAAGAACCCACAGGCCTTGGGAATCAGCTTGGGTGACATGGTGAAGGAGAAGTCAAGTTCAAATCCCAAGTTTGGGAAATGAGTTGCTGTTGCACGTAAATCAATTTTCTACTCCACTAGGTTTATTCATTTAAGTGCCCAAACTTAAATTAACTCTTTTTGGATGGAAAGCTTTCTAAATAGTGACCATCGAACATCACCCCCTGCCTTTTTAAGCAGTGGAAGTAGAACATGTTGGAACCAGAGTTTGATGGGGCGTTTCTTTGAATAGCTGTAACTGTCCCTTGTCGTTGGGCTCCGCGGGGCCAGTTAAGGCATTCAGGTCCCTCTGCCACAGCACCGAATGGCCCCAGGTGTTGTACTTGGCCAGTTCTGGGTCTCCTCCTTAAGGAAGAAGGAAGAAAGCAGTGACTTCTGTCCCTGCTCTGCCCTTCTTTGCTGTCAGCTGTCGTCCCTCAGTTGTGGAGTGCTTAGGACTCTTGTCCTCCTGTTTCTAACCTCCTGCCTGGAGCTACAACTCCTCCAAGTACATGGCCACTGTGATGGCCCCTTCCTTAGTCCACGGGTGAGTTCCTCCTCGGTCCTTCCACTTCATCACTTTATTTCAGGTGACTGAGCTCTGAGTGCACGGTGACGACCTTCCTGCACTCGCTTGGTGTGACCCACAGTGTCTAGCATGGACCGAGCGCCAATGGATTGAAGAGACGTAACGGCTGTCGGTTTATTTTCCTCCTCATCAAAGGAGTTCACTGTTAATACTTGAAGCTGCAGTTGTAGATCATCTCAAGAGCCAGCTTTTCCTCCCGTGAATGTGCTGTTAATTGTGTGGCAATAGCCAGGGACACTGAGCGGCAGCCTGGGCTCCAGGATCAGAATAGCTCTGCCTTTCCTCGTTGTCTGTGGATTTAGGCTCTGAATGCAGTGCAGATGAAAGCAGATGAGTCACAGGTGTGGATCTGCTGGGTGGCTTTCGTTGTTGGCAGTATAAAGCTTCAGGTGTGCATTCAGCGCTATGGAGCAAGAGGAGGAGCCTGGCTGATGGTGAGGGTCTCAGGTCAAGTTAGTTACACGGAAACTTGAAGAAGCTTTGGAGATGCAGCCAGGTTTCTGCAGCCGTAGAGAAATGGAAATGGTTTCTACTGTTTGCTGTCAGGGCACCATTTAAGCCCATGTCTTGCTAGGTCAACATTTTCATGCCTGGAGCTATAAATTAAAAAGATGCCTTAAACTTGGGTGCTGTTTCTCTGACTAGAAGCTGGGTCTGTTTATTCCCTTGCAGTTGCTAGGAGCATCGTAGGCCAGAAAGAAGGGAATGTAGGATGAGTGATTTTAAGCATATTTTCCAAGAATAATGAAACCACAAACACAAATTCCCACAGAGCAGAAAGTAACTGGTTTCCAGCCGGTGTAGCAAAAGCTCATGGCAAGATCAAGACTCTGAAAATCAATCCCCTGTGCTATGGTGCCGCCGGACTGCCGGGTGATTGAGAGCCCGGTTCAGTGGAATGTGTGGACATGGTGTGTAGTAAATGGGCCAAGTCTGTTCAAACCAGCACCTGAATCAGATGCCACCAGAATTAATGCCAGGAGGTGGAGGTTGGCTTCTTGATACATGAGATTGCAACTTCCTGCAGTATTCTGGCACCTCCTTCATTTTACTGTGGTTTGTGTTGACTTAATCCCCCTTTTAAATAAGATGGGGGCATTGGGCTTGTTAGAGAGACAAGAAGGAAATCTTTGTCTTTTTGGGGGGTGATCTGCCTCCCACAATTGCCTCGGCTGGGTTTTTCAGAACCTAGTGATTGAGTTCTGAGAAAAAATATCCTAAGAGGACAATCCCTACTATGCACACGCTTACCAAGTCTCTGCATGCATGGCTCTCAGAGGCTAACGCAGTCTCATGGTGTGGCCCCCAAAGGTGCCCATTCCCTTATCCCCCCAACTGTGGCTAGTTTACCTTATGTGACAATGGAGATTTTGCATCACAGGGGTCCTTGTGAAAAAGACAGGAGGAGAGTCAGAGAATAATGCAGCATTTGACTTGAAAGTGGTGGAAAAGACCACAAGCAAAGGAATGTAGGTAGACTTTAGAGGCTGGAAGAAACAGGAGAACACACCCTTCCCTGGATTCCCCAGAGGGACCATCTTTGCTGACGCTGATTTTAGCCCCATGAGACACAGTTCAGACTTCTGACTTCCAGAACCATAACAAATTAGCATTTTCTAAGGCATTAAGTTTGTCGTGTTCTGTTACAGTAGCAGCAGGAAGCTCATGCCCATGCCCAACCCCAGTGTCAGTGTGGGAGGGGTCACATGCAAAGGCATGAATACAGAGCCTCGTTTCAGTGGGTGTCATCAAAGTCACCATTTACCGTCTAAGTCAGAATAGCATGAGGGTTACTTCAGGAAGTTTTTTTATCCAACATTAAATATTTTGTGGATGCCTTAGAATTTTTTTGGTCCAAGTAGACATTGAGTTATCTATGCTTTCTAGCTCTTCCAAGCTAACATTGGCACTGCCTGGGGAATGTGATCCCACTCCAGGGCCCTGTGTTACAGCTGCTCTCAGGTTCCTTTTCCTTTCCCTCATTTTTTATGAAAACATTTTCAAACACAAAGAAAAGTCGATAAAGAATAGTACGGTGAATTCCTAGAATTAATCATTGTTAATAACTTTCTATATTTGCTCAAATGTGTATGCATATACTATAAATTAGGCAAAGTGTGTGGGTGTCGCTGAACTACTGTTCAAAAGACACCTCACCCCTAAAGTCTTTAGCCTACATGTAATAAATATAGGGACAATGCTGTCTTCACACCTATGAATGTTAACAACTCCCCACAATCATCTGATGTTCAATCTACATTCAAATTTCCCCATGATCAAAATAATTTTTATGCTTTTTAAAAAAATCTATTCATCTGTTGCATTTAGTTGTTGTGGTCTTTTATTCTACAACAACCCTCCACCTTGTTTTCTCTTTTAATGGCATTGACTTTTTGTAGAGATAAGGCCAGTTGTAGAGTGTGCAACCTCCTGGTTGGCCCAGTTGTCTCCTTGTGGTGGTGTCTAACTGATCCTCTATTCCCCTGTCTCCTGAGAATTGGAAGTTTTGTTCCAACTCTGGCAGAGTCAGCTTGAACACCTTCAGCAAGAAACATTGGTAGACGATGTTGAGTCCTGCCTATGACATCACATCCAGATGTACTCAGAGGCAGGTACCCCTTTGGTGAAGTTGATTAAACTGGTGATCATGAGGTCACATCATTGAGAAGCTAGATATAGTAGCAAGTATCTGGGGAGTTATATTGTCACATGGGGCAAATGCTGTTTCCCAGGAATTTTTTGCCTGATGGCTTTTGCAGACCTTGATAACCCTCTGGGGGAGGTAAAATGGTGATTTTTCCAATCCTATTATTCTTTCTACCTTTGTTAGTTGAAATTTTTTGCAAAGAAAAGCCCGTGTACCCTTTGAGCTCTTCATTGCTTTTAGGCACAATATGCCCAGGTAGACCTTTGTGTTTGTACTGTTTTGGATTTAGAATCAGCCATTTTTCTGAGGAACCCTGTTTCTTTTTAGTGTGGAATTTAAAACCAGATCTAAGAACTAGAGATTCTTGTTCTAGGACCTTTGAGTGGATAGAAGTAGGAAATATATTTATTTAATAAATTATGTGTCAAAATTGATACCTCAGTTCAAACTTCATAAGACTTTTTCTTAACTTTTAGGATTTTTAAAAAATATGTGTATCTTCTCAAACTTAAATTTGGATTAATTTTGTTTTTTGGACAATGTGAAACATGTGCATATTTTGAAGGTCAAATTGCCTAATAAGGTGACCTCATGGGAATCTGGACCCTATGCCTGTTTTTTCTCTCCTGCTCCCCCGCAGAGGTAGCTAGTCTGCTGGTGTTCCTCTCTCCAGTGCATCCGTTTGTAAGTAGCAGACTGCATATTCATTGCCTTTCCCCCTCTTCCACACACAGGAGTGGCGTGCTCTGCATTCTTCACCTAACAGTGTCCACTTCTCTGTACAACCTGGAAGTCCCTCCTTATCAGCCCATCAGGGCTGTCTTCTTCCTCCTCTGCGTGTGACACTCTACTGGGGGGCTACACCAATAGGCTGAATCCCCTATCAGCTGGCACTTGGATTACTTCCTGTCTTCCGTTTTACAAACAGTGCTGCCGTGAGTAATCTCTAGTGTCAGACCATTCCATACTTGTGGAGGTGAACCTTCAAGAGAGATTGATAGGTGGAAAGATAAAAACAGATGTAATTTTGTCAGGCCTCGCTCTGTTCTCCTCTCTGGGGGTTATGCCATTTAGCATTCCCCGTCTCCGAAGCCCAACCACAAAACACTTGTCAGATTTGGGGCTCTTTGTCAATATGATGAGTTTGAGAAGTGGTGTTCCAACTTAGTTTTGTATTTATCTTATGATGAGGAAAGTTGTGCATTTTATCACAGGTCTAAGGGCCATTTCTCTTTCTCTTCCTGTAAACCGTATATGTCTTTTGTTCATTATCCAATTAGGCACCTGACTTTTTTCTTCCCAATTATGAGAACTTTTCCTAGTTTTCCTGAAGATTAGACCTTCATCTCTGAAGTAAGTTACACATGATTTCCTTTCTTTGTCATTTGTCTTTTGACTTTTCCTAAATGGTTTTTGCCGTGTATCCATCTTATTTTACTTTGATATAGACAGATTGTATCAATGTTGTGAACAAACATCAATCTTGTATTTTGAATCATAATTAGAGAGGTGCTTTCCTCTCCTATGTTGTCGATGCATGTATGTCCTCCTCCAGCACTTGTATCATTTGTTGTTCAACAGTTATCTTATCCAGTTGGAGTTTTTGTAGTGAACTGTATAAAATATAGATTCAATCTGATGTTTTTCCAAAGAGCCATCCATCTTTTCCCCAAAGCTTTGAGGGGCCCCCTTTATCATATACCAAATTTCCACATGTCCTTGGGTCTGTTTACCAACTTCCTTTTCTGTTTCATTGATCTAGCAGACCTGAAATTCTTGAAGATCACTTTGACCCACCTCTGGGGACAGGGCATCCCATCAAGTTTTTCTGCCATCCAGAGCCAGCCCAACCCCAGACGGTGAAAGCCTGTCACTACACACTTAGCCTGCCAGGAAGAGTGGCTGTGGTCGGTGCCATGAGACCTGTAACTGACACCACATCGGACTGTCAGCAACCCAAACTTCGTTGAGGGCAGCAGCATCTTCAGAAGGGGTCTGGGGACAGCCAGCATATCTTTTCCTCCGAGGTCGATGCTCTCAGGGCTCTTCTGGGTTGCTCAGGACTCGCAGGGTACCGTGAGCCAGTCTATACTATTTTGGCTCCCTATGAAATTGCTTTTGAAGAGCAACACTGTAGTGACAGCTCAAGGGTCTTTATTGAGACATAAGCTAAGAAGAAGCCCTGTGAAACTCAAAGGTGTTGAGAATTCATTCGATCATTCTTTCTGGTTTTATCTTATTTTTCCTGTATTTACCTTGATTTCCTGACATTACTTTTCTTTTTTATTTATATGCATTTCTGCAAGCTGTTTTGGAGTAGAGAGATATATTCTTGAGCAGGGAGGGAAGAAAGGAAGGGTATCACACAAGACTGATGGCTTGGTGTTGCTCGAGTATGGAAACAGCGCACAGTTCTTGGTTTCAGGCAAGACTTCCTGCGCTCTTCAAATTAACTCCTCATGAGCAAGTTTATCTGCTGCAGAAGAACACCTTTGCTTCCAGGTCAAGCAGGTTTTATTCTTTAAATTTTATCATTTTAGATCAGGTAGAAATAAATGCAAATGGATATTTATTAGGTAGGGATTCAGACAAGTGTTTCACTGACCACATTCGGCCTGAGGCACTGGTGCCTGCCTTTCCTGAGCACATCCACACCTCAGCTCATCTCTGCCATTGTGGATGCGTGCTGGAGTGAATGCTGCGTCGCCCGTGGGACCAGATGCACATCCCACTGTGACAGTCACTGCACTCCAGCTGGTCTCTTGCTTTTGCACGCGATGTATCCCTCCCTCTCCTCATGGTTCCCTGAAGTCCAGCAATCCTTCCAGCCATGCCACACGACCCGGAGGAATCCTGGCCTACCTTTTGCCCCTTAAGTTTCCTTTGCTTCAGTCTCCCAGCCCTGGACCCTGCCTGTGTCTAAGGTGGCTAAATTGCCCTTGTATCCTGCACCAAAACTTCCTCTGTGCCCTTCTTATTGCTTGAGAAGTTTCTGCATTTGTTGCACTTGGCCAAGAATCCTTGCAAATTTTAAAAAGTCCCCACTCACAGAATAGCCTACACATCTGCCCAACACTGGTGACTGCCTTGGCTGGGCTCCAGTGACCCTCACGGCTCACCATGCTCCCTCAGACTCAGCACTTGGACCTTGTTCCTTATCCAAGGGGCAGATATCCCTTAGCCAAAATTCTGAAATAGAACAAGCTGTGGAATCAGGAAATCATTTGACAGAAAAACCTAACCTAAATGTACACAAGGCCACACATACCCCCTGTTTATCCCAGTGTATCTGAATGTCTATAGACATAACATTTCAACATAGAAATGTTACTGTGACTGATTTGGGGTATTGACTAGCATTGGAAATCTGAATTCCTTATTGATCTGGTCCCAAGGTCTGGGTTAAGAGATCGTATGCCTGGAGAAAACCAGAGGCTCATGGTGCCTGTAAATTCACTCCATATAATGGATGGGATAGCTCCTACATAGACATGGCCCATACCTGGGGAGCAGAAGACAGGAAGTGCAAGCCTTTGAAAATACTCAGGCCCAATTAGTGCACTAAGGGTGCCCCCATTCCTGGAAGATCTGCAAGACAGGCACAAAGCCTAGAAAAGATGTCCCCAATTCAGAATGTAACTAACTGGATGTCCCATAGTCCTGAGTCTTTAGGCTCTGAGTGGCAGACACCTGCTAGTGTCAAGATTTACAAATCTAAAGGGAATAAAATTTAAAATACTTTCTATACGTCAGGCACTCTTCTAAGTGCTTAATGTGGATAATCTGGTCAAATAATTGTGCAGCCCTTGAGGCAAGTGATGTCCCTATCCCTTCACAGATGAGGAAACTGAGGCTCTTGGAGGTTAAATGTATCCATGTATCCACTGCAGTTCAGATGCTAGCAGCTGAAACCAGCCTGCCCATGTAAGCAGAGATTAATGGAAAATTCTGGGAGCTTCCAAAATTGTTAGGAGAAACTGAAGATTTGGATCAAGACTCAGCTTCTGTCCTACTTCCCCTATCCTGTGAATCCATGCCAGGGCAGCCTGACTGCCCATGAAATACTTGTATTCATATTGTCTTCCCTCAGCAGGTCCACAACCTGTCTGAATATCTGTACTGTAGAGTCTGTAGCTGGACTCTGAAGCCCTTGGAGGCTGGGATCAATGATCTCCATCCACTATCTGAGTGTATCAGTTACCTATTATACAGCAATGCTGCATAACAAGCCACCCTGAAACTCACTAACCTAAACAACAGACACGAAGTACAGCTCATCTCATCTGTAAGTTGGCCGGTTCTTCTGTTCTTAGCATCCATGCATTCACGCATCCACGATCAGTTGTGGGTCGCTTAGGGGCTCGCTTATCTTAACTGAGATGTCTCATGTGTGGAGTCAGCTGGCTGATCTCTCATGGGTAAGCCATATCTTGTCCTCCAACAAGCCTGGCCATCATGTTCTGAGAGCAATTCCTCAGAAACAAAAGAGAGAGTAAAAATGCATACGTATGTTCTCAAGGCCCTTCGGATGGTCACGCTCAGGGTCACTGTGGAAAGGGTACTCCAGAGTTGCAAGGCAGAGGGCATGGTGCAGGGAGGCCATTAGTTGGAGCCATAGATATAGTATTCTCCCTCATAAGGGGACCTTAGGCACAATATGCAGCCTCTCAAATGAGCCCATGTACTTAGTTCCTGAACCTTAGAAGGCACAGGCTGGATGGGGGTGGGCAATGGAGGGCCGTGCCCTCTGGAACCCCACAAGTCAAATCTACTGCAGAATTCAGCCGCCAGAGGCTACTAGCAAGACTTTGCATAAAGGAAATTGTCTGCTCTTTGGCTGCCTTGGTTCTGTGCCCGCGAGGGCTCCCCAGCTGACTCAGGGACACAGCCATTAACTTGCGGGGCCTCTGCTTAACAGAGCCGCTTCTCAACAAAGACAGTCTTCTGACATCTCAAGCAGCACGCTCCGTGGCCAATTAAAAGCCTCATGTCCTCAATGTGACAAATACCAGGGAAAACAATTCTGCAATTCAGAACACAAGGGGTGGGGGGGGACATGAAGCGAGTTGCTCGCGACTCCGATGCTGGCCTTGTACTTGAGCTTTCATCTGCCTCTCTAGGAGGCAGAACATGACTCTCCCAAGATCTCCTGGGTCGCGTAGCTGCTCAGCTGAGCAAGACGTGCCCCCGCCAGTCCAGCAGAGTTCGCCCAGCCTCATAGGATCATGTGAAGGGTCAGGCTTGTTTTTCTGTAGCTTAGATTTCGGCCGGCACGTCTTACGTTTTCTTAATTCATATTTAATAGCCGGATAGCATACCCCAGAGCTGCGCTGAGGCAGATCAGGAGGCCAGGGTGCCCCCACAGCCCGGATCCTGGGTGCCTTAGGGCCTCAGCCCTTCTCTGCAGAGCATGAGGGGCTGCCCCCCGGCTCTAGGCCCCAGGGGTCAGTTAGTTCTGATAGCGGAAGGCTCTATAAAAAATGGATATTCTTCCCGGAGTCTCATTTGTATCCGTTTCCCTTTGAAGCAAAGTTGCGTTTTCTCCCGGGGCCTTCCAAGAGCAGAACTGTGTGCTCTCTGGGTGGTTTCTCAGGGGGTTTGTTTTAAATAAGTAGAAAATTGTAATAATGGTTTTATAGAGATATAATTCACATACCATATAACTCACCCACGGATGGTGTACAATTCGTTGTTTTTTAGCATGTTCACAGATCCGTGCAACATCACCACCAATATTAGAACATTTTCATCACTTAAAAGAAACCCTGTACCCATTAGCAGTCATTTTCCATGTCTCCCTCCCCGACCCCTGGCCACCACTACTTCCACTGGATACTTTCCCTGTTCTGGATGATTCTTGAGTGGAATCATATAATATGTGGTCTTTTGTGATTGGGCTGTTTCACTTAGCATACATTTTTTGAAGTTCAGTATTTTTTAAAACATTTTTTAGTTGTAGATGGACAACTAAAAACTTATTGTATTATTTTTATATGGTGCTGAGGATTGAACCCAGAGCCTCACCTGTGCTAGGCGGGCACATTACGACTGAGCCATAACCCCAGCCCCTAAAGTCAGTATTTGAAGGCAGATGCCTTGGTTTGAATCCTGGCTCCCCAGCCAGACAGTTGTGTGGTTTTAGGCAAATGACTTAACCTCTCTGTGCCTGTTTGCCTAGCCTAATATGGAGACAGTTCCAGTGTTCCTTCTGCTCCATGGGTCACTGGGCCAGTGCAGATAAACGCTTTGAGCTGTGCCTGGGATATAGTGAGGGCCCTATGAAATCTTTACCTCTTTCTCACGTGGCCTTCCTGGGGCCCTTTCTAGCTCTGTTGGGGGACCCTGCCTCTGTTTTCATCTCCTCTGCAGACATTTCCTGCAGTTTGCTCAACTCTCCCCACACGGGCCACACCATGTCCTGGACACTGTGCCTTGCAAGTTCCCACCCCTTTTCCCAGGGTAGTCCTATGTCCCCTCTTTGGCTCCGCAGTTCTGCCTTTAAAAGAGGAAGAAACTTACATCCTCCCCTGCATCTCCCAGTGGCAGCAGCCTTGGCCCCTGAGTTGCTCCTGATAGCAACTTATTGCCCGGAGCATCCATTTGTGACCTCCAGCTTGGGGCAGAGAACCCTGGGTCTGGAATGTTAGTCCATTTCCCTCCTTGGGCTTTCTTATATCCACAGGAGGAGTTAAAAGGAGGTTTTGACCCAGAAAAATAGCCCACTGGTCTGGGCTGCTGTTGGGTAGGAAGTTGAACATCACCTGAAGCGTGCGACCTGGTCCACTCAGGCTCTCAGACACCACTCTGCATCCTCAATATTGTTTCTCTAAATTTGGAAGGAGGGTGAGTATAGCCACAGCCCTCATCGGAAGGAGGCATTTTCCACACCACTCTTGTTTTTAGAAATATCTCCTTTGAACCATTGTATAGCAAAGCATTCACACTATCAACTCTAAAAATGATGCAGACACATTCAGAAGGTCATAAGACAGACACACTGGCTTCCTGTTGCAGCATCCTTTTCTCCACATCCAGACAAACAGAACTTTGCAAGAATGAGTGGGCTCTTGATGGACTCTGAAGACTGATCCCACACACACCCCATGCGCTGTGCTTCCAAGTAACTGCTCCATTTATACTGGGACTGTGGTTTCTTTGTGCATTTTTATGTCTTTTCCATGTCTGGGTTTGTCTCCCCTGAGAGACCGTACACTTCTGCAGAACAAGAGCTGTGTTGTCTCCTTTTCCAGGAGTGTGCGTTTTGTAAAAAATAAGTAAAAGTAAAATTTTTTAAAATGTTTATGCCTGCAGTGTTCTTTTATTGACTTGTGGGTCCAGACAGTGTCTCGGAAATTGTCTGGCAAACACTCCTGGCCCACCCTTATCAGCTGGTTGATAAAACCCCTAGCAGCTCAGTCCTCATGTTGGGGAGCTGTCTTTTGTCCCTAAAACTCCCTGTGCTGTATGATGACAGAAAAATATCACAGTGGCCAGGATAGGGCTGAGAGGCAGGATCTTTCTGAAGCTTCGAGACTTGACTAATAGCAGGTTTCCCACATTGAGATTTTTCAGAAATACTACTGAAAATAGGGTATTCTCCCATCCACAGCGTTCTCCTCTCTGCCACATGGACATTCTGGAGCAAGATCCTACCTAGAAGAGCCATCCTTGCCTGGAATGTAGAAGCCCTTTCCCTCTGAGAAATGGAAACAAGTGTCCCTGAGTCACAGCAGAGACACTGCTTCAATTAAGCTAGAGAAACGCCATTTGTTACGAGCATGTTTTCGGTTCCAGGCAGTGCCTTGAAAAGGTCAGCCTATATGAATATTTAGAAAAAGCAACATCATAAAATAAGAAGGACTTGGTATTTTGGTTGGGTTTTTTTTTTTTTTTTTCCTTTTCTTTGAAGAAAAAAAAAAATTCAGCCTCACTGGTAACTTACAACTGGCAAACCCTGGCACTTCCATTTAACCTGCGTTTAGTCTTTTAAAAAGAAGCTATTTTGGAATTGCATGAGAGGAGAGCTTCTATGTTGAGGAAATTTCACAGCATTTGAAACCAGGGCGATGAGCCCTCACCTGGGACCAAGGTCCATTCGCTGTCTACCGTCCACGGAAGAGGGAGAGTCGGGAGACCAGGCTGGCTCTGAAGAGTCCATTCAGTGCACAATTGGTTCGTGTTTGTTTCAGCGGAGGGCTACTTTTTCATTAGGGTCTCTTACCCGTGACACATCTTTTGAATTGGTGCTCCCTTTAAGATTTCTGTTGGCCTCCCTGGCCAGAGGACAAAGTCCAGCATCCTTAGCCTCACTCCAGGGCCTGCATGGAGCCTTTCTTATTAGCCTCCCAGCTCAGCCTCCCTTCCTATCTCATCCCCATAGTAGGGAGACTTTGTGGATTATTATAGGATGAGCTTAGGAAAGGATTAAACTAGTATGTTTGTTCTTTATTTCATATAGTAATTGTTTTTTAAAAGAATCTTATTGTTATGCTTAGTAGGATGGATTTTATTTAAACCTCCAGGCAGACTCCATTTAAATTTGTCTAGAAAATGTATAGTCTTGATGTTTTGTATAACCTCAATATACTTCCTTCACAAAATCCTGATCTTATTTTTTAAAGGATGCAGATTATACATTTTAAAGTAGTTATTTAGTGAGCTTTTTCTGTTTCCTCATATAATCATATCAGAAAATGGAATAACAATTCCGTTATTTCATTTGCACAATCTCTCGTGAATGCTGGGAGGCTCTGCTCCAAGATCCTCTGTGATTTTTGCAATTCCTCTCTTCTTGCATTTTCTTCTAGTCTCCCTGCTTGCCCAGATCTCTTCTGTAGTGAAGTGGGGGTTTTTGTTTATTATGTTTTGTTTTAACTCCAACAAATATTTCTCAGTGCCTCCTGCTCCCAGACACCACCCAGGGCCCAGTGTCCAGTGCAGCTCCCGCTGCTCCCCTTGGCACTAGGAACCAAATTGCATAGAGCCTTTCAATTAAAGAGGGCAAAGGGCTTTGTCCTGAGTGTGACAACTTGTAGAAACAGAAGCTGGGGAAGGAACACATTTATTTTTATTTTTTTTCTCATTTCTGAAACCTCTGTAGTTTGTAGTCTCATTATTGTGAATTAAATAAGACCGCCCCTTGACATTTCTTCAAAGTTTGCTCTTCTGGGCCCAGCTCCGGGTAGAGCTGTTGACGTCAATCTCTTACATAATCAGTAACAAAGTTTTGGTTCACCCATGAAATTGGACCACTTGGTTTGTGGTCTCTTGGGGCTGATTTATAAAGCTCTATAAAAAAGTCAGCTAAAAATATATTTTATAAATGCTATGCATTATAATTCAGAGTTACATTTCACGTCTAAAACAATATTTTTCAACTGGAACCAAGTTTAAGTTAAAATTGTAGCTGTACCTGCTCTGGTTGGTTGGTGGTCGGTTGATCATCGCTGTTATATTGTCATCTTTGTGGACTTGTCCATCTGGTTTTAGTGAAGGCCTTTGTTAAAAATAAATAATTAAGCAGAAATCCATGAATGTAAGATATGTGGAGTTATTTGGTTCAACTTTTTGGCTCAACAGCTTTCTCTGAAGACAGGTGGACAATTTTGCCCTGGAGAGATGAAAAGAGTGTCAACAGAGGGTGACCTGCTGGTCCCCTCAATTCTCTGCCTCATTTGCCAGTCAGACACCGTTATAAGCTGCACTGTAACCCCCAAATTCCTATGCTGAAGCCCTACTTCCCAGTACTTCAGAAGGTGACATCTTTGGAGATGGGGTTTTTACAAAGGTGACTGAGGTTAAATGTGTCATAGGGGAGGACCCCGATCCAGTCTTTGTCCTTATAAAAAGAGGACACGCAGAGGGACCAGGGATGCATGTACACAGAAGAAAGACTAGGCGAGAACAGAGAGGACAGCCACCTTGGGAGCCATGGAGAGAGGTCCCCAAATGAAACCCAACCTGCTAACACTTGATCTCAGACTTGCAGCCTCCAGAATTATGAGGGGGAAAAAAAAATCAATTTCTGTTGTGTAAACCACTGAGCCTGTAGTATTTTGTTATGGCGGCCCTGGCAAACTAATACAGCCTAATCCAAACTTTTCTAAGCAGATTTCTGGGTGGTGACAGGGACAGGCATCCTCCCAATTTTTGTAGCTGAAGAGGTTCAGGCAGAGAAGCCCCAGACCCCAGGCCCTGGGCCCAGTGGGGCAATGACAGCGACAGGACTGAGCCGGAGCAGCCTGAGAACCCCCTGCACGGCCCCCCGCAGCCACGCTCACCGAGCTGTCAGGAACCTGGGGAGACCCAGGTGTGCGAAGACCTCAGGGCGCTGGCTTGGCCTCTGCTCTGGAGTGCTCTTTCCCTCTCCCGTGGCATCTCACAAAACATCCAAGGACTAAATCTGAAACTCACTCCCTAGTGAAGCCACATGACGCGTGCGTCTAGCACCCGCGCCCGAGAGCCGGAAGCCTTCTGCGCCAGCTCTGCGGGTTTCTGGCGATTTGTGCTTCGCTGTAAACGCACAGGTTGCGTTTTCTGTTCCTGCCACGTTGAACGCTTCAGCCTGACGCAGCTTAGCCGCTGCGGGGGGGAATATTTGACAACTTATTTATGAGCACGGAGAATCTGGAGTCTTCCCTTATCAAGAAAAAAGGGGAGGGGGTGGTGGGCAGGCAGCTTCTTCCTAACTTTGAAAATTTCCCAGGATGCCAGCTCCAGAAGTGTCCCTTGCAGAGGCCAGTCCCCCACAGGAGGGGCGGTGGGTGCTGCATTCCTCGCGCTCCCAGGCCGGTTCAAAGTGTACCGGAGCACCCTGAGGAGACAGAGAGCAGGCAGAGGGAGAAAAGCAGCAGGGTCACTCCAGGTCACAAAGGCCACTGCAGAAACAGGCCCGTGTGGAACAGAGCAGGGTGGCCATCGGCATCTTGGGTGTCCAGGACAGAGTGGCAGGGACTGTTGGTGTGTTCCAAGGCCCTTCCCCAGGCTTTGCTGAGACCCTCTTCTGTGCCTGGTCCTGTCCCTTTCTGTCACCAAGGGGCTGATGACAGAGACATGAGGAGGACAAGGCAGGCCCTGCCCTGAGGGACCCCAGGGTACAGAATAGCCCTTATGTGTACACAGAGACTGGTTTGGATCAAGTCACCAAGGCTGAACTCACGTGGGCTCTGGACAGGAAGTGGTCAGGTCTTTGGGGCTGAGTGGTTCAGTCCTTTCCTGTGGGATGTGGCATGGAGCTGGGGGACCTGTGGGAGAGACAGCTAGGGATTCTTAGCTCTTTCCTTCATCTTTCCCTTTGATTCTTCTTCAACTTGAGAGATCCAGGTGTGGTAGTGGGTTGTGACATCTCTGGACCCATGAATTCACACAGGTTCCCCAAGGTGGAGGTGGCCCTGAAATTCCCTTTTCTTTAGGGCTGTAGGGCAGTCATGAGGGTTGTGACAGGATCCCCCCACCAGCTGCTTCCAACGAGAATTTCCCAGGAACAAGGTCCCTATAGTCAGAGAAAGGCCCCTCCATGCCGGAAATGACACGTGGGCTGAGAGTCCAAAGAAAATGTCAGAATTCCTACTCCTGGGAAAGAGCATGAGGGCGGCGTTTTGACAGCTGTCCCAGGGGCTCCAGAGTGGGTCTGCAGGGGGCCAGTGTTGCCCTAGAGGGGGCCCAGGTGAGCTACCGGGATCTGTAGAAGCTCATTTCTTCAGCCTGCCCCTTTACTCACTCATTTAACATATGCATGTGAAATTTCTGCACGGTGCTGGTGCTCTAGACTTGAGTTGGGTTGGAAGACGTTTTGCTAAGTAAATATTTTAGACCTTGAGGGTCGTATCATACCTGCTGCAAATATCCAACTCTTGTAGGGCAAATGCAGCCATAGACGATACATTAACACATGGATGTAGCTTTGTTCTTAAAAAAAAAAAAAAATTAATGGACAAAACCAGGCATCCAGCCGGATTTGGCTCCTAAGCCATGCTGTACGAGCCCCTGGACAGAAACACTGATGCACACTTGAATGGACCTTGCACTCCAGGCAAGGAAGGCAGAAACTAATCATATAGTCACATTTGTGGGCACTTTCTCATGGCTCTCCAGAGAGGCATGGCATAGTCTCAGGTCAAGAAAGGCTCTCTCCGGAGTTGATATTTGAATTAGGATCTGAATCAGCAGGTGAAGAAAAAGAAGAAACAGCATGTGGAAGGACTTTGCGGCATGAGAATGAAACATCCGGGAACTGAAAGAAGGCCAGTAGGTACAGCATAGAGGAGAACAGGGAGTGGGTGAGATGAGGCAGGAGAAGAAAGTGGTGGCCAATTGATGCAGTGGTGACCAGTTCCTCAAGCCATGAATGGCTCCAGTCTTTATGTGAGACTCATAGAGACTCAGATAAGGGCTTAAAGCAGAGGAGAAATGGGGTCAAATTTGCATTTTGAAAAAAAAAAAACTCTTTGGCTGCAACATGACAGCAGATGGGGGAAGAGCAGATTCAGGGGGACCAAGTGAAAGCACTTGCAAGAGAGGGAAGTGGCAGTCGATGTAGCAGAAAGAAGATATGTCAGAGGGGTGATGGTGGAGGCGTGTGGAGGGTGAGAGCCTGTAGGTGGCTCGAGGTGTCGGAGTTGGCAGCTCTGTGATTAGTGGAGCCATCCGCTCAGACAGGAAGCTGGGGGAAGCCCATGCATCTTTGTTTTGATCGGTTTGGGTCAGAAGAGGGCCATGATGGGTTGAGTTGCCTTTAAGATGTCAAATTAGAGGTGTCAGATAAGCTAGTGAGATGTGCAGATCTGGAGGTTAGAGGAAAAGTGGGTTTGGAGATAAGATGTTTTGGGGAGTCATCAGCATATGGAGGGGACAGAATTGAAGCCTTGAGAAGGGATTCAGTCACCTCGGGAAACAGAACAGAGTTTTAAAAAGAGGAAAAAAAATTCTAGGAAAACATTCTCAGGAGCTATGTTATTGAATAGCAGGGAGAGCAGGGTGATCCTGAAAAACAGACTAAGAAATAACACCAGCAAAGAAAGAGAGAACAGGCTATGACGGGAAGCCAAGGGAAGCAAGGCATGACCCAGCCTGCACACCCAGGCATGAGGGACTTATCCCAGCAACTGTTCTGATTGGCCAATGATTTTTGGTGTGCAGGCCTTCTAGTCCTTAAATATCTTATGATCTCTGCTTTCAAGGGGTGACAATCAGTGTCGAGGGTTCTGGGATGGCAAACAAGATATCAAACTTAGCAACAGTTTGCAAGATAGCAAACAAGTGTTCTGGGATAGCCAGCCAACTATAGACCAGGTCCCAGCGATATAGACACTAGTAAGGTGTAGCCCGTAGGTTCAGTGGGTTTATACTTTGGTCTAGCGCAATGCTTCTGAACGATAGATGATTTTTGTCCTTGTCCTCATCCTTAGAGACATTGGGAAATGTCAAGAGACAGTTTCAATTATCTTGGCTTGAGGGAGAAGAGATACCACTGGCACCTAGTGGGTAGAGGCCAGAAACACTGCTAAACATCCTGGATGGTATAGGACAACACCCAGAACCAGGAACGGTCTGGTCAAAGCATCACTAGGATGTAGAGTGCCTGGATAACTACAGGAGCTCAGAGGATGGGCATTGGACACACTCGGTGGAGTGGCCAAGCAGAAGCTGAGGGCAGGCAGGACAGGGAGAGGCCACAAGGATGGACAGGCATGGAAGTAGGAAGGCATGTGGTGCCTGGTTCAGGAGCTTCCAGTCGTTCAGAGTCGGGGCACCATGACTGTAAGTACAGAATTTGCTCGAGCAGGGCTGTGGCCATAGAACCCATGCCAAGTATCTTGGATTTTATCTCTTCACTGGGAAAGCACTAAAGGATTCAGATAAGAGGAAACCAGATTTGTGTCTTAGGAAGATCATTTTAATGGCAGACAAAATCAGGCAATCCTCGCCACCACTTACTCAGAACCTGGGCCCTTTTCTGAGTACTTTTTTGCTTTACCTCATTTAATCTCCCAACAGAGAGATTATGGTGAGAATCTGCTTGTTATCCCCATCTTACGGCTGAGGACACTGAGGCAGAGGGATCAAGTAGCTTGCCTCACATCATGTGAGTGGTAACTACGGAAGCCAGGACTTCTCCCCGCCCCGCGGGGCACATAAACAAGCCTGAGACAGCCTGCAGTTCTTTCTGTCTCTGCCTTTGGATTTGAGCATCCACAGAATCTCAATCATAATTCCTGAACTTCCCATGGCTGCTCCAAAAATTCTCTGCCTCCAACTTTAAGGAGTCTGGCCTTGAGTTCACTCAAGTTCACTTCAGTTCTTCCTGATTAGCAGTTCTCATGTGGTTGTTAATTTTTCAGGCGCTGTCTGCAAAGGCCCTTCCACAGGGAAGCATTTGAGGGAAGGGTGCTAGTGGGAAATCAAGTGCATTGCTTCCTGCCTAGGACCTGTAAGTGCACCATGACCTCCTTTGACTCCCCTCTCTTGCACTACCTCTGCCTTCTCCACAAGGACACACCATCCCACTAGCAAACACACCCCTTCTCCTTTACCTTTGCTTGGGGTGGGGTGGGGGGTTGGCTTTGCATGACAAATAAAATCTGAAGGAAGTCTCAACTCCCAGAGCTGCCTCATTAAGCCAGCACAGATCCTGCCTCAGGGTTTTAATTACAGCAGCTGCCCCTCCTGCTAGGAGGTCCTGGTTGGATGTGACAGCCCCTCCCTGCCCAGGACTGACAAGTCCTAAAGAGTGGGAGACCTGATCAGCGCCAAGAGAGGAAAAGAGATTTTTGCTTGGATCTGCTGCTCCAGGAGGCCAGGAGTGATTGACAAGTGGGACTGGATGATTCCATCTGGCAAATTTCAGCAGTGCTCCTCCTTTCTGGAATGAAGAGCTGAGGCACATTTTCGTGTTTCTGCAGGCTTCTAAATAAATGTGTCTTAATTCTTTTTAAAGCAGGGTTGAGGTTCTGGCAGGGCTTAAGTGATGATACCTGCCCTGCGATCTGGAGGAAGCACCCTCCCAAAGAGAAGGCAGGCACCGTTAGCCCGCCATGGCTAGCAGCGCCCACTACAGGTGGGTTCTTTGAGGTTGATTTATCACCTGTGAGTTCATAGCCCCAAATTATCCTCACTTGACAAATGAAGAGCCCTGGGTCTCAGCCTCTGTCACTGGGGAGTCTGTGGAGAAGCCAGCTCTGATTTCTAGGCTCTCTTCTTTGTTTTACTTCTTTCTCTAGCCTTCACTTTTCCCATCTGCAAAATGGAGGGATTGGTGGACTAAAGACTGTCCAGTGCCCTTAGCAGCCTTGACCTATGGATTAATTTGGCCTTTGCCAGGATGGTGACTGCCCACCCAAGAAATTTAATTTTATGCCCAAATACAAAGCGGTTCCCCACTTTCCCAAAGAAAAGGTCTCCAAGCTATTTTTATGTAGGCTTCTAAATAAATGTGTCTTCATTATTTTTAAAGCCTATATGAAGGTATGAATTTTTTGGAATACAGATGCAACAAAAAAATGTTTATTTGTACTATTTAATTAATTACTTTAGTTACATATGTTTAAACATTACCAACTACATAAAGTGTAATTTATAAATTTGTCTTTTCTGCTTTCTGTTGCACGAGTCATGATTCACACTTGCCCTTGTAGTTTCACCTCCAGTGTGTGTGTTTATTTCTCTGTGTGTTTTTTCTTTTTTATCATCACTAGAGCGGCTTTCTGAGTCTTCTGACAATTTTCCAGAGCTTCGTGATCCTCGCTTCCATTCAAGTTTTTGAGAGACAGCACTTTTTGAGTCTGAGGATTAGGCCTTGTCTGAAGATTTTATTCCAAGTCACAGGTCCCAATTCCCATAAGCTGAAGCCATTGTTTCATTTTTTAACTTCTTTTCATTTGCCTCATAGGTAAATATCCACAATGTCTTGCAGCAGTTAGCCATTGGTTGGGCTGCCTTTAGATGTTTCTGCCAACATCCAAACACTAAGATTATAAAGTCATAATCCCAAGAATAATGCCACATCTGTGTTCACTAGATTCATGCCTTTCTTAACAGTATAGAATCGATTAATTGATGTAGTACATATGTTGAATATAAGGCAGCCTTGTTTTTGAGGGATGATGTGGAATAGGAGAGATGGCTCTGCACTTTTGCATAGATAAAAAAATATTTAAATATTTAAATTAAATCAATCAGCTGCTGGGAGCTCTGGAGCATACCTGTAGTCCCAGCTGCTGGAGAGGCTGAGGCGGGAGGATCACTCGAGTCCAAGAGCCAAAGATCAGCCTTGGTAACACAGTAAGGCCTCATCTCAAAAAACAAAAAAGAAAAAAAAAATTTTTTTTAATTGGTGGGCTGGGAGGTGTAGCTCCATGATAAAGTGCTTGCCCAGGTTGTATGAGGTTCTGGGTTCAATCCCCAGCTCTGCAATAAATAAATAAATACATAAACAAGCAAACAACCCCATTAGCTTGGTGTATTGCACTTTCTTCTGGCTACTGGGTTGCCAATGTCTGTGAATGTAGACAGAGGTCCCTGAGGGAGCCAGATGACAGAGGTGAGGCTGGGTCTGCTGGGTCCCGCCCCCCCCGCAAGAGAACTCTGCCCACCCTTCCCCACATGCCAAACACCAGGAACTGTGAGCCCCTTCTGACCACCTTTCTGCCGACCTGCCGCTGGGCTTTTGTGTCGTTTAATGAGCATAGAGTCGTTTGGAAATATGCACTGTGCTCCACAAAAGGAAATAGTAATATAATCAGAAATGATTATATTTCAGCACTTCAGCACTATTGCTACTATTAATGTCCATTATCACTATATTACCTGAAATGTGTTTAACAATCACAGTCACTAATCAAGGTGCCTGTCCTGGAAAACATGCATTCTCTCCATTTGGATCATACTATGCATTGTGCCGTTACTGTTTTAAATGTTTTCCAGATAATTGGAGCCTGCTACTTCATACTTTGAAAAGTAATGTAGCCGGTGAAGCCCCGAGAGGTTCGAAGCCTATGCTTCCGTCAGGGAAATAATGCAATTTCCATGCAAAATGATTATAATATTATTCAGTGATTACACGGGGGTGGGGGGTCGTCTGTTTGCATTAGACTTTTGAAAGTGGCAAATTGAATCCCATCCAGGTAATCAGAGGTTATGAGTTTCCAGCACGTTGTGTTCGCACTTGGTAGGGGCTCATTTCCCCACATTCCTTCGAGCCTTTGCTGACCACTTGGAGTGGACCTGCAGGGCCAGAGAGTTAATTCCCTGCCAGCGGCCCTCTGTCAATGACGAATGGGCATTGGAAGAAAATACTCTGGCATCCCTGCCCCTCTGGTAGGACAATTCTGAAATGTGCTTCCCCCTGCCTCCCAGAGTCCCCCAGTGGGATTAGTCTGCTTGCTCCCGCTGGTAGCCTGCCTTCTGAGGACCATTCCTTCCTCATACCATCTCATGTTCCCAGGCCCCGACCTGAGCTTCCACTGTCCAAATAGATCACCTGACTCAAATCCATGTCCAGGTTCCACTTGACAAGAGAGGCACGTCTGGTCACCCCCACTCTCCCATCTCCCTTTTTGAGGGCCTCTGGGTTCCTGTGTCCTATAACCCATTTGTAGAGGACCTTGACCACACCCAGAAGTCTTAGTGTTTTCAGGTGAAAAAAAAAATGAGAAGTCTGAATATTCCTTTTGGGCAGGAAGTTGACAGGCATAATTTCTTTTTCCCACCTCTCTTCTTAAATATCAGCTCTCCATTCAAGTGAGACAAGATGATTTAATCCAGACTGTACTTTAAGATGCCCATAATCAATGCCCTCATTCTGAACATGTATGTATGTGCTCTTAGATAATTTATGTATAATATTAATAGATTTGTCAACAGCAGCCCTTCCCCTCTAAACAGGCTGCCTGAACACAGATCACTTAATTTGCTCCTCAGTGGTATTTTTCATATGTGGTTGCTGCTCTGCCGACAGATAGCAGATGAGCCCATTACCAACACATCTGACATGGCATCTACCGTGGGCATGGGCAAACTCACGGTCTCCCACTGTGGCAAGCAGCATGTGTCTCCCGCTCCCTCAGAAGGGTCAGGACATGCACTGAAGCTATAGTCCCCAGGGGTACTCCAGTGCTCATGGGAGCCCTGGCTTCCTGCTGTCACTGAAGGATCTCCTGCCAGCAATTCCCACTTCCTGTCTCTGTGTGTGTGTGTGGGGGGGGTGTGCCTAGCCCACCCACAGGGCAGGCAGGCTGGAGATGTGGGGAGTAAGACCCCCAGAGCACCCTCTACCAATTAGAGGTATGGAGTGGTGAATAAATACGTATGCAGCTTCCTTATCTCTTGGTGGACAGTCTAAGGATGCTCTACGCAGGCTGAGAGGGTCCCCAGCAGGACTGAATCCCAGTTTCCCTCAGTGGCACCCACTCATTTATGCACCCTCCACTGCTTTTCTCCTTTCTCCCAGCCCTGCTCCCTCACAGTGCTTTCTGGATCAATTCCCAAAGAAACCGCTAGTGTCCAAATCCTTGTTTCAGGCTCTGCTTGAGGGGAACTCAAACGAAGACACACCCATCAGAGTATCTTCCTGTTGGTCTTCCAGATGCTCTGATCCTCCAGGTCCTATCTTCAGCCCTGACACAAAACCCTCCTGGCCCCTGCAGCCCAGAACTCTCTCTCCAAGGACCACCATCAGTCCCAGCAGCAGAGCTAACTCTGCCCTTTGTGTTCCCTGTTGTTCTCTGGGGAGATGTGGGATGTGGCAGAGGCTAGGGCAGATGTGAAGGTGTCCCTCCAGGTCCTCAAGTTGGAGTGAAGACTAGCAGAGGCATTGAGCCAGGTGGAGGATGGGTAGGTAGACAATGCCAAGAGTACACTCTTTAAGGGGGAAAAAAGTATCCCTCCTTCCAAAGATTAATGCAAGTGATGATGGATGATGTGGGCCATTTCCGTCCATTGTGGTAATACAAGGAGAGTGCATTGTGTTCGAAAGGAGAAATGCTCTCTGAATGTGGTGATCTTCACCTCATGGGCTTGTGACAGAGAGAACCACCTCAACTTCTAAATTTTCTCAATGGAATGCAATGTGTAATAAAATATAAATAGGCCTTTAAGAAGCATCTATGTGTTTCTTTTTATCAACCTTTAGAAGCATTAAAGCCAAGTACAATTTTATGTGAATTCTAGATGATATGTAGTATTTTTATTTGCTACTTCATTGCTAAATGTTTCATATAAAACTGAAGAGGGAAAAAAATACACAGTCCCACATATCAAAGAAGAAGCAGATGGCTAAATATGACCGTGGGACGAAGTGGAGAATGGAGAAGGATCAAAATGGAGGCCCTCAGGTACTGGGTGAGGGCCGGAGATGGAGTGGAGGGAAACTGGTACTTGTGGTTACCTGTGTTCATTAGCCATTTGCTTCCACTGTGTTTTGAGTAGGCCATTAGTATTCAAAGAATCTACAGGTACCTTTGTTACAGGTTTTTTTTTTTATCTTTTAAATGTACATATAAATGAGTATGTATTATTTATAGACATCTTTGGATTTAGAAACATCAGGCTTGAAAAGTAATGCAGCAAGGAATATTTGATTTAATACTCATGAGAGAGGGGAGCGGAGGGGGCTTTCTGCAGGAAGGAAGACTGAGCTGGGATAAGTTACCTAACCTTTCTGGGGACTTTCCTGGAAGCTCTTTGGTGACAGTTCAAGTTAGAAGCATCATCAGGTAAAAGAAAGGATGGCATCCAGGGAGCTAGAGAATTCAAGTTCCTGTCCTCGCTCTCCTACTGATGGGCTGTGTGACCTTGAGCTTGCCATGCACCCTCTTTTCTCTTGGCTTCCCTGCCTACAGCTGGACTGGAGTCCATGCCAGCCAGTGGCCTTCGATGGACTCACACTGATTGCCCTGGACTCTGGCCCGACTCCTCTTTTATTTTGCAAAAGAGTCGTGAGGTTGATGAGCCATAGTTCTGTAGGTTATTTGGAGGGGGGATGTTTCATTTTTGCAGTGGTAGGGATCGCACCCAAGGCCTCGACCATGCTAGGCAAATGCCTTGCCACTGAGCTACACCCCCGCCTCCAGGGTTGGTGGTTTCCAGGTGGAACTCAAAGCCAGGGCAGGACCAAGCCACTTACCTACACTTGTTGGTAGCGATTGGGAAAACGGAGTTAGCTTCTCATTCTATTTTCAGTTCCTAGGTTGTTTCTACATTGGCCAAGAAAAGCAGAGTACTTACAGAAATTCCTGGTAATAACTGCTTTCTGCTTGGGTATGGAGAAACATGCCTGTCTGTGGTTTATTTTTAAATGGATAACTCATCAGATGTGGGGAAAAAGTCCTATAATCTCCACAGACTTTCTTTCACAAATTTTTTTCCTTGGAGAGTGTAGAGACAGCCTCACATCCATTCAAATAAAATAGCTCTTTACTGGATGAGGAAGCAGTGCCTCCCAGACCCCACTTGGGGCCAAGAAAGGGTTCTCAGCTGCTGGCCCTGAAGGCTTGGGTTGAGAGGAGAGGTGGCATGAGGGAATAAAAGCCCCCAAAGCATCTGCCAAAGGTTCTGGACTTCAGTTTGTTGCTTGCTGGGGAGCAGGTGAAGCAGAGGGGCTAGTGGTGACTGAAACTGAAGGCCAAGTGCCTTTCTTATGCTGGAACATTTAGCTCTTGGAACAACCCTGACCATGTAATGACACCATCCCCATGGTACAGATGAGGAGGCTGAGGCAGGGGTGCAGCTAAGGTAGACAGTCAGTGCCATTAAATGGCAGAGCTGATTGAGACCCAGGTCTCTCTGATTGTGTCTTCCACACTCTTGCCACTACACAGGCTGATCCAAGCCCTGCACGGGGGCGTCAGACACAGGGAAACCCAAAATGAAGCTCTGATCTGCCATGTAGGCCCCAAGCCCAGCTCCAGAATTCAGACTTGGGAGAACAGATTCACAGACCTCTCTACATCTCTGTGAAGGCCAAGAACACAGAGAGGCCAACAGCTCACCTGATATTCCCCTGTGAAGCCACTTTTCCCTCTTCACTTCTTTTTAAAACTGTCAAGAGGTAAAGGCCCCGAGAGGCAAGGGATGCCGAGGAACCCTGAGCGTTAGCAGCTACAGTTATGGCCAGACTGCCTCATTCCAGACCCTGGGAGCGGGCTGGAGTGGTGGCTGTCCCTCCTGCCCCCGTGACCATCTCCAGCTCCCTTACATATACAGCTGTAGTATGGAGAGAGGGCTCACTGTGCTTTCTGGTATGATTGGCTACTTGAACATTTGGGGTACAGGTGATTCCCCTGAAGAATCAGGCAAACACTCCCAGGTCAGTTACCAGGAAAGAGACAGACCTCAGGGAAGTCCTACTCTCTCTGGGCTCTGTTTGTGAGGTCCGCACCTGAAGCAGGCTCTTGGCTAGGCATGCATTCTTGATGCTGAGGTGCTGTCTGCCCCCAGAATGAGGTGAGCCTGACCTGGACCCACAGCCCAGCTAGAAAACAGGCTGGGACCATCTTGCCTGGCTGCGTGTTGCTTTCTTTCCTCCACCTCCTGGCTGTTGTTTGGTTTTACTCCCCAGGACTCTCTGTCAAGTCTTGTTTAAATGTTAGAGCCTGGCCCCAGGAGTGTCAGGGAGAATCCAGGGAAGACACTTATCCACATTGCAGTCAGAGTTTTAAAGGGGCAGCACCCATGAGGCCCACACAGTGGTGAGAGCAGGCCATAAGAATCACCCCACACGGAGAACGGGATGATTGGAGAAGGGGACACTGCATATCTCTGCACTCCAGAAAGAGACGAAAAGCCATGCCCACCCTGGTCCTGCTTGGTAGAGCGGCAGCTGGCCTGCCTATCAGTGAATTAGGGACGCCAGCGCTGCCCCAACCCCCGGGACTCACGAGGCGGTCTAATGAGGCAGAGTAGATGCAGAAGCGCTGCAAACACCCCGCAGCTTCAGGCAAATGTGAAGCGTCATCATGAAAAGCTTAAATTTATGGGTCTGAAGGAGAAGCAACATCTGGGAAGGAATTATTGCAATTTAAAGGGAGGATGCAGGCCTGTTTATAAGAGCGAAATCTGGAAGCAGTGTCTGAATTTTTTTTTTAAACTAGTTTGTATTCCAGTCATGAAACCATGGTGTGGATATCTGCCAGATGTTCAAAAAAAAATTGTGGAAGATGAGTTGCATCTTGTAGACATTTGCCTTCATTCAACAGAGCTTTACTGAGCACCTACTACATGCCAGCTGTATGCTCTCTGGTGACATCTTCACTGCCACCATGGGCAAGTCAGGCTGGAGTAGATTGATTTGGCACCTTCAGCATCATGAAGCTTTCAGAAAACACAAGGGCCATCCCAATTCTGATCCGGTAACAGGCATGTCTGGGAACATGCGCTGGCACCAAGTGGCACAGTCATATTGGGTGGTCTTAGTTTATTTAATTTCTGAGGAGTCTGCGTGCAACAAGAAAAGGTTTGGGCGACTTTCATTTGCAACTTGGTTTCTGAAATGTTTCAGTCTGAATTTCTGACAGTCTTGTTTTGTCATAACCTAGGACCCCCTCACTCTGCAGTCACCCCCACTTTCCTTATCTCTATGTTCTCCTTGCCCCAAATTGGTGGAAGGACTAGGAGATGGGCCCCTCTTATGCAAAGTCAACCCATCCAGATGGCTCCGTGAGTGACACATGCACCCCTATTGTGACAGTCTCCATACTGGTTTGCCTGAAGAGTCTCTCTACTCCAAAGGGGGCAGGGAAACTTCCAAAGAGACATTTTTAGGAGATGAACCGCTGAAGGCAGGTGAGAGATGGACCAGGGAGGGGGACTGGTATGCAGCAAGTCACGGAAGAGGCGGGGCTATCTGGGTAACAGGACACTGGGAAAAGCCCAGTTTGCCTGGATTCTCCCAGGTCCCAGGGCCATGAGTGATTATTGGTTGGGGAGCACTGTCACTGGTCTCAGGGTTTAGCACCATCCCTGTAATGGCAGTGAGTCCACTTGGGGAGCTGCCACCTTCATGCAAGTCTGTCATCTTTTTTCCTGCTACTGGATAGGATGACTTAGCTCGCACTGCCACCACAAAATACCACAAGTCTGAGTGCTTCGTCACAGAAGTGAATCTGCTGATGGGTCTGGAGATGGCAAGTCCCTGATCAAGGTCCAGCACAGCAGGTTCAGCAGGCTGTCTTCCTGGCCTGCAGATAGACACCCGTGTCCTCAAAAGGAGTTGGGGGGCAGGGCCAGCTGTGTGTTGTCTCTTCCTCTTTCATAAGGACACCAGTTTGAAAATCCTGTTGGGTCAGGGCTCCATCCTCATGACCCTGTTAACCTCGGTCACTGTCACAAAGTCCGTGCCTTGGAATACAATCACGTTAGGTGTTAGGGCTTTAACACAGGAATTTTGGGGTGCACAGTTTTGTCCATAGCAAGGTGAGAAAAAGGAGACCTTAACGTGGGGCATCAGTAGTAGAAAGTAGAGAGAAATGATAATAAATCAGCTCAGTTTTCTGAGCAGTGCTGTATGTTTGGCAGGGGTGAGAGGGAGAAGGAAGAACTGGGGCTTTAATGACAGCGAGGTGCCATTCCCTGAGAGAAGGGCCTAGAAGTAGCAGATTTGGAAGAAAGTCAATCAGTTCATGCTTGGTGTCTCAATGGAGCAGGTCGGGCAGAGAATTGCCCCCAAGGAAAGTGGAAATTGGTCCCTAGAGTTCAGGAAGCCTGGGGAATCTTAGATATTATAAGCTCTCCGACAAAATCTTGGTCCCTAGAACTTAATTTCTCTTGTTAGAGAGAATCAAAATATCATTGAACTTAATTGTTCTTGTGTGGGGTGTGGGGGATGGTGATGAAAGAAAATTGAGAAACACTGAGTTAATACTGGTGGAGAATCTGGGAGCCATGCCCCACTGTTGGCAGAGGCCTGGGGTGGGTAGGAGCAAAGGGTGTGTTGGAATTTCTCTGTTGTGGGGGGTCTGTGCAGGGCGAGGGGTCACTTGGTAACCTGAACCCCACCAAGACATATGGTTGCTAAGAAATGGGGAGGACCACTAGGAACCTACTGGAATGAGGGCCACCAACTGATTCAGGTGCCTTTACTCAGCTCAGGGTGGTGACTACAGAACAAACATAGGACAGCTCTCATTTCTTCATCAACGGGGTCCCCAGGAACAGGGGGCCCTGTAATCCAGAACAAAAGCATGGAGTAAAGGCTCAAAATCAGGAATTCCAACTGAGCCTCCCTCGTTGACTTGTGTGCGACTGGACAGCTTATTTGCCATGGATCTCTGTTTCCTCATCTATAAAATGGGGATAATAAAAGGAATCAAATCACAGTTTGGTTAGAAAAGGTGAGTGAGCACATTGTAAACTTCAAGCCTGACATAAACTTCTCTGTCGTTTCTTGATCAGGCGCCGTGGCCTCTGCAGATGTGGTCTTGCTTTGATGAACATGAGCCATGGTAGAGCTTGCCAGGCGGTGCATCTCTAGCAGTTGAAAACAAGTAATGGATTTCATCAGAGGCCAATTCTGACCCTTAATGGAAATGGGAAAGCTGCATTTTGCTGGGTGGGCTCTCCCCCTTTAAAAGCAGTGCCTTCCAGACCCCTATGAACTGTCGTGAGCCTTGATGGATAAACCTCAGAACATGTTTGTTTTGGGGATGGCAAGATGCCTTCAGGCCTAGGTCAACCCATGGTTGATATTATTAATGGATGGCCGATTTTTCTGTCTTCTTAAAAGAAGGTGTATGGATAAGTGTTCCCCTTGCAAGATGTATTGAGGGCAGACCCTGAAGTCCAGGGCCAGGGTTACTTGAAGGGACAGAGGAGTGGGCTTGGGGCTGGCTTTCCTCCCATGGCATATGGCCTCCAGTTTCTTTGCTTTTATTTTCCAAGGAAGGAAAAATTGGTTCCCCAGCTTGCTGAGGGGTGCTAAACCACTAGGTGCTGGAACCATAATTGAGAAGCATGGTTGAGTCAGGCAGGGCTGCCTTCTGATCTGGCATCAAACTCCCTAATTGGTTTCTTCTCTACAGACAGTTTCTCTCCAAAAAATTGGTGTCTTTTATAGAGATGTAAAAAATCCTGGGGCCCTTGTTTATAATTCTCTTGGCAATCAATTTGGTTCCTGTCAGGAACGATCTTTACTTACAGCCTGAGTTAGAATGGATCTCAAAATTTTTCTTTGAGTTCAGTTTTGAAGATTTCCCAGCATTTAACCCAAACAGCCATTCAGTCTCATTTACACGTGGGTCTTAGTGCCTTGTCAAAGTCCATCAGCATCTCTTAAGCGTCTTGGGAAGGTAAAGGTCATACGGCCCCTTTCACACTTAGAGACTGATTATTTACTGTTTTTAAAAAACATTAGCATCCCCTATCCTTTGGCTTTTGAACTTTGTTTTCCTTAAGATCATAAGCTGCCCTTTGATGATGAAATTAGTGGAAGGGAAAGGGTCAGTTTGATCAGAGATGTCAAAAATCAAGTCTCACCAGGCACAGAGATGCACACGTGTAATCTCAGCGACTCAGGTGGCTGAGGCAGGAGGATAGCAGGTTCAAGACCAGCCTCAGCAGCTTAGGGAGGCCCTAAGCAATTTAGTGAGACCCTATCTCAAAATAAAAAATAAAAAGGACTGGGGATGTGGCTCAGTGGTAAAGTGTCCTGGGTTCAATCTCCAAAAACAAGTCCTAAAGTCTGGTCATCTCTCCTGGACATGGAAGGCCCTACCTACCGACACCCTGTGATTTCTTAGACTTGTTCCTGAGATACATTTTCCCAGACCATGATTATTAGAAACCTAAGGGTTTTATAACACTAACTTGGAAACAAAATTATTACTAGAAATCAGTTTCTAGTCATTTAAAATCACTTTAAATACCATGCATCTCATTAGAGAAGAATGCATTTAGATGAGTGGAGGTAGCTTCTAGACCTCCCAAGAAGCTAATGAATCATGGATCTATTATACACCACCATGCCATGGGTGCTATGGATCACATTCAAATATCAGGATGCCATGGATTCTCAGGAAGCTCCAGAAGGTCTAACTGCAAGAACTGGAGGTTGAGGGGAGGCAAAAGGAGCAAGAAAGGAAAGATTTGAAAAAGATAAATAAACAAAGGCTGAACCTGTGCTAGAAACTCTCCAAGGAGGAGCTTCTGGTTGGAGTGGACCCAGGTGTTACCACAAAGGACTGCAGGTGATGGGACTGACATGGTGATGCTGCTGAGGAGGAACAAGGGGGAGGATTCATGGATCTGGTCCTCTAGTTTGAAAAATGGAAAACAGAGGTTCATAGGAATTACGTGGCTTGCCTGGTGTCGAAAACTAAGTACCAGTGTTTCAGAATTCCAGTTGTGTCTGCTTGGATCCAAAGTCCTGCGTTTAGCCCTCTCTACACCAGGATCCATTGGGGTCTTAAAAGGAAATAGGCATATTTGCATGTGTCATTTGAAGAGAATTAAGTAAAAGAACTAATTATGAAAGGGCGGGTACAGTACAAAGAAGCCCCCATAGACAGTACCTGGGGGGCTGATAAATGGAGATGGGGGTAATTACTGCCTCTAAGCCTAAGGGGTAAGGGGAGGAAGTGATCACTGAAACCCAGAGAGAAAGGCAAATGGAGCACCCTCTCCCCATGACTTTCAGTTGAGGGACTTGGCCAACCCTGAAGACACAGCAGGGAGGAAGGAGGACAATGCAGAGCCAGTCCCCACCACCAGCCCCTGATCTCCTGCTAGTTCCTGCGAGGACTGACCCTAACCAGGAGTCAGACCTGAGTGACGCCCTCCATACACGTCATCTGGGCCTCCCAGAACACAGGATGGAGTGGGAAGCAGACCTGGATAAAGAGAATCGATCCAGCACAGCCTATAGAGGCTAACGCGTCAATTCACATCAGAACCTTTGCATTAGCACATTTGAAAAAGGTCCCAAAGAACCCAGCATTGCACATGGTTTATTTTTGTTTCAGTGATCACTAGAACTGGCCTCTGGGGCCACAGAGGAGGAAGGACAGGCTGCTGTCACCAGCACAGGCTATAGACTGCCCTGTGGTCCTTCCGCAGCGTGGTCCCTCCAAACTCCCGCTGGCCTATACTGTGGTCGCTCAGCAGAGCCTGGCTACAACCTGAGATGTGGGCGTCCGCTGGCCAGAGGGAGTAAAGACATCTAGCTGAGGAGAAGGAATGCAGGTGCATCTGACACTGACCTCTGAGAATTTTGTCCAAGAGATAGAGAACTCCTTCTGAAGCTTGGTAGCTAGGAACTTCTGCTCAGTTTACGGCCTTCACAGTGGCCTCCAAGGCCATCTACCACCTGGGTACTCAGCTCTAGGCTTCATCTCTAGTGGAAGCTCCCTGGCCCAGTCACAGTGGCCTCCTTGCTGATCCTGGAACACACAATCATGTTCCCCTGAGGCATTTGCTCTTGCTCTTCCCTTCTGCCCCAAACACCTGCACGACCCACATTTTTTAAGAAGCCAGGGGAATTGGGACGGGTGACACCAAGCCAGGACCAGTCAGGGGAATTCCCTTATTTCTGTTCTGCATGTGAGCACCCCCAGCCCATTGAGATCCTCTAGTTTAACAAAAATCATGGAAAGAATCTTTGTGGTGACTCTTCAGAAGTGTTAATAGAGATTTTTTTTCAGCTTATTTTGGTTACAGTTTCCAGTTTTTAAAAATGTGTAGGTAATCTTTTCCACCTTCCCCAAATTCTAATTCTTGTAGATTCATTAGGTTGAACCAATGCTTTCTCGTGTCTCAGTTCTTTGTATGTACATTCTTTTCAGACATGGAACAAAACCCTTCAAAAAAACAAAAAAGAGTGGGTGCAAATTCCATGACTCGTAAGGCTGACCTTGTCCCTACTTACACTGCACCCCAGGCCCCCAGGTGCATTCCCCACCCTGTCTGTTTCATCTCTACAAGTAGTGCTTACAGCCTTCTCATGTGCTCTAGAATTTTCACGTACTCCTAAGTCTCTTGTTCCTTGTGTGTTTCCACCCACTGGGACGTGAGTTCCACAGGGACAGGAATATTTTCATTCATTCATGCATTCCCAGTGCCTAGAACCTGGCCCCACATACAGCAGGTACTCAATAAGTGTTTATAGAATGAATGAATGAGATTCTCAAGAACCTAAAAATGGTTTGACCAGCCTCTCTTCACCAATACCTATCTGCTGAGGATCTTTCCCAGAAATATATTGATCTTCTAATCACCAGCATTGCCAATACCTTGTGGCCAAAGCCATCAATGTCCCTGAATGCATCACACAGGCTTGGCGGAGGAAATGGACTCAGGACTTTGGCTCCATGTCAGAATTAAATGGTGACCTTGGCTTACTTTGCCTCCCCACAGAGGTTATTTCTTAATCATAAAGAGAACACTCTGTCCTTGGGAAAAGTAATATTTTTGCCACCTTCAGCTTTCAAATGGCTATTTGATATGGCTCACAGGTGTCCCTGTCATTGGCAGCTGAAAAAGCTTAGGTGGAGAGGATCTGAGAGAGACCCGCATGGCGTTGTCAGAGAGAAGCTGGCCATGAGGTGGAATTAGTTTACAATAACTTATTTACCTGTCCAAATCCTTCATATCACATTAAAGCTTTCCCCAGCTACCCAGGACCCTGGAGTACTAAGAGGAAAAAGGAAAATCAATTGATAATGATATATTCCGTTTAAAAAAATATATCGATTCCCAGGTAATGACAGTGGCGTGTTTTTGCAGGGGGTGCCATTTCCCAGCCTGGTGACGGTTTTCTCATATATTACATTTGAAAGAGCGAACGAGGAATGGCCCTGCCTCTCTATAATAGATAGCCTCTTTCTACTCGGTATTAAATCTATATATATATTTTTAAATTCTCTCTAAGGAACCCATCCTTCACCTCCTCAAGGTCTTCTTGCCCATTGTCTAAAAGAAGTAATGATTTGTTTTTGCAATTCTCAGTTTGTGTCCTTTTGCCTTAACAACTTGAATTTCCTATTTCTCCCCATGCTGGAGTTCCTTTGTTTGGATTGGGTGGAAGAAAGAGACATTGTTCTCCCTCTCATCCAGTGTTAATGGCTCAATGACGGGATCAGGGCTGGCTGGCTGGGGGCCAGAGGAGGGACACCTCTCCTCTCAAGCGCTGCTCGTGCCTGTTGTGCCCAGTTATCTGAGTCTGCTGCAGCAGAGATGGTCCACGGGAGGTGGCCCAGCATCTGGGAAAAACCCAAGGTGGAGACCAGCATCCATTTAGGGCGGGGACATCGAAGATACTGGAATTCAAAACAGGTGTTTTAGCAAAAAATGATCCCTGTTCCCCACCCCAACCCCACTCTCTTCCCCTCTCTTTCCAGACTGTCTGGTTTCCCCGTGATGCTCGCACTTGGCTGAGTGTTGGTGGCCATCAAGGTTTTTGCATCCTGGGGACCAATCCTGAACTTACCAGAGACGGGCGGCGCAAGGTAGGTCTCTCTACTCAGCTCACCTGGAGTAAGGAAAGCATCCAACCTGGCATCTCTGGCTCTTTCCTCCCTACTGAGTGTCAGGACGAGGAGAAATGTAGCTGGGTGGGCCTCACTCTTTGGTTTGGTGAGATTTTGACCACAGGCGTATGATCCATGGTGCCCAAGGGCCTCGCTAAGCCACCTTGGCCCCAATCACTGTGACTCTTCTTCATTCCTCTGGGTTCTGGGTTTCCTGGGGTAGGGCGGTTGAGGCCTGGGGGTGGACAACAGCTAGGTAACCAGTCGAAAACTGTCACTCTTCCTTCGTAGTTTATAATTCACAATTTAACTTTTGTTACTAAAATGTATTATTAAATATCATGAAAATATTATTTGTTCATTGTTAAGAGATTTTAAAAGATTGTACCATATTAAGGGCTGGGAGTATTGCTTAGTGGTGGAAGGAATACTTAGGATACACAAGGCCCTGGGTTCAAGCCCCAGTGTGTACACATACTCACACACACACTCAAGTACCTCAAATTTTTATAAATGACATATTCCCCATATGTAATTATTTTAGTGTCTTTTTCTGGGCTTTTTTCTTATGCACATACCTACAGTATGCACACAGGCCTGCATGGACATGCATACATGGATCAGACTGTGTACACTACCCAGTGAAATGTTATTTTTACTCAACAGTATACATTAAAGCACCTTTTTATAGTAGTGAATCGAAATCTATGTCATCATTTTTCAAGGCTTCATATTATATGGATATAATAATATGCATAATTTCCTTGATGCCCCAATGATGGGCATTTTACATGTTGTGAATGTTTTGCTATGGCAAATAATACCACGAGAAACATTTCTGTGCATGTACTTTGCATAATCATTTGATTGTTTCCTTGGGTTAAATCCAGCCTAACGTTTTGACTGTGGATTCTCAAATCAGGTTCAGGCCTAACGTTTTGACTAGATTCTCAAATTAGGATCAGGCAGCCAGGAGAGGGGGAATGTGGCCCACCTTGTAAGGATGTGAATCTTATGAAAAGAATCTGCATTGCTTCAATGCTGACACAGAAGCAGGGAAGTCTGCCGCCGAGTTGCCAGGGCTCACCCAATTCACTGCTGTCAAAGCGAGAGGGCTGGAATGAAGGGAGTCGAGAGTGGGGGAGAGGGCAGAGGGACCTAGGACAGCTGAGGCTCCAATTCCTTGCAGCACTTGAGCCTTTAGAAGTCTGTGACTCCCTGTAATCCCAGCAGCTCGGGAGGCTGAGGCTAGAGGATCGCAAGTTCAAAGCCAGCCTCAGCAACTTAGCGAGGCCCTAAGCAACTTAGTGAAACCCTGTCTCAAAATAAAAAATAAAAAGGGCTGAGGATGTGGCTCAGTGGTAATTTGCCCCTGGGTTAAATCCCCAGTACAAAAAGAGAAAAGAAAGAAGTAATTCCATGGGCCAGTCACGTCTGCAGGAACACACAGGGCCTAGTGTTGGGTGGTGCAGGCCACAGTGACTCCAGGGAGCCTCCTGGCATCTGCCCGTGACCAGCTTGTAACCTAAACCCCAGCTTCCTCTGCATCCAGGCAGCAGAAAGTCGATAGGGGTCCTTCTATGTGCCGATTCTCTGCTGATGAGAGAGCCTTCTCTTTGGACTCAGAGGCAGTGAGGTTGAGGATAGTCTCTCTCCCAGAACAGAAAAGAAAATGCAGCTCTGGGATCCAGCTTGGGCAGCTGAGGTTGTCAGCAGGAAGCAGGAGGAAGCTCCAGACTGGGCCTGGATCAGCTGCCAAAATGTAAAAGCCCCCACCACCCAACTGTGCCTCCAGCCAGCTGCCACCCAGAAGCCCAATGGGATAGCCAGAGGAGGACAGATGGGTTCCTGACCTAGAGAGCTGGTAGGCTGTTGGCACGAACCTCATGGCACCACTGACTGGGGGCAGCTGTTCTCATGCATTATCCCAGGCCCTGGGGACTGTGGGGTTAGAGAAGGGGAGTTGGAAACATGACATGAAGCTGGGTTTGGTGCCAGTCCCTCCCCGCTCCAGGAGGGGCAGAGGTGAGCAAGCATCTGAGAAGAGATGCTTGAGTTGCGCATCACAGGAAGCAGGCTTCTCAGGGACATTGGCGTCGTGACTGTGTCTGGGAGGAAGGGGATGGGAGGCCCCCAGGCAATGAGCTTTGATTCCTTAAATATGACTCTTAGTTTGGGGCATTCTGTTCCCTGATACTGACACGGAGTGACACGTGGCTCTTATTCATCCCAGCCTTGGATGAGAGTAGATTTATTCATGGGGGGACCCTGAAGGTGGTCCCGCCAGGCATGCCTGATCAAGTGCACCCTGTGCAAGCATCAGACGGAGGTCCCCACTGCAGATTCCTGTCTGTCTTCCTACCACCTGGCCAGGTCCTGAGGGTGGGACTCAGTCTCTGCATCTTGTGTTCTCCCCACTCCATGCTCCTCCCAGCACCCTCTGGACTTTGAGAAAACCCCTCCCTGCCCCAGGAGGACTGTTTTGAGAGCACTCATGCCACGTGGCCTAGTGCCAGGTGCACTCTTCCCTCCTGAGTAGGACTCCCACTAGTTCCTGGGAGGATCAAAAGGTGCTGTGGCCTACTGTGGCCCCTGGTGACCAGTGGAAGCATCTAGAGTTCACTGTGGAAATGGAGCCCGCTCACTGGTTCCTGCGTGCCCTGCTCCAAAATAGGCCAGTTCAGTTCTGCCTTTCAGAACTGTTCGATGAATGCAAATCACCCAGGTAACCAAAAAGGGCGCCAGAACCCGTCAGCAGGGGTGAGATCTGATACCTGCTCCACAGGGACATTAAGCAGAGGACTCAGGCAGCAGAACTGCAGGCCGAGCCTAGAACGGTACCAGCAGACCCCCGGCCTCCGAATCAGACAGATGGTGAGGCTGGTCCTTGGCTTTGAGGAGTCGCCGCATACAGCATCCCCTGCCTCTGTCACTGGGACTGTGGGACCATCTCAGTACTGCCTGTCCAGACCCTCTGCCCCTATTCTCAGCAACAGAATGCCCCGCGTGCTCTGCATCCCCAGAGGACATGCACACATCTCCACAGACAGTGGGATTCAGAGCTGTTCCACGTGACATGCCCTGGGCTTCCTCTCTCACCGCAGCTTTACTTCCCCCACATCAATCTGCAGGTGCCGCTCTGACCCACTCCTGTCCTCTGCCTGACTTCACTCCCAAACAGGGCAGCCTTGCTTCATTGAGACTTGCAGGACTTCTTCCTCTCTGCTGCCTCCTTGTCCATGTCCCTCCGGCCACCATGTTTCCCACCCCAAGATGGGCCTCCGTGCATGTGGCCATGCAGACATCTCGGTTTTGCTCTGGCCACCACCTGTATTCAGTTGTCCCCTTATCCACAGATGGTTGCTGTCTTTCCAAGTCTGCCCTGGGGACCTCTGCAGCCCCCTCCTCTGCTGAGCATCGGGGCATTCTGGCACCTTAGACCTCCTTGTGCCCAGGCCCATTGGCAGCTGAACTGGACTTAGCCAGGTCTCAACCCTGGCCAGGCAGCTCCTGTGGTCCTTCCTGCCTGCTGCCTTTGACATCTCTCCATTGAAGGGTCCCTAGACCCCAGTGCCCTGTCTATCTCCATGTGGACAGATTGCTTCCCTCCTAGTTTCCTGGGGACATAGACCATCCCACCACTGTCACTGTGTTCTTGGGGACTTCACCCTCTGGCTCCCATGTGTGTGAGAGTGCTCCTGCTCCAAGGTATTCCTCAGCTTTCTGTCCCTCCTTTGTTCCCTACTCACTCTGCCTTAGCTGTTCCCAGGCTTGACTCCCTGGTGGCATCAGTCCCTGTGCACTGTTACCTGCCTCTCCAGTTCCATGCTAGACTTAGCCTGTCTACAACAGAGCCGCAGTGTTCCTGTCTGCGAGTCCTTTCACAAGGTAGGCCTCTGCCCTCCGCCTCCTGTGATGGTCTCTGTCTCCTTAGGGGTCTCCTCTTCCTTCCCAGACCATCAGCTCCTTGGGGCCAAGGACCGTCCTTTTTCCTCCACAGGTCCACAGCTGGGCCTGGTACGTGCATGCATTGTGAGATCACGTAGTAGTGTCCCTTCTGGAGATCACAGGACTGCAGTGTGTTCATAGACAGTGGGGAGGAGGGGTCCCTGGAATCAGAGGCAAGTCACTGGCTCCTAGTCCCAAATCTACCAGGAACTCTGTGCAAGCCCCATAAAACCTTCAGAGCCTCAATCTTTTCATCTGTAAAATGGGAATAACCACCACCTTCCTGCCTGTCAGGAGAAGACTGAGAGATTGAGTGGAGACTGGCACTGAGTGAGTAGCAGAGCCTCCTGGGCCAGCCAGCCCAGCAGTGCTCGGCCCTCGGTGCACGTGAACTGGCCTGGGTCCTCCCCCAGCTAGTCCAACTGAAGTGTCCTCACGAGGAGGTGGGGTTGTGGAACTTCAACTGCTGCTCTCAACTCAGGGTGTTACCAATTCCTCGGCTCTCTGCCTTGAGGGACCGAGGTGGAAGTTACAGGGGTTTTAGGAAACAAGATTCCTGGATGATGTGATTCCTGTACTTCATCAGCTACTCTCCAGTCTGGCCCCGGAATCAAATCATCCCCAAGCTGGGCACCTTGAGTGTCAAGCCTGTCATCTGACCCACCCCAGCGTGTTTTCACCTAAGCTCTGTGGGCTGCTAGAGCATCTGCCGTCCCCCAGATCTCCCGCTGGGCCCACAGGGAGGGTCATGTTTGTCCTGTCCCCTGTGCCGCCTTCGCTGGAACTCCAGCAGAAATGTCTCTGATTTCACCACAGACACGTTCTTCTCCCCAGCAACTGTCCGGGAGTCTCACAGATCGAGGATCTTAACAGATCAGCTTTTTGTTTGCCCCTTCTGAGTCCTCTGAACATTAGCCCTCAACTCCACATCTGTATTGCAATCACCAAGAGAGACAAAAAAAAAAAAAAAAAAAAATTCTAACACCAGGCTGCATACCAAGCTCCGTGAGATCAAAATCTCTGGGAGGGGGGCACAGACATTTGTATTTCTATAAAGCTCCCCAGGCGATTCCAAGGGGCAGGCAAGGTCAGAAGCACTGCAAGCCTGGAGGCAGATTTGTGGCCTGCCTGTAGCTCAGGTGTGGGACTTTCTAGATGTGGTTTCATGTAGGCGACCCTCCCTGCTCCGTTTCCTCTCCTGCACTCGTTTCTTCTCCTGCTTTGATTTACGGCGTCTTAATGTATCCTTTTAAGTCTCCTGCGGTCCTTTCTGGAACTCTGCTCCTTTCTGGAACTCTGCTAGGTGAAAACAAACAGAATAGAAAGCTTGTACTCTTCCCTGGCTGGGACCCGGGCCCAGCCCCTTCCTCAGTGGCCACCCCCCGCCTTTCCCCAGCCCCAGGAACCTGGTCAGTGGCCTCTGTTCTGGGAGACCCATTTTGGGGAATGGCAGCCAGTTCTGCAAAGAGCCCTCCAGGGTCTCATAATCCATGTGCTGAGGTGGAACTTGGAGGAGGCTGGTGTTGGCCGGGGAAGGCTGTCAGAGTGTCATTTGCCCATGACTGGCCACGCTACCCTTCTGTGCCCTCCTGATCTGCTCCACACCCAATAGCAAGCGGAGCTCATGGGTGGAAGGCAGGACGTGCGCAGGGGGGAGCGTCCCCCATCTGGAAGCCAGGAGCTGAGGAGCAGCGTGCACATGAGCAGTTCCATCTAGCTGACGGCAGGGAGACTGGAGGGCATGCTGCAGTTCATTCTGGCTGCAGAACCTCATTTGGCACCTGGGCCAGAAATAGCTTATCCGCAAACCTCTGAGTTTATTTTTGTGGCAAAGTTTGATTTTCCAAGCGGACTGTCTCCTTCTTTACCTTGCACCTGCCCCAGTGGCCAGAGCTGCCAGGAACACTTGTGAGTTTGTCCCCTACTAAAGACACCTGACCGGAGAGGCCTGGGGGCTGAGTCCCAGCCTGGGTTCTGGGAGCTTTGTCCAGGAGGGACATCTCTTTCTAATTTGCACAAAACAATGACTAGGCTAATAATAGTGGCCTTGCCAGCATTCTGCTCAGGGAAAGGATCATGTGTGCATTTTTTGAGTGACCGTGCTTCTAAACTTGTGGACTTCAGTCTCTTATGGATGACCTCATTTACTCATGCTTAAAAGCCACTTGAAAAAACTTTGAGCTTTTGTCTTCTAATCGGAAGTTTCTCTCCCCTTCCTCTCCTCCCTCAGACATAGCCAGCGCCTTGGAAGCCCAGGCCATCCCCACATTCATTCATTCCTTCTCATGTTTACTGGCAGTCACATTGTATATCATTGCAGGTCTGGGGGGCCAGCAAACTCAGACAAAAGCCCTGTCCTCCAGGAGCTTCTACTCCAGTTGGGAGACCAGCAACTAAATGCATTCTTATAATCACATATGATCAATCCAACAAGAAGACTTTATACACAGTGCTATGAAGAATCACTCATTTGCTTAACAAGTATTTCTTAAGCATCTACTATAATGCCAGGCACTGGGAAGATTGCAGTGACCACGTGAGACAAATCCCTGATCCAGATCGTACATCGAGGACCCTGGAGCAGAACTGCCATGGCAAGCTGGAGACCACTCTGCCGGCTCCTGCTTTCACCTCTGCCACTCGGAGGCTCCTCAGTTACAGCTGCCAGTCGGCATTTTCATGTGAACTGGATCAGAGAGGCAGGGGGAGATTCAGCCTCATTCACAGAGCTCTAGCTCATCCATGTAAGGCAGACACAGCCTAGCAACCCTCGGGGGCCCTTTGATTTGTAGTAACTCATTTATGTAAAAGCATCTGGTTCGTAAGGTAGCAACGACAACCACAAAAAAATCATTAAAAGCGTATTTCTGATTTTGCAAAGTAACCTAGTAACAGCCAAGGAGGCAACAATCAACCTGCCCCTGTCCTTCTCCAGGTACCCAGGTAGGAGCTGAAAGTGGGCAATGGAAGTCAGAACAGAGGTTCTTCCAAGTTCCCTTCTGGAATCAGCACCCAGGGATGTGCACGAAGCAGCCCTGCCTGGCAGGCTGAGAACCTCGCCCCCCAACCACTAGCACGCAGAGGAGGTGTGCTGCCTCTCCATCCCAGAATAAACAGTGTGATTATTTATTTAGTACCCGTTCAAGGCTTTCTAACGTGCCTTTGGCGTGCTCTGCCATCTTGTGCCGGTATGCACCGAGCTGCAGCCACTGACGTGTGTGCATCAGAAAAGAAAATCTGCCTCATGCCAGCCGGGTTTGCCAGGCCTCTGCTCCCATCCAGAATCAGGCTAACTCGCCCCAAGTGAGCACGTTGTCTTCTTCAGCAGAGTCTCCCTGAAAAGCCTCCCCTGCTCTACCTGTCTCCTGGCAGGGTGCTTCCGTGGGAACTCTTCCTCCTCCAGGGATGCCCTGACCCTTTTACTCTCCCAGGGCCACTTGGCACTGAGTTCTTGGTGCGTTGCAGTCCTTTTAGCCTCCAGGGTACACCAGGCTCAACCCCCGACTCCTGGGCACACACTGGGGACAGGAGAGCAGCCTCACAAAGCTGAACACAGAACTCACACAGGAAAGTCAGTTCGGGAGCCTGGCTGTGCTCCCAGCCCTCCGCCCACTCCCCTCCTGTCACAGAACACTCTGGAGGGCAGCTGCTAGGACTCAGTCTCTAGGCCCCTCCCCAAGGCTTGGCACAAAGAAGGCTTGCAAATGTTCCTGGGATGGACAAATGATGGGAAGCAGTTCATTCAACCTGTCTAACGCATGTATGCTCAGGGGCCTGCCACAGCCTGAGAGCAGCTCACAGCCACCCACTTTAGGGCAGTGGGGGTGGGTGACGCACTAACCCTGCTCTCTGAAGGCCAGCACCCCCTGGGAACACCATGTACCCAGCCAGGGCTGTCTTTTAAGCTGTTCCAGCACAGTGTATAGTTTATGAGGGAAACAGGCCTCCTAGACCTTGCTAGGACTATGGTCTCACTGTGCTCAATTTCACATTCCATATTTAAAAAGTGCATTCCACATTCCAAGGACCTCACAGCCTTCGCACATTCATTCATTCATTCATTCATTCTGGAAATGGTGCTAGTGAGTTACAGAGGAGTAGTCAGGAGCACTGGAACCAGACTTCCTGGATCCTAATCCCAGCACTGTCCCTTTCCAGCCATGGGACAGCAGCACAGTACTTAACCCCCTGGGCCTCAGTTTCTTCATCCGCAAAATAAGGGTTATAATACTGCCTTCCTCACATGGTGGTCGTAGGGGTTAGACTTAGCATAGCAAAGCACCTGGAGCAGCTCCCCAAGTTTGGCCCCACACGTGGGTTATCCTCATGGGCAAGAACCCCAGCAGAGCCATGGACTTAATCCTTGCCCTCTTCAAGACCAAATGCACTTCCCAAGAGAGGTGTCCATGTGTCCACCTCCTGCCATCCACAGTCAGTTTTCCTGTGGCCCTTACTTGCAGAATGCCTCGGTCAGCAGGAGACTTCTGCTCCCAGGGAGGTGGCCCGCTTTCATCCTGAGCAGCCACTGGACTCTGTCTTATTCCAATTTCCTATAAGCCACCATGGCTAGGGTTCTGCTCATGTCCAGAGAGGAATCTCCAAGCACCTGTCACACCCATTTGTTCTGCCCCCATAACCCCTAAGTGGACCTGAGCTGCTCAGGACAGGGTGTGACCCAGCAGCCCAAATGCCAGACCAATGACCAGAGATGCTGGAGCTTGTCCCACCTGGGGCTGCCACCAGCTGACTTTGAGACCTGAAAGTGTGCACCTGCCCTCAGTCGATTCCCTCTTATTTATCTGTATCATGAGGGGATTAGATTCATGACTGATCCCCGAGGGCCCATCAGGCTCTGTCCCTAAGAGTGACACTCTGGATGTGGCCCCATGGGATCCTCTGGGACTCCACCACAATTAGCACTGTGGCTTCAGAAGGTATGTCAGCACGTCCTTGGGGCATCTCTCATTAACAATTATGAAGTCATTATCTGGTAAATAATTCATAACCCGAGAGATGGGATAAGCCGCCAATAAACAATAATCCATTTAGAATGAGGCTTGGCGGGGGCGAGGGCCGCAGTGATGGTCGGCTCGGGCCTGGAAGGCAGCTCCTCCTCGCCTCTGGTGTTAGCTCCGCCTCCACTCTGAAGCTGTCCCCCAGCCGGCCCACAGGCGTTGGCCAGCTTCCAAGCTCAGAGCTCAGGCAGTGCCTGTGACTAGGGCCCAGCATCAACAGCTGTGCTGAGCAGTTTGCAAATGTGCCTTCTTCTGGGTCCTCCCCACAACCCTGCAAGCATGGATACGTTGTCATCCCATTTACAAAGTAGTAAACTAAGGCTTAGAGAGACTAAATGTTTTGCCAGGGTCATTTCATCAGAAAACCTGATATGGAATTAAGGCTCATATGATGGGAGAGCTGTCACTCTGCCAATGTGTCCCACTCCCTCCTACTGTGATCCTCAGCCTCTTCTCACTTGTCCAGCCCTTTGTGTGACCAGGGAGATGGTGAGCACTGGAGGTGTGTGTCCCCCTCCGACCTCCCTTACCCAGACAGGCTCACAAAAACACAGCCACAGCTTCACCTGTCTGACCAGCTAGGTAGCTGGATGACTAGGCTTCTTAGTGGTATTTGGAGGCCAAACTGGGGAAGGGTTAGGAGGAGCTTAGAGGCTTCAAGATGCTCAATCTGAATTTCCATCTTCCAGTAGACCTGTTGATTTCTGCTTGCCAGGGGAGGAACACAGTCTCTGGTCATGCTCTTGCAGGGAACTCTATCCTGGCCAAGGGGCTCTTGGCTCCGATGCCCTGAGCCCTGGCTGCAGATTAGTATTTGGACCCTGCTGAGAGCACCCCCTTTTCCACCCACACCATCACCCTACCAGCAAGGCCAGCACCCACCCTCAGTCTGTAGGACCACTCCAGAGACCTCCAGGGGCTACAGACTTGGAAGAGTCCAGGGTATATCCCACCCTCATCTTCTTTCTCCCAGGTGGGGGCCCAGCAGACATGATCAGCACCCATTCTACGGCCATCTTGCCAGGCCTGGAGTCTCAAAAGGTCCCCATTCTGCTTCTGAGGCAACCAGAGCTGCCCTGAGTTGGGAGCTTCAGGGAACAGGGTGGGGTTGCCCCATGATTGTCACACATCTGGAATGTTGCACAAACCTCTGCGGCTGGACCATGCGCTAGAAGTGGCCACAGTGGTTCCCCAGACACGCTCATTTCTCAATAACTGCGGTAGCCAGCCCGAGATGAGGCCCCTTCTGGCCTTTTAACCTCTCCTCCCACAGCCAGCAGAGTGGTCAGGACTGGTCAAGCCGTGGGCAGGCAAATGGGTCACTTGCTGCTTTCTAGAACAACTGGAATCCTCCTGTCTCCTTTGAACAGACTTGCCTCTCGGGAGGTGCTGGCCCTGACTTATTGGCAGGCTTCCACGATGACCTATGCTCTGCCCTGGTCCTAAGCTCCTTGCTTCCAGGATGGGGGAACCTTCCGCCCTGAGCATCTCCTGCCTTCTGCCCATCAGCTCTGCATGCTGTTTGATTCAGGAGTAGATCAGGAGGGCACAGAGGGTCACATGGCCAGCCATGGGCAAGTGACACTCTGACAGCCTTCCCTGGCCATCACCAGCCTCCTCCCAGTCCCACCTCAGCATATAAATGCTGTGAATCCACCAAAGCTCTGCTATGAGGCCCTGGAGGGCTCTTGGCAGAACTGGCTGCAATTCCCTCATGTGAGGGTCCCAGAACAGAAGCCACTGACCTGGCTCCTGCGGCCAGGGAAGAGGGCTACTGGGGCAGGAACTGGGCCTAGGGAAGGGAAGTGCATACGTTTTCTGATCTGTTTAATCTAGCAGAGTTCCAGAAAGGACTGCAGGGGACTCAAAGGGACACATTAAGACATCATAAATCCAGTAAGAGCAAGAACAACAAGTGTAGGAGAGAAAATGGAGCAGGGAGTGTCGCCTACATGAAACCACATCTAGAAAGTTCCACACCTGAGCTACAGGCAGGCCACAAATCTGCCTCCAGGCTTGCAGTGCTTCTGACCTTGCCTGCCTGTGGAAATCGCCTGGGGATTGACGGGAAACCTTCTCCCTCTTGCACAAAGAGGGAGGAGCATGTCCCCCACTCCACAATCAGGGTCTTGCTCCAGGTGCTGGTACTTCCTCTCCCTCTAGGACTTGGCTGGTGCCAAGGGGGTCGAGGAGCCCCACTCCTGTGGCCAGCCACTCCAGCCCATCGGGACAGGACTTGCATGCTTTGGTTGTAGACAGACTGACAGAACTGTTATTTAGACAGGGTTCGGGAGAGTTTTCAGCCCCAGCCATTGGAATGAGAGAAACTGGCTTCTGTCACAGGGCAGAGAGCATGGCATTTCCGTGGGCTATAACAGAAAGTACAGCCCCTGACAGCCCTGAAGAAAAGATGCAGGATGACGCACGTGTTCCCAAGCACTGCATCTCCCCAGGCTCAGTGAGGGTGCTGCGGGCACTAAGAGATGCTCTTGGAGGAGAAGTCGTGGCAGGCTCAGAGTCAGGGAGGGGGGAGGGAGGACCTGCTAGACCAGCTGCCTTCCTCCTCCTTCTACAGTAAGCCCTGGGGATGGATCGTCCCTGTCACTAAAGCCTCTTCCCAAAGATCTCCAGGGAAAGAAATTCCATCAGCTCCCAGAGTCCCGTTCCGGTGGCTCCTGCAGGCTTTTCTTCTATCTGACCTAAATCTCCCTTGCTGCAATTTAAGCCCATTTTCCCTTGTTTTGTTTTGAGTGGAAATGGAGAACAGCTAGTCCCCAGCCGCCTCCAAAGGCAGGGTGAGTCAGAAGTCCCAGTGTACCTCCTGCCTTGCTGAAGTGTTCTCCGAATCCTGTCCTGTTGAATCTGTCCCCAAGGAAGCCTCCCTCCTCCCCCCAAGAACAGCTTTCAGATTAATGCATGAGACAAGACTCCATTCCAAGGGGCTATGCTGGTGGCAGTACCCCATCTACAAGCACAGCACCAAGGTGGCCCCTGAGGGACTAGGGACACAGGCATGTGTTGGAGCAGCACAGTTGAAAATTGCAAGGCTAGGGTCTGGCCAGGGAGCCAGCACTTGCCAAGGAGGAGCTGCCCAGTCCTAAAGGAGGGAGGGAACCACCAAGGAAGAGAGGAAGGCCTTTGAGGTGGTATAAGAATTCTCATCCCTGCCAGGTCCCATGTTGGGCTTGAAAAGGCAGTCCTCTGAGTTAGACATCCCTGTACACCATTACTTAAGCTAGTTTTCCCAGCCCTGCCCGAGCTGGTGGTGAATCAGGAATTCTGCATCCCATAGTTCATTTGCTCATTGAGTGAGCGGCCATGGGGAGGGGGACCATCTTGGCAAGGGTACCCGGGCAGATGCATATTTTCTTTGGAAGTTTCTGTTGGCTTCTTGATCTCCTAGACCAGTCGGGTTTTGTCTTGCTTTGTGCCTTTTTACTTCTGGGAACAAATAACCCCCACTTGTTTCTGCTAAAGGTTAGCTATTTTGTAGACCATTGAAGCCAGTTCCTGGAAGAATTGGGTTTATGGCTTAAAAAAAAAAAAAAAAGGAAAAAAAAAAGATCTGACTGGGAAGCAGTAGGTCGAGACAGCTAGGTTACCAAGTTTAAAAAGCAGTGACGCTGAGTGGCCCTGACAGCACTCGGACAGCACATAATGAATGCAAGAGAAGAATTTTTATTTTTCCTAGGCCATTGGAATTAAAACCTTCCTGCTCTACAGGAGAAATGGAGAGAAACCAAATCCTTTTTCCTAAGCAGTTATCTAATGTAATACTGAGATGTGACCAAGGTCATTTGACTTTCTTTTCTTCTTCCTTTTTTTTCTTTTTTCCATTGCTTGGTTAAAACCCCCTCACACAACCCCCACCCCCAAACTGCTTGGCTCCAATACGGTGGGTGGGGGGTGCTGCATTGATTGGATTTAAATAATGGAATCGCCGTTAATAACTTCCATAAAAGATGATTGATTCTGACTTGGATTTATGGGAAGTTGGGGCTTATGAAAGTAAACAGAGTGGCAGACGTTCAATATTAACGCCGTTTGATGCACCACCTCCCTTTCAGACTGGTTAAATGGACGGGCTCCAGCCTAATGCCAGTATCTACCCCTCATGCCAGTAGCTAGGTCACAGGAATCCCTGTAGGGTCAGGAGGGCCACCCTGGGCTGGTCAGGAGGCCAGATTAAACCCTCACCCTCCTACCTTCTTGCTGCTGGGGAGACCTGCAGCCTCCACCCCTACTTTATGGAAGCCCATTGCCCCAGTAAGACAGAAGACTCCAATGACCAGAGAGTGTCTTCCTCTCCCTGCACCTGCAGGCAGGTATGGGGGTGACAGCAGCCCCTGAGCTGTGTTCTTCTGAGGCCTGCCATCTCAGGTGGACTGGCCTCTTATGCAGGGATCTTCAGAGCAGCCTGGGAGTCCAGGAGCATTTTCTCCAGCTGTTCTTTTCTCCTGCTTGGGAGAAGGCAGAGAGGAGGCAGAGGCCCTCCAGGAAAGGACTAGCAGGGTCCTAAGTAGCCTCAGGAAACTGAAGGGGTTGGGGGATGTCAGTGGAGGCTGTCTCAGAGCTGATGGCGCCCTGGTCAAGGCGCCCCACCAGCCAGGCCCTCCGCCAGGCTCCTAATCCTCTTACTCTCAGGTGGCTGCCTTTCATCAGCAGAGCAGTTGAATCCCTTATCACTGTCTTCCAGCCCTTCAGGTGCTATTGATCTCCTGTCCCTCACCGAGAAACTGGCAACTCCCAGATCTGTCCCCAGGGTTCTGTCCAACATGTCCACCTGCCCCTCCACCATGATGCCCCTCGGGTGCCATAAGACCTCATCCTCTATCCTCAAGCCCACTCTTCTTCCTGCACCCCCACCTCTGGAATGGCAACACCACCTACCCAGCCCCAAGTTGCCTGGGAATCTTCCAGCCTTTCTTCTGTCCCCCTCCACCCCTCAGGTTTGCATCCTTATCCCTCCCCCACCCTTCCCATCCATCCCCTGCTGCTCTTGACTTCATCCAGCAAGCCCTTATGCGCTGACCTGGATGGCTCCCTGCCTCCAGCTTTCCCCCTCCCATGCATTCTGCACATTGTCCCTACTCCAACTCACACTGCTGGTCTCCCAGTCTCTGTAGGCTAAAGTGCAGACACCGACCTCCCTGTGCTGAAAGCACATCACACAAGCACAGGCTGGTACTCCACACCTTGTCACTATGCTGTTTCTTCTACCTGGAATGATGTTCCTGTCACCCTCTCTGGACTTGCCCACTTGGTCTCCTCCAAAGGTAGACTCAACCATTCCCTCCCTTTGCTCCCTGCTATGCTGTCCATGCCTCTAGTGTAGAGAGGAGATGAACCTTTGAGGGCCTCCTGTGTTAGACATGACTGGGCTGCCAGCCTTGCCCACCCCACCTGCTAAAAATACCTGCAACCCACCCACCACCCTGATGTCTGATGATAGGTCGCATGACCCAGCCTCCAGCCTCAGTCGACTATAGCAGGGCAGACTCCTGAAGCCAAGGATTTGCTTCCAGCAAACACAGGATCTATTGGTTCTGACTTTAAGAAATTAGCTGTAATAATCGGGTTTCTCTCCTCTGGAGTAGAAACTAGGGAACTCAGAGAACCAGACAGACAGGTCCACCTGTGCCTGGCCCTTTCTCCTATGGTAAGGCAAATGCAAGATTCTAGCAATTATTCTGGGGCTCTGTGAATCCAAGGGCTGAGTCTCAAAGATTAGAAAGGCAGGAAGAAGGGAGAGGATGTCCCAAGGAGAGGGGTGCATTGAGCAAGAAGGGCAGAGCAAATTATGGTGGGTCCCTGGAGCTCCTGGTGCCCCTGCCCCTCTGCTGGGTCCCTGGGAGATCTCACCATAGCCTTGCAGCATTCCTCAGCACAAGCTGGTGTTGAATTCTAACCAGCATGACCTCTTGAGTGCCTCGCAATAACCCTGCCATGCAGGAGTTATTCCCATTTTTACAGATGAGTCAATGAAGGTTCAAAAATATTAGGCAACATGTTCAAGGTCATGTAGCAAGGAGGTGATAGAGTCAAGGGCAGACCAGCCTTCCTCATTCAAGGCAAGCACTCCTTCTAGCACTTACTGCCTCCCAGGTTTCATCCCATCTCACACTTTGGCAGAGCTGGAGGCTGTTTCATTGGTCAATGTACCTGTCCCCTTTGCCCATGAAGCTGCTGGCACATTGCAGGCACTCAAGTAGCCAGTAGGTGTAATTCATTTTGACACATTCTGCAGAAAAAGCACTGAATTCTGGACCCAAAAGCCAGACTTCAAGTCCAGCCTCTCTCAGAGATAGTGTGTAACCTTTGGGGAATCGCTTTCATCTTGCCCTTGTCTTCAACCACGGACGTAGTCCACAGCATAATGGGCAGTGGGATGAGATGATCTCCAAGGTCCTTTCTTGCTCTAACATTGCACAGCTCCATCATCCTCGCCTGCCTCCCTCATGGAGTGCACAAAGTAGACCGCTGTGCAAGCTCCAGGCTGTGTTTGCCCCAAACCGATCTCGCAAATAATGCTGCCCTTTCCCGCCAGCTCAGCTCCCTGGAGGCCCCACGCTGGGGGCTCTTCTTTCTCTGCTGCTTGCTGCTTAAGAGGGATTTGTGCCATGGCTCGGCGGCCCACAATTTTCATATAGCCCCGATGGCAGCTTTATCTAATGAGAATGAGATGCTTACACATATTTTCATTTTTAAAAAATCGGCTATTAATTTGTCAGAATTATTCATATTTTACTGATGATATTTTCCATGTATCTAATCAGGGAGCTCATGAATAGAAATGAAACTATTTAAATACAGAGATGGTGTACATTGTAAGATCTTGTTTTCTCAAGCTGTTTCATAATGTAGTGAATACATTTATTTCTTCTAAAAACAGGTTTTGCAACCATCGAAAAACATTTTTGAAATCTTAGTTTAAATATGACTCTATTCAAACATGCTAAATTGGTGTGAGCGGTGTGCTTGTGTGTGCCCGTCAGGGTGGTCACTTGAAGCATGTGTGTTATTCTCTGGCCTTCTCTATAGTGAAGGAGATCATTTTTTGTGGAGAAAACTGGAACATATTTGGGGTCAAATTTTTAGGATGGATAGATGAAGAAGTGGAAGTACAAATTGAAATTGGGCTGAATAATATTCAAGATAATTATTTGTACAATGCAGACTTTTAAACTGCTCAGAATTCCAGCAGCACTTACCTACATTGAAAGAGGTTTAGAACCATTAAACAAAGCCAGATATTAAATATACTACTGCTATCTCTCGAAACATTAGCAAGTAATGTAAAACACATGGCATCTACTCAATGGAAAATCTGAGAATACAAATTATAATAGTTGTCTTATAAGACCTCTGGGAAGCTTGAACTAAATTGCTTAATTCCATTAATAACAAACTATTACTCTAGCTATTAAAGTAACATAAGGTAATAGAGATCATGTCGAGAGATTGTGCCGAGGCTCTTTCTTCACCTAGCACAAATTTATTCAGGGGCATTGATAGATTTTAATTGACTATGGCAACTGAATAGCAACAAAGGAAATTGAATGTCTTTTGAAAAGCTCCACATTTTGTAGAAGCAAATAGCAACACCAAAATGAGGGTTTGGGGGAGCTGGGATAGGCAAAAAAGGACGTCGGGAACATCTGTCCCCGTCGCTCCTCCGCAGGAATGCCTTCCTGTGACCTTAAGGAGAGCTTCTTGGAAACAGCAGCGCCATAGGCTGAGCATCTTTTTTACTCCGTGCATGCCAAATCTAAATGAGCCCCTTCGGCTGCAGAAAGAGCACGAGCTTTGTCGTGAAGATCCACTGGGCACCTGTCCAAGATCCAGGACTGGAGGGACCTCCTTGCAGACTGCTGAGTCCTCTCCAGAGAGTGCTGAGGACAGAGTGTTCCACCCAAGGCCTGGCAATGGAATGGGTGACTCCTTGTCGTGACTCTGGAGCTGGGGATCACCAAAGACTCCCTCAGCTCCCACCTAGTCCAAGATGGCTTCTGGTGATGTCACCTACTTTTCTCCTCCACCTCCCTCCACACCCAGCAGCCACAAGGATATTATCCTTGTTGGTCTCACACTGGCCTGGCTCTGGCCTGGTCCTGGGAGGCAGGAGTCTTGTTTCATCCCCTCAGATGCCTTCCCGCCTCAGCCCAGGTCCAAGTCCCTGGAGCTCTAGTGCTGCCTCAGCACTGAGGTCTGAAGGAGGCCACCGTTGGAGGCAACTGTGCAAAATGGAAGCAGGCCCTGGGGGGCCATGCAGGCAGTCACATAGGTCATGGGAGCCCCCGGTTGCACCCATGCCTTTCCTGTTACCAAGATGGGTCCAGGTCATTGCCTCCACTGGCCCTGAGCATGTGGAGAGCATGTGGCAGGCCTGTGCAGAGCTGCGTGGCTGTCTTCCATCACCTGCTTGGGCTTTCCCTCTGCTTTTGTGAAGGTCCTAACAGCATCGCACATAAACCCGGACAGTACTGCGCTCATTATCTTCTGCCCTGGCCAGCTTCAAGTGCACATGTCAACTCTGCCATATCCCTTGGGACCATGGACATTCTCTCTGCCACTCCCCATTCATCCCAGCTTCTCCCAGGACATGACCAAAGAGCTCTGGCAGCGTGGCTCACCCCACACACTGCCTCTGCTGCACTCCCAGCTCCAGGGGGTGATGGCCCTTCTCGAGTTGTGCCTTGGAACTGGGGCTCTGGGTGTATTGCCCAGGAATGGGCTCTGGCTCATGGCTGTGGCACCTACCTCACTGGCACCGGGAGAGCCTAATCCCGCCGTGACTGCTCCACACGCATGTGTTTGAAAACCTCCTTGGCAGGCAGGACCTCCTAATTTTTTCCACTTCTTGTGATTAGCGTTGCAGACTAATCCTAGCACCAGACTCAACACCAGCTGTTCTTCCCCCACTGCTTGTTTTTACTTATAAACTAAATCCAGGAGCTGCCGCCGATTCTGCTGGCCCGGCTCTTCCCTCTTCCCAAGTTGCAGCCAGTCACCTGAGGGCTTGACCTCAGGTGAGTGATCTTTCCGCCTGGCTGCCTGTGTCCTGTGCACTGCCTGGGCTACCCTGCAGGGTCTCAGGGCAGCAAGCAGCACACCTGATTCCAGACAGCAGTCCCCAGAGCCAGACTGATCTTAGAAATTCGATTTCACAGCCCTGGATACAACAAACAATTTGTTATGTGATTAGAAATATTCGAAATACCATATGCAACATTTAGATCTGTTTTCTAACCTAACAATGAGACAAACTCACGTGATCCCCTTCTACCGCTGAATCTAAGGCCTAGAACATCACCAAACTGCTGAAAGGACCTGTTTTCCTGCTCAGTTCTTTACAAGAACTTCTATTTGGAAAGAGGTATGCAGGAAGCACACGCCTCGGCCCCTTTCCCCCACCCATCTTATCCTCCTCTGGAAACCAGGTACCAGCTCCTCTTCCCAGCATAGAGCAGCACCACCTCCCACTTCAAGAGGCAGCAGGCAAGGCCTCAGGGGCCTTTGGAACTGCAGGTGGAGCCAGAGCTGCCCCAGGGAGTCCAGAGCCCAGACCAGGGACTCTCTGCTTTGTGCATTTCTTTCCATCTCTCCTTCTTCCCCAGACTTCCCTGGCAGTGCTGGCAGGAAGGTTACTTACTGAATGCAAACCCGGGGGCTCAGGCTTCTGCATTCCTCCATGCTGCCATTTGCATTTCTATGAGAGTGCCCTTCATACCTGGAAGGTCCTACAAACAAATCAGGGAGTATGGCAGATGGGACATTTGCCCTCCAAACACCACAGCATCTAGAAGAATTGTGATTGTCAGAAATATCATATTCTGTTGAAAGCACATGAAATCAGCTCTGTAAATTGGGAAACATAAGTCACAGTTATATTTGTTCTGCAGCCATAGAAGAATCATGAGGCTCTCGTAGGGTAGGGAAAGAAATACTATGAGCCCTTTAGAATGACTTCATGTCCAATCATAGCCACCTCTGCCCAGCCGTGCTGTCGCTCTTGGTACAAAATTCCTGACTCCCTTCAGCCAGTGCTTATTCCAGCTAGGTTGGTTTCTTTCTTAGCAGCTGCAATTACATGAACACAAGATGAAAGTCAGTCATTCCTTTTCCCTCCTTGGCAATCTCTTCATGTTTTACCACTTGCTTCTTTCTCTATATTCCCACCTCCCCCCCCCCCACCTTGGTTTAGAATTCCTTCACTAGAGGACTGGGGAGGGAGCCAGGTTTCCTGGAACCAGCAGTTGCCAGGTCCTGCCCCTTGGATAAAGCAGTGAACTTGAGCCCTCTTACCAAGACCCCCAAAGCATTTCCAGATTCAGCAGACTGTGGGGCATCCAGCATTAATCCCTCACCTGTGATGACCCTCCTGTGTGCCCAGGTCACAGAAATAAACAGGAACTCACCTGCTAGGGCCAATCAGGTGTTGTAGGAACTAAGAAGGGAGAGGCATGGAGGGCTGAGCAATCAGGGAAGGTTCCTTGGCCCCAGAGCACCTTCTCCTGGGTACGAAAGACATGTAGCCTTAAACTCTGTGAAGAAGGAATAAAGTTCTAACTGAGCCAAGAGAGAGGCTGGACAAAGGCTGACATGTGCAGATGACATGAGGGGACCCTGAGCTGAGAGCACAAGGTAGTTACTAGCGGGATCTAGGTTGTTTCCTCAGCACTGAGGTCTAGGGAACCAATTGTGGACATGCCTGCATGACCGGAACACTGAATGAAGAGCATTCTGGAACAAAGATTGGTCCAGAACTGCAGGAAAAGCCAACTCTGGTTTTCAGGCCAAAACCCTAGGATTTTGTTTTTTAACTTTAAAGATATACAGCATGACTTAATATGCATGTACATAGTGAAAGGGTTATTATAGTCAAGTGAATTAACATATTCATCCTTTACCCTGTGTGTGTGTGTGTGTGTGTGTGTGTTAAAAACACTAAAAATCAACTCTCTTAGCAAACTTCTAGTATTCAATATAAAAATTACACACTGATAGTGATCAAGAACCTGTGGGCTGTCAGTCTCAAATACTGGGCAGAGTAAGTTGGTTGGTTTGTTTCTGGATGTGAAAGTCCTCACTGGGTTAAGCAGGCCAGAATTTCCATGAAAACCAAGGCGTCTGGAATTTGGGCAACCTGCCTTTGAAATCCCTCTGCAGATGCCATTCTGCACTCTCCACCTTGGCCTTAGCACCTGGAGTTAGGGGACTGGGGAGCAGGGAGGTGCACTGATGTCCAAGTGACTGTGGCAAATCAGAGCCAGTGCCCAGCCAGGCAGGAGGCTGCTGCCTGGTGCTTCCCCTGCCTGCACAGCAGGACGGTGGGGCTGAGGCCTCTGGTGCAGAGGAGGCCCCTCCTCTGGGGCTCAGGAAGGGCTACAGGGTTGGAGAGCAAAGTAGAAGCAGAACTTGGCCACTGCTCTGACCAGTACCTGGTTTTCTTAGTGCCTCCTCCGTTGGGAAATTCAGAAAGGTCAGAGACTTCCTGGAACAGCCCTGTCCTCAGCCAGAACCTCCTCCCTAATGGAGATGTTCTATACTGTGCTGTCAAGTGCTATCGAGTGCTCAGGACGTGGCTCGTGTGACTGGGGAACTGAATTTCTAATGCCATGTAAGCTAAATTAATTTTAATTTAAATAGTCACATTGGCTACTAGGCTCTGTATTAGGCAGAATAACCTAGAAGACTCCAGGCAGAGCCCAATTGAGCCTGCTCTGTGCTTCCCAAGACTCTAGATCTTTCATTTTGTCCCTTTCTATTGCTCAAAGTGACAGAGCATACAGAACTCTCGGAGAGAAATTATCCTGAAAATCAGACCGAATGGGCTGAACGTCTACAGAGGTCCCTGCGACCAAGCGCGTTCCCTTTGTTGCTTGTGGGAATTGCGTTAGACACAGGAGGAGGTCACGCCAGGTTTTCCCCAAAGCCCTTTTCTCTCCTGCAGCATGAAGTTTCCTCTACTGCAGCTGCCTGAGGAAATGGTTTTGCAAGGTTTTATTGTTTTGGATTTTGGGGGCATATTCACTGACATCCTGCCTGGCCACCCACTTTCCACTTGATTTCTGGCTGCTCTGGGCTCACTCCCACCCAGCGTGGTGGGGACTCTGGTAGCTAGAGAGTGGCACATTTAACGTGCCCCCCACCACCACCACTCCCTTCCAGGGGTCATTGGCAGGGAATTGTGGGGCCTCTGGCCACCACTCACAGGAAGTGGGTGGGCAAATGGGCAATTTGATGTTTATCAAATTCCATTGGAAATGCCTGGCTCCTCTTGATGGAAGTCAAGACTAGTGGGATGTATATTTATTCTCTTACTTCAGAGTTGGCAGACCCAAGCAATACTGGAGGTATCCTGGTTCTGGGGTGATCAGAATCACCATCCCATCTGAGCAATTAAACCGCTTTCTGGGAGTTGGGCAAGGATGCCAGGGAGGACAGAGGCGACCGGAGCTAGTCAGAGCCTGGAAGAGAAAAAGGGGGCCTTAGCCCGTGGGGACTGAGAGCACCTTGTCTGTCCCCCGTCCTGGGGAAGTCAAATATGACTCTGAGATCTAGAGTCTACAGGCCCTGTGACTCTTAGGAGATGAGGGAGGGGCGTGGGGACGACACAGCAGTCACGTTGGGTTGATGAGGATCTTTGTACTGCTTTGGGTTCTTAAACTTTAATCTTTGAGGCTCATTTTCAGGAAATAAGGTCCTTGTCCACTGAGATGGGGGTAGATGGTTTATCGGTGCATTGACGTCCATTTGCTTTGGGTTTAGCACTGCAAGAGTCATTGGTTTAAACGACACACCCCATGCACCTGGGAATACTGCCCACTAGGATAGCAGGTCCTGAGCCCTCCCCTGGCCAGATTTCAAAGACTGAGAATGTCCCTGCATTGAAGGGGAGGCTTTTCCCAACAATTCTCAACATGGCAGCAGGGGAGGGAGTTGTGGGGTTTTCAGAGCATCTCCAAGGAAGGGAACAGGGTCACCGAAGGTTACCAGGACAAGACAGGGCACAGGGTGGTGTATCTTTAGCAAAGGTAAGCAGAGGCAGGAAGTCCAGCAGACCTTGGTGGGAAAGGAGAAACTTGAGACAAGCACAAAGAGTATAGAAGGCTCATCAATAGGCAAAACAAAAAATGGAGAAGGAAAAAAAATATCAGGTAAATGATCAGAAGCCATGGAAAACATTTCATTGCCATAATTACACTTATTTTGGTACATACTTGCTATGTTTAAATCTTATAAATGGTGCTACCCATCAGTTTCATTTTATTAGATCCTAGTTTTGTCTTTCTGGTAATCAGGACTAATGTTAGGAAAACTGACCTCAATATGTAGAGACCCCTTGACCATGAACCGCCTGGCCCTCCCCAGCAGACAAGTGGAGAAACTCTGACAGCGGTAGTAGTCCTCACGTGCTGGACAATGACTGTGACTCAGAAGCCACTTTTAACACAACTTCTCCAATTTAAAAGTCTGTCTGATGCTTTGGTAGTTGATATTTAGATTTCTTTAAAAAATAAATAAATAAACTGGATTTGAACTTGAAGACATAGTTCAGTTTTTCCAAGAAAAGATTTTTTAAAACCCGATTGCTTTTCCCAACTTCACATCCTCTTCAGTCAATTAAAAAAAAAAAAAAATTGGGATTTCAAATCAGGCACATGGAGTGAGTAGCTTTTTCAAGTTCAGTTCACGAGGTTGCACTTTGACATGCTTTTCAAGATTTGAATATTTTGATAAATCATGATTATGCTACTGTTTAATGAGAACAGAAGTGGAAATAGCATCTGTTTGTCTGCTGAGCAGCATCTCCAGGCCTGGGCGTGCTGTCTGTGAGAGTAGTGGCCCAGCCTGGAGAGAGCTGATGAGCGTCCTGATGAGCTGAAATTGCTTCCTGCAGTTGTTTGGGGCAGCAGTCCTGGGATGAACTGGGTCATTTTGAAGATCTGGGACACAGGAGTTACTCAGAGATTCTGAGTGGCCGATGGTCCAGACTCAAGTCAGAAATTCCTAGCTCCTCCCAGCATGATCTTGCAGGCCAGCTTCCTCCTGTCCAGGTTGGGCTCAGGGTCTATTCCTTGCTAGAAGGTTGCTGTGCCAAGGTATAGTAGGGAATCCAAGTGGAATCAAACCTAATTGAGATACAATGTAGCAACCACTGAAGGCGGTGTGGGCACAGGCAAATACACTGGGTAAGGAATGGAAACAGCCCTAATACAACCATGGCAATGGCCCTTCTGTGTGGGCAGCCAGGGCAGGACTTCTGGGTTAAAACACTTAATCCAGTTATCATTCAGTCCAATCATTGATGTTCAGGTTTAAAGAGTTTAAATAATTGAGTGTTCTTCATTTACTGAAGCTTTAAAATGCTCCAGTATCTTAGTTTTCTTTCAGACTAGTAAAACTGAAAATGTTTTAATTTTTAAACTGTTGCTGTTCTTGTCTGGAAAGGCAATTGATCGGCATTCTTTACCAGCGCTGACTGCCTGAAGCTTTCCTCTAAATAGCGTTTTTAATATAACTCCTGTACAACGAAGTGTCTAGGTCTTGGGTGTGCAATTCAACCTCTAATCTGCAGTTCAGACCAGTGCAGACCTCCATAAGCCATGTCCCTATCAGGAACAAGAACATTTCCATCACTCCCCTCCCAGGCAAGCCCCCACCTGGAGGCAGCCAGTGAATGGTTTGTTTTAACATGCATTTTAACGTGGTGAGGTCTTTTAAAATACCACCTGCACTTTGAAACTGAAAAGGTCTGTCTCCTCCAGGAGTGACTGCAGTAGCCAGGCCTGGGAAACTTCCCAGGCTGTGGAGCCCTGGCTCAGAGTTGGACGTTGGCAAGTCTAGTCCCCTGCTTAGCTCCACACCTGGAATTCAGACATTCGCAACACCCCGAGAACAATGGATGGCAAGGAAACTCACTGGGTGCCTTTTCCAGGATGGCTGGCTTGATTGTGCCTGCCAAGCGGGACCCCAGCTTAGAGGGAGAGGGAGGCCTACTCATCGCCTGCATATTCAGCACCAAACAGAATTCTGCCCCAACAAAGCAAACAGTGTGTTCCTGAGAAGCTGCATGAGCGCTGAGGCCCCCAGGCAGGCGGTTCTCCTGGGAAGGAGGTGGATTTTTTCAGCAGCTCCCGATACCAACCACCTCCCTTTTCTTTAACCCCAGACTTTCTGGCTTCTAGACAGTATCACTCACATGGCACCCAGGAGAGTGCAGAGATGGCTTTGGCTTCTGTGTCCCTTCATCTCCTGACCCCCAAGAAGTAAAACTCCTGCACCCCCATCATCTGACCCCTTGTCCCCATCTGTGCTTAGCCCTTCCAGCAGGGGTCGCCAGCCTCAGGCAGTCAGTGGGTATTCGAACCACCATTTGGCCTCTGCTTATCTCTGGACAGTGTGCGTCTTGTGTCCACCATGCTGCTGACCACTCCGTGTTCTTACTCAGGCTATGCCAGGTTCCCACCCGCACCCTCCTCTGCTGGCCTGTCCAAGGCACTCGTCAGTGGCGCTGTGCTAGGCACTGTGGACTATCCGTCCAGGTGCAGGCTGGCCTGAGCTGCTCCTGGCTCTCTCCCCATGACCCTCTGAAGCTGCCTGCTTTGGTTTGGTTAAAATCCCACCAGGGTTTAGGAGTAAAGTGGCCGACCTTAGAATTTCTTTCTTTCTTCCTTTCTCTTTTTCTCCTTCTTTCTTTTCTTCCCTTTTTCTTCCATCCCCCTTCCTTGTTTTCCTGCGCTTCTCTTTTTCACAATTTTATTTTCCTCTTTAATCATAAGGATTTGAATCAGAAAAAAAAATAACATTAAAATGTGTGTGCTTTGTTTGAATGTCACAGTTGTACCCTTTGTGAAATCACCCCAGGGCATAAGAAGGAAAGATGTAAGCAGTTAAAACCCATGGGACCGCAGCAGGGGAAGGGATGCAGTGGGGGCTGCAAGGCCCTGCCCTGGGCTGGGGCCTGCAGGAGATGGGTACTCCTAGCTCTGTCTCTCATGTGCCTCTGACCTTTGCTAGATCATTCCCTTACCTATGCCTCAGCCACCCCATCTGAGCCAGGGGGTTGGGGTAGACAGTCACTAAGGTTACTTCCAGTTCGACCACCTGTGGCTCCATTGGTCCATGTCCATTTGCCATGATCACTGCTGATCAGACTAGAAACCTTAATGGGTTTAGACACACAGACTGGAAGATACAGAAAAGCCCGTAGATGTTAGTGTTGTTCTGTCACTAGTACATGGTTCATGTGCACTCACCAGTGTTCTGCCGCTGTCTGACAAGCCAAGCCAAGACTGCCGCAGCCTGGATGATCCAGGATGCAGCACCCTGGCTGTGAGGCCCCCTCACTGTGTTTGGTAGAAGCTGCCCTCCATCTGTTCTTTGGCTCCCACCCAGCCCCTCGTGGATAAAATAAGGTCTCAGGGGAGAAGGGAAGCCCCAGACCCTGAGCGACAGCAGCTACCAGCGAAGGCTCAAGGAAAAGGACAGAAGGTCTCTGACCCAGCTCACCGGCCTGAGCCCTGCCGCTGGCTGTCTTTTGTACCCAGAGGAGGGGCCCACCTCCAGGCAGTGACTTATACACTGCGTGCTGCATCTTCCCTTCCTCTGCAGGAGCCTCTTATTCCAACCCCAGTGAGTCCACTGACTGGCAAGGCCACAGAAAAGCACTCTCTCAGGCCAGAGCAGGGACTGAACAGCATTCTAGGTGTTTCCTGAGGGTCGAGTCAGGCTGTTCACAGAAGTGCTGGCACACCCTGCCAGGAGCCAGGGCAGCTCAAGCCAGTGGCAGTGTTCTTTAGAACATTCCAGGTCATCAGGGACAGCGAAGGCATATTCTATAAACTGTGCAGGGGACAGACAAGGCCTGATACATTTCAGAAGTGTTTTTCATCCCCCCAAAATTGTTTTTTCCAGTACTGAGGACTGAATTCAGGGGCGCTCTATCACTGAGCTACATCCCCAGCCCTTTTTATTTATTTTGAGATTAGTCTTGCTAAGTGGCTGAGGCTAGGCTTGAACTTGAGATCCTCCTGCCTCAGCCTCCTGAGTCACACTGGGATTACAGCATATGTCACCAGGCCCAGCACCCCCCTGCACAAAAATATGTATATAATGTTTTTAAAAATTAATATTCCATGCTCAAAGACACAAATGTTAGACACCTGGAATATTGCTCATTTGGACAAAGTTCAAGCAGAGGTGAGAGCTCTGGTGACCTGTGAGCGGCAGCGTTTTATAGCAGGACCTCAAGACACAGAGACAAGTTCCTGGAAAGGAGACAGTGGCATGGGTGTCTGCACTGGCCCTCCTGCTGCCCACTAGGGGCTCCTTCTTCCATGCTTCTCCTGGGGTAAGGGGCCTAGAGCTCTGAGCAGGATGCCTGTGATCTCACCAACAGTGAAGATGGCTGGCCAAACATCCGCTCTGAAGCCCCAGCAGCTGCCCCCAGGGTGTCCACAGTATTTCCATCCAGGGAGGATGGGACTGGGAGTCTAAGTGGCTGGAGCAGAGGCCCAGCTGCTCCTATTAGGGAGTCATGGCTCCTGTTTGCACTCTCTGAGGGAGGGCTGTCCTCGGGCTGGCACGCGGCTGGGAACCATGCTGGGCTCCTCCCAGGCAGCCAACCCCAGCTCCCCAGGGTGAGCACTGGACGGCTGATGTGCTGACCTGCCTCCCTGAGGATGTGGTCATTTTGCCTTCCTCTTCCCTGGGAATAGATGCCCTCAGTTCTCTCTCCCTTCTGCCAGGACACCTTGTCTTCCCTCATGCAGGCCTTTCATGTGCTGGGTTTGAACATTCCTCACCCTGTGAGGTTACATGTCGCTCACCATTGTTCTCTACCTTCTGCTGCTGCCAGGCGCCTTTGCAAGTGGGGAAACCGAGGCCCAGGCCCAGAGGGGAGAGTTGGGGCTTCCTCACTCAGGGTATCCAAGGACTCTGCCCAGAGTGTCGCCAGCCCCCATGATGCTCCCTCACCTCCCAGGAGGTGTGTCCCTGGGGGTGTGCTCAGAGGTTCGCTCTCCTGGATGGGACCTGGGGTCCTGCTGGCATCTTTTCTGCAGACACCTCTGCTTCTCACAGCCCTCTCCCCTCCCCAGGAGGGTGCTGCTCCTCCCACCATTCCCTTTTGCCCACACTCGATGCCCACCCCCTGTTCTTCCAGGGGGACACTGCAGCTGGGTTGTCTGAGTGGCTCTCAGTGCAACTGGCACATTGATGCCTCATCTCACACCCGCAACGGGCTCTCAAAACCCCAGCCCAGGTCTATTATCCAAGTCCCCCCAGATATCTCCAGAAGAGCCACCTACAGAAAGTTCCAGAGAACAAAACGAAAGCTTCTGGGTGTTCTGAGGGAGTGGGTCCGAGGGCAGCACAGTTGCACTCCCAGGACAGACCTGGAGGGAAGGTGCCGCGTGTGGTTCAGAAGAGGCCAGGGAGCAAGGGCAATTTCGACCCCTCTGTGCTGCAGGTTTGCGTCCTAAACACCTGGGCTTCAGAGGACACCTGACCCAGTTCCAGAACAACTTCTCGGGCTTGGAGGTCTCTGAAGAGGATGTTCCGTCTGTCGCTGCCAGTGCCAGGCAGCTCCTGGCGTGGCTAATTAGGTCAGCCTCCCCCTCCTCACACAGCCGGCCGCAAGGCCCAGGCTCGGGCTGAGGAATGGCTTCATTACGCAGCTCCGCACCAGCCTCTCCGCAGCAACAGGAGCACTTTGGGCTGAGAATCCCTGGAATCCTTTCATCTTCCCTTTTAAGAAAATGATGAGAAAACAGGCAAACTTCCCTGGGAGTGGTGGGCGGGCCCAGACGTATTCCAGATGGACAGGACTGTGTCCGTTATCCTACGGACTGGGCAGCTTCGCCTTTGTTCACGGGTCACCTGGCGTTCCTTAGGGAGATTGAAGGAACAGGAAGGCTGCATCCTGACCTTCAGCCACGTGCTCTATGTAGACCCATCGCTACGACATGCTGGTGTCGCACACCGACAGCTGCTAGCGAGGAGCAGAGGACCCCTGCAGGGGGAGGCACCATGGACTTCTGCCCTCCTCGAGAGCCACCCCTCCTATAGCAAGCACTCATTAATTTTCGTCACTCTACCCCCTTGTCAAGGATAAGAACCTGACACTCTTATCTTGACCATTCTGGCCTAAGTGTGGGTCCTCTAGGCCACTTCCTTCTCTGTGGCTGCTGAGATGATGCTAGGACATTTTAAAGGGTGGCACTAAAGGCCACGAAGGGCAGCAGAAAGCTGAATGCAACCAACAGCCCAGAACTGAGCATCTGACCCCCACACACACACTCACCTCTCCTCTGGGAACTGCTGGCTGCTCTTGCTGGAGTCCAGCTGTACAGTGGACAGGGGTGCATGCTGGAGCAGGCTTGCTACTCAAAAGACCCACGAGAGCAGGAGAGAGGCAGGGCAGCTCACGCCTGCCTTCTGGGTCCAGCCATGCACAGGGGGTGGAAGACATCTCCCTTCCAGGGCTGTCCCGGGACAGGATTTGGGGAAGGGAGAACGTCAAGCTGATGCCAGGGAATCTTCCACATTCGAGTCTCTGACATTCTTTGTGGAGAATGTGGAGAAGCTGTGATCGAAGCCACCATAGGACTAACTCCAGGGTCCTGAGCCAAGTGGTGTGAAGCTGTGTGGGTGGCCAGACAGGGCCCTCCCGCTCTTACTCCTGTGCATGAAATCAGTCTTCTTGGTACAGGGACCATGCCTATGAGTTCCATGTCAGGATCCCATGAAGTAAGGGGCAGGAAAGTAGCAGTGACCTGCAGAATGGTTCAAATGAAGAAACAGCCTTCCATCCCAGGGCTCGTTCATATGACTGACCCACCGGAGAATTGGATTACCCTCTCTCAGCTCCACCTCAGGTGGCCCTCTGCCAGCCCCAGGCTCCAAGCCATATGACAGCAGGATGCACATGGTCTGTCCTCCCACTCTTTCCCCACATCCTTTACAAGTCATAACAGCAGCAACGTGCTTTGGGGGGTCCCACAGCACCAGGGACTCAGCCTCACTGACTTCATAGCACACAGGGACAAGGCTACTACCTTCCTTAAGTCACATTTTCAAGTCTGATCTGAGTGTGACTTCACCCAGCACTTGACTCAAGAAACCCAGACCGGGGGCCCAGGATATGCATCCATGGGCAGCTTGGAGGGGCAGCACACTTGGCCCAGCCTTCAGGAATTTAGAAATTCATCCAGAGCAGCACACTGTATCCTGAAGCACCATCCATCTGTCTGCCCAACCATCTGTTGGACCTGACTTTCAGGTTCCCACCTTATTCTCAGCTTCTGGGCCAAGACAGCCACGCAGAAGACAAGGAGAAAGGGGCCTGTGGCCCGCGCCAGGGAAACTGCATGGTTAGCATCCATTCCAGCTGTTGCCAGATTCAGGGGTGCAAGCAGCCATTTCATTACGGTCAGATTCTGTGGGTCAGGACTTCAGGCAGAACACAGTGGGGACAATTCATTTCCACCTGTCTGGGACCTCAGCTAGGCGCTCTGGAGGCTGGACATTTGCCTGCAGAGCCCGGCACTGGCGGGGTGTCTGCACTCCCATGGCCGGGCAGATGCTGGTCTTCCAACAGAGCTACACTGCTGAGGGTCCCGGCTGGCAGGCGGAGCCGTATGCCTTTGAGGACCTGGCTTCAGAAGCACACTTGTTACTTCCACTCTATTCTGTCAGTCATAAGAGAATCAAGCCCACCTCGAGTCAAGAGGAGGGGATGAGATTCACCCCTTGCTGAGAAGCAGTGAGGTTCTAGAAGAACCTAAAATTACAGCCTGATCACAAGGCCTCTGCGGCAGGTCCCTCCACCTTGCAGGTGAAGCCTGAGCATTGACAGGACGCCTTATTAATGTGTTCCATGCAGACCCCTGGGTGTGACCACTTTGAGGATCCCACCTTGGGTTCCCACAACCCATGGACTCAAAATAAGCCATTCGGTAAACCATTCCCCAGCAGCTGTCACTTTCTGCAGGGACATTTAACATAAAGCATAGCCCAGTGCAGCGAAAGGCCCCTTCCCTGTGGTGCAAAAGACAGTGCTGGAGCTAGCCTGCTGGTCCCAGTCTTCGCTCTGCCCCCTGGGTGTGACTTTGGTCAAGTTACTGAAACACTCTGTGCCTCTGTTCTCTCATCTGCTAGATACAGGTGATGAAAAGTTAACCTCTGTCCCTCCACCATGAGAATTAAAGGGACCACTGTTCTGGAAGTGCCTAGAATGGTGTGTGGCATATGGTTTCTGCTGTCAAAATATGGGGCCTGTCAGCTCCTTCAGGCCTGGAATGTGTGATAATGGCTGCTTCTGACTCTCCAGCCAAGAAAAGGGCAAGGGCAGGAAGCAGCTGCCCTGGGTCCAGAGGACGGGAGCTGGTGGAGTCCTGGGGACACGGGTGATTTCTGGCTGTGTCCCAAGGACTCCTGTCTTTTATGAGGACAGCAGATCACACCCACATGGGCTGCAATGTGCAGAGGTGGGGGGCACGATGGGGCCAGCAGCTGGGTCCAGAGACTGCATTGGCTTTGCCCTTCCCCCATGAGAGTGTGTGTGTGTGTGTGTGTGTGTGTGTGTGTGTGTGTGTGTGTGTGGGTTTGGTGGGTTTTTTTGTTGTTTTGGTTCTGTTTTTTTTTTTTAAGTTCATAACTTATTCTGCTCCACGGATTCGGGAGAGCGGGGGAAAAGGAGCCGATGATGTCTAATTAAATATTGCCACTCCCTCCTCCTTAAGGTCATTACAGTCAATAAGGGGGAGGAGAAATATCTCCTTAGAAAAGGCCTTTCACATGAAAAAGAAAATGAACTACTGAATGCAAAAACATTCTTATCTAGCCAGCATCCTTCCTTCTGTTGTGATTTAATATGTGCACAGTGCTATACAGAAATACAAAGCAGCTTGGGAAAAAGTCTCAGCCCTAAGAATCTTATAGTATTAAAACTCTAGTAATCCCACACAAGAGAAAAATACAGCAAAGCCTGAGCTTGGCCCCTGCAAACCGGTGTGCTCCACCCCCTGTGACCCAGGGGCTCTAGGGCGTCTCCGGAGAGCCCTGCACACTGCTTTTGACAGCTGAATTTTATTAACTGTTTTTTCATTACTCCTGACGGACTTGGCAATGAACTCTTATCAGTGTATTGTGGCGAGTACAAGTCAATTAATTTCTTTTAAATAACTTCAACTGAAATCCTATTTGATTTATATTCCAAAAATGATTTCCATTCTGCTCCTTCCTGAGATTATAGTCCCGGTGGAGTTAATCACACTGGCTGCACAATCACCCATACCCCTGGGAGAAAACAGGATCAAGGAGAGAAGGAAATGAGAAGAAGGTGGAGCTGAGAGCATCCTAAAGACCTTTTATCCAGGGGAGGCCACGCTCTGTGACAGAAGAGCACATTTAAATATTGACATCAGAGAAGCACCTTCCTACTTGTTTGCAGGGGGTGGGGGGACAGTTGAGGAGCATCAGTACCGTTCAGAAGATGGGGGAATCTTGACTAAGAACCATGACCGTGGCCACTGGTTGCTGTGGTTGATGATGAGCCATCCCCCTGTTTGGTACCCAAAGGTTTGGGGGCTGGCGTCCAGGAGCCCCTCCTGGGCTGGCTCCAGCTGTGAGCTTCTGAGCTGTAGATGGCCTGCTATGTGGAACCAGCCCAGTCACAGTTGGGAGTGACAGCTGTCACAGTGAATGGGTACAGCAGTCACACCTTCCCAGAGGAGGTGGTGTGAGTTGGGCAGCACTGGGCACAGAGAGCAGAGCTTAATGAGCAGCTGGTGACAGTGACAAGGGATGGAACTCAGGGAGATGTGGCCAAAGCCCAGGGTGGGGCAGGTGCAGGGGCTGGTGAGAGATGCCTTCTTCCACCCCGTGCAAGGCTGCCGTGTCAGGTCTGGCAGGCTGAGGGCTAGACAGCAGGTCACCGCCCCAGTGAAGAATTCAGAGCAGTTAATCAGTTTGGCAAAGATGGGTTTGGACAAGCACGTATCTGCAAAATATCTGCTGTGGTTGCTGTGTTAGCTTGGTAAGTCTGCCCCACCAAGGAGCGCGGCTGGGGGCCTAAACCACACAAGTGTATTTTCTTACAGTTCTGGGGGTTAGATTGTCCAAGATCAAGGGATCAGCAGGGTGGGTTCCTTCCCAGGGCTGTCAGACTGCTGGCCTCAGAAGCTTCTAGAGCATTTGATAAAATATGTGAATTCCTAAACCACCAAATCAAAACCTTTAGAAGTAGGGCCCAGGATTTGTCATTTAAATGAACTATGTGAGCACTCCAGGAGATTCTGGTGCCAACCAGGCTCTGCTGTATGGAAGTCGAGAACAACACAGGCACGCCTTCCAGGGCCTGAGGTTGAGGAAACAAGCCACATGGGACGAGTAGAGAAAACCTCAGGCGGAGTGTGATCAAGGGCTGGACCAGTTGGATGGCAGAGACTTAGGGGAGGAGGAAGGAGGTTGCCCTCTTGGGGAGAGGTAGGGAGACAGTCCCTGGGGTGATGTTCACACGGAAAGCATCCGGGCCGAGGGTTACAAACACACAAGAGTAAGATGCTGGGAAGATGTGGCGACCTCTGTGAAAACTTACCTAGTGTTGAGAGTGTCTTTGAGCCGTGTATCACTTTTGTCTTTATCAAAAAGCAACACGTTTTGTGTTTTCTGAAATGTCTGTTTGCTGTCTGGGGAGGTGATACCTGTGCCTGACACCTCGACACTCCACAAAGGCCTGCGGCTTGAAGGTTTTGGAAGTTCTGTTGGTTGGTGGCTGGCAGGCTCTGTCTGGGGGGGGGGGGGGGGAGGGGAGGAGGGAGGAGGTGGGAAGACCCAGCTCAGGAACAGCAGCTGAGTGGGGCCTGGGCACTGCTGGTGACTTGACTCCTCAGGTGAGTGTTGATGCTGTTGTTTTAAGTGGCATTCATCCCACCCATCTTCCCATACTCGTATTGATCCCGGCCAACACAGACATGACAGGAGACCGCACAGACAGAGAGAAATACGTCAGGGCTCAAGGTGGAAGAGAGCATGCCTGCAAATGGCAGAAACCGGAGTGCGTCCTGTGGATCTGGAGCTGCTTTCCACTTAGGAGCTGGGTGACCTGGGCCAATGAGCTGCCTTCCCTGTGCCTCCATTTCCCCATCTTACAAAGAAGGGGATCACACAGTGTTGTGGGGGATTCAATAGATTAATTATGAGTTTAGCATAGTGCCTAGAATATGCCATAAATGTTAGCAATCAATATATATTTTTTCCACCTGGATGAGTGATGTTCTGCGCATTTACTTCAATCAAGATATCATGGCTGCTCTCTGAGGACCGAGTAGTCACTAACAAATCCATTTTCCTTATCGCAATCTATATAGCTCAGTGAGCTCTCTGCTCTCTGCTCCAAGCCATGAACAGAGAGCTTGGCCTCCCAGACTGAAATGATACGTCCCCGGGCGCAGGGCTCTGCGTGCTCTCCAGATCCAGAGGGGTTGCATGTTATTTAAAGGGCGTCTCTTCCAGCCCCTGGAGATTCCAGGAACTAACAGCCTGCTCTGCTCTGGTGACAACAGTGACATGCTGTGCTTTTCTGCCCCCACAGCGGGGGGCTTTGCTTCCTGTGAGGAAACATCCCTGACACTCTCTGCTCTGCCACCACTTCCCTTAAACCAAGTCCCTGGAGGCACATGGACCTTGGGCCAGGGAGTACCAAGTACAGTGGCCACAGCGGTTAACCCTGATGGGCCTCACACGTGATGATTTCTAAAAGGTGGGCGACACCTCCTGAGAGCACACCTCTTCTCAGGGGTCTCGCACCGTGTTGGAGGGGGCTCATCCGTAAGCATGCACTGTTAAAATCATGGTGTGTGTTGAATCAGGGAGCGGGGGAGAGGTCAGAGGCAGAACTTGCTGAGTCCAATTTGAGGATTAGTTCTTTAATCCAATTTCTTTTTCCTAAACAATCAGATAGAAACCTGCCAGAACAATTTCACAATAGCAGGGCTCCCCGGTTAAAGCAGAGGTAACCCTTTCAGGAGCCCCTGAAACCCTCACGGAATCCTCGGATTCCTCTGAACCCAGCTGGGAAACTCCTGCTCTCATCTGGGAATCATCCTTGCGTTCTAAGCTGGTACCTGACTTCCAGGCCTCTTGCCCCACACAGTGGACAGGGCTCAGGAGAGAAGGGACTGCTTATGCCAGAAGGAGGCGGGTTCGTTTTGAATGACCCCTGCAGACCTCTGAGCTCAAATGCGCTGTGTGAACTGGCTTTTCTGCACCCCCCCACATCTGATTCCCGGAGCTGACTGAGGCCTGAGTGGGCGCATTGAACAGCTTGATGTGCAACGCAAACTATCGCTCTGCCCACTCTGGTTACTAGTCTCCTCCTCCCTCCCACGTCACTCAGGGGGCAGGAGGACAAAGGGAGGAACAGGAAGCACTGGGCCTTAGGAAGCAAGCAGGAGCCTGGTGCAGGACCCACCGAAGACACCTGGGAAGCTGCAGATCCCAGAAGGCCCCATCTATAGACTTTCACCTGTAGTCTACAGCTACCCAATTTCCTATTATTATTATCTTAACACCACATTGGCCCTATTTTTAAAATCTGCTGCACTTGGGCAATTTTGTCTGACGTCAGCTAGCTGCCGGCAACTCTGCTTGAAAACAAGAATAACCAAATCTTCTAAGGAGTAATGCTGAACCTGCTTCAAACGCAATAAATCACAAAAACCATTGTTTACGATAAGTGGTATCTGATTGCTGTTAGAACCTGTGTTTATTGCTTTTGTGCATTATGGTCTCTTGTAATTTGGACAGCCAGAAATTGTATTCCTTTATGCAGCGCGTAGGAAGGGTTTGTAAGGAGGGAGGCATCTGTAATTATGCTGCCAGGGAGTGGGGCTGGGGAGCCTCCGAGGAGCAGGAAATGTAGTTGCCTGTTCCTCCGAGGAGCAGTACATCAGGCTGTCCATGTTCCCTGTTCTTGGAACCCTCCCGGCACCTTCAGAGAGCTGGACCGGGGAGGACAAACAGGAGGCAGACTTGGAGCCACCGTGCTCCATCAGAGAGCCCTTAAATGGCCTCAGGGAGCCAAGTGTGGGTTGGGCAGGCAGCCATCAGCCCAGCTGGGCTGATGGTTTTCCCTGGAAATTGCCTTGGACGCCCCTGCAAGTATCTTCCCTCACTCTAGCCCATTGTGACAAGTGTCCGCTGGGCTTCATGGCTAAGGGCTGACAGCAAGGTGCAAGGACAGCTGATGGAAGGATTCTTTGGCACCTCTATCTGCAAAATTTGAGAAGAAGCTATTCGACCCTGAAGCCTGGGTCTCAGTGCATCGTCAGTTAGTAAATTGATGATGTCTCTTGGTTTCTTTGAGGTGCTCTTGGGAAGCGGGGCAGTGACTGGGGCACGGTGCTCTGTCATTCTCATAACTCAGCCTCTGGACTCTGATAGAGATCTGGTGTCTGTGACATCGACCATGCTCCATCTGTCCTCGCTGCTTTGCTTCAGGGCTCCCCGACTCGGAATGCTCATTCCTGTCCGTTTCACCTGGGCAAAACCTGCCGATCCTTCAAGTTCCTGCCCTGCCATCAAAGACGTCTCTGAATTTCTTCCTCCGATGTTCTCAATCTCCACAGAACTTCTCCAGCAGCCCTCCAGTTCCTCAAGCTCAAAACTCAAGTCCCTAAAACTCCTGGTTCATCCTAGACAGGTTTCTTTCCCCTGACCCCAGCACTAGCCCAGCACACAGAGGTGCTCAGAACTACTTGTTGAATGAATGAACTTGAGAATCACTCAGGTGCCAGCCCTTCACCTCTTGGATATTTTGCCAAGTTGTCCCTCTTCCCCATTCCTACCATCCTGGCCCCAGGGAGGGTCCTTACTGATTCTCAGGAGGCCCTTTCTGAACTGCCCATCAACACCCACCACCACCACCCCCCACCCCGGGTACCCTAAGATGGTGTTTGGGGCCAGGTCTTGGTCTCTGCCTGCCCTCCACCTCTTCCACTCACCCTCTGCCTGTTTTGCTTTATTTGCCCCAAGTCCCTCACCGTTCCTGAGCACATCTTTACTACCTGTTTTCAATCACAAAAGATGCGTTCTTTCCCCCTGACATCCTTGCCCCTTCTTCACCTGGCTTCCCCTCTTTGGACTTCACTTAATCGCCATCTGCCTCCAGGAAGCCAATTCTGACTATGCCTACAGACTTTGGGGGGCCTTGTCTCTCTCGCTGCAGCTCCTGTGTTTTTCTGTGATAACTCATCACAATTAGAACAAATGTTAAACACCTGCCCCTAAAGGCAGGAAACTGTGTGGTCTGTCCTAACAGCCCCAGCGCCCAGCACAACGCCTGGCCTGTAGAAGATTGCCCATGAACGAGGCTCCAACTGGAACTGACGCTAGTGTTCAAATAGCACAAGAGGATCAGAGAGTTTATTTCAGCACCAAATTGTACGCAGTTGTGTGGTGGCTTAGAGCAAGTTCAAAGATGGCTTCCCAGGAGACACGCACTATAGGGGACAGTGTCCCTCACAGCCCATCAGTGCGTCCCCAGCCATCCTGTCTCCCAGAGGACCTGAGCCCTCACTCAGAACAAAGACTCAGCCTGAGGGGTTGCAGCCTTCCACAGCGTCTGAGCCCAGAGCACACGCTCCTCAGTGGCGGCTCCCTGAGTGAACACAGGAGGAGCCTGCACCGACACGCTGATGGGCAGTGACCCCATGACGCCTGGGACTAGTCAGGCATGCTTTATCAAAGAGATGAATGGACCATTCATGATTTAGAAGCTGCAGGTTCTGGTCCCATCACCCAAACCCTGGCGTTCATTAGACACCAAGTGGATAGCAGCGTCTGCTATGTCCCTTAGTGCTTAGAAGTGTTTTCTGAGGCTCCTAGACTGGAACCTCAGTGTGACATTAGATCCCCCTGCCCAGCTCCACTTCCAGGAGACCCTCACTTCTGCTCCAAGAGCACCCACTTGGCACCTATAGGGCAGGTTGATCTGCCCTACGCAGCCCATAGATTCATAGATCCACTGCTCAGGGCCAAGTGTCAGAATTTCCAGATCTATTTTAATAAGCAGCTAGCTCTCTCTCTCTCTCTCTCTCTCTCTCTCTCTCTCTCTCTCACACACACACACACACACACACACACACACACACACTCTACAGGTCAAGCTTACCACCAATACCCACACTGCAGAACCTCAGGGGACATTATTCAGGTTTTTGTGCCACAACTCAGCAAGTTAGATTCTGACTGTGTTGCTGCCATGGTCTGGCTGGGCGCCCCAGGACTAGGGACAGCTTTGTGTCTGCAGGAAAGTACCTTCTCAGACAGCCAGCTGCCTGGCAAACTTTTTGGAATTCACACTGCTCATGAGCAAGGGCCTGGACCCTTAGGCTGGTCGGCCAAGCAGCAGGCCCTCTAGGGCTCTGGTTTAGGCCTGGTCTAGGCACTGGGAGGCTGAGGAAGATTTAGTGGACACACCCCAAGCCCTGCCAGGCTGGTAAGGGGTGGGTCAGGGTAGAGGGCCCCCATGCAGACCCTGGGTACAGAACCAGTCTCATGTGCAGTGTCCAATCAGGAGGATCCAAGGCCAGTAGACGTCTGACTCCAGGGAACGAGAGGCAGAATGGGTTTTGTGGGGCTGGTGACCCGCCTACCAGGAGCTGTTGCACAGGAGTGTGGAGCTGGCTTCTGTCAGCTGCTTCACAGCACGGAGGCCTCAAGGTCCAGAGAGAGGGCTCGTGCAGACAACGTGTGCTTCTTGGGCCATTGTCAACGTGAACGGCAGAGTCATATCCTTGCTCAGTCGCTCTCCTCTAGCCCGGGGGTCTCCCATCTGCTGGCTTCTTTTTTCTTGAAACTTAGACACATAAGCAATTTGACAGAAAAAAAAATTAAAGGAACCTAGTTAATAGGAAATTAGAAATCATCAGCCTTTCCAAGATCTCTTCCCTTCCCTTCCACCGAGCAGACGCAGGACTGTCGTGCGTTTTCCGCTTTTCTCCTAAGGGGATTCCGCATCTGAGTCTCCCTGTGTCATCAGAGCCCACACCAGGTGACCAGCTGGCCACCAATGGGCCCTGGTTCCAAGGCCTGAGTGTACACACCAGCTCCCCACTCCCGCCGTTGGAAGAGCACACTAGTGTATTGTCTTCTTCCTCTGGAGAGACTGGCTTTCCAGGCGCTGAGCCTTGTGAGGTTACCGAGATTGGGAGTGAGGGTGGTGGTTTTGCTTTGCTCAGACGTGCAGGTTTCTATCTTGACTCCATCAGCAACTACACAGATAGATCATTTTTACTCATCTAAAAAATGCAGACAAAAGAAATTCGTATTCCACAGGGTTATTGTGGGAATTAAATGAGATAGGGCTTGGCTCATAATAAATGATCAGTAAAGGGTAGCACAGAAGTAGGAATTACAAATGCTATTTTAATTATTACTCTTGGAGATCAGGTTCTGGGCTGGGGGCTTCTTTGCCAGCACATCCATGACTTTCGGGAGCATTCAGCTGGCGCAGGCTCTGGCCTCAAACCAGAAAATTCCTTCCTCAGCCCCACTGTGAGGGTCCAGAGTGGAGGAGATATGAGAGGTGGCCCCTAACCCTTTTCTCACCTTACCTTGACCTTGAGTTGTACAACATTCTCAGGGGGTTTCCTATGCCCCTTTTTATTTTTTTTACTTGAAGTAAAGACATAAAAGCTGAGCCCACTTGCAGACTGGTGACAGCACAGTGCTCCTCTGGGGCAGGCCAGCATCTAGGCCAAAGAAATTAGGGAACACAGCTGTAAGGAGGTGGGGAACCCCACTTCTGCAGTGAAGGACCCAGTGCTCAGGCCTGACTGCCTGTTGGCTGAGCCCAGCACTCCAACTCTGGCCTATGGTTCTGCCATTTCCTTGGCCTGGAAAGACAACCCAGAAATCCTGCCAAGACAGGCCCAGGCCCTGCCATCTCTTCTGGGGAGCCTCTGTGCATCCTCCATGCTGGTGTGGCTCTCCCGCAGCCCAGTCCCCAATGCTGCCTCTCCTGGGGTGCACCTTGGCACCCTCTAGCCTGCACCAAAGCCTGGGACACTTCCCAGCCACCCATGAAGAGCTGTCTGCGCTCACCTCTAGGCCTCACTGCGCCCAGTTCACAGCTGCCCACCCAACATGTCCATGGTCCTGGGTCACAGTTGTACCCTACCCTCTATAGTCACTCCTATCTCTGACCCAGGTCACAGTTCCCTCCCTTCTCCTGTCTCCATATCATGAATCAGATGACCATCCCCCAAGAAAGTGGCTCTGGATGCCCTGACCAGGCATCAAAAGTGCCAGTGTTCTGTGTCCTTTGAGCTCCTGGAAAAACACTTTCTTTGCAGTAGTGACTTGCCCCTGTCAGTCCCCAGGCCAGATAAAGGGCCTGGTCTGTGGGCCTCAGGAGGGCTACTGCTCCAGGTGGAGAGTATGCTCATCTTTGGGATCCTGCACAGACTGTGGCCTGAGGTGCACCTTCCAGGCTCAGCCTGTTCCAGGGCGCCCAAGACCTGTACCCAGAGGCAGTGGCAGGAGCAGCAGAAGCTGTAGTCACCAGGCAGGCCTGGGCCTCCCTGGGGATACTGACCTTGACCATGTGGCCTGCTCCTCCTCTGCCCTCAGGCCAGGGCCCACCCACTTGCTAGACCCCCTCCCAGGACACTTTTGCAGCCAGCTCCAGCTCCCTTTGGAGATCTCTCCAGGGCCCCTGGCCACAGCATCCACCCTACTGCATCCACTCCTCCTCCTGAGCATTCTCACTTGCTAGCTCAGCCCCAGAGTGCAGCCATCTCTAGGATCTGATAACTCCCTCTGGCCAGTGCACCATAGTCTCCAGACAGCTGCTGCTGCCCCTCCCAGCCCAGGCCTGTCCACAACAGAGCCCAACCCTAGCCCAGAACCTGGTGACACCTGGGGGCTTTCAGCAGAGGGGGTGCCAGTATAAACCTCTTTGGAGTATCATCCACCCACAAAAGAAGCCAGGTAAGCAGTTGCAGGCAGAGCAGGGTGGGCCTGAAGACCTCTCAGTCTCATTGGAGGTGGCCAGTGACCAGTCTGGGGGCGATAAAGCCCTTGCTAAATAAACTGCAGCCCAGGCGACCCCAAATCCCCCTGGAAGTGGGTGCTGGTGAGATGTATGCTGTGTGAGTTCTGTAAGGTTTGGGGGATCTGGAGCAAACACCTCAGTTACCTGACCCAGGCAATGGAGGTCTGTAGGTGAAGGAGACTAAAGGGCCCTTCCGTCTGGCTTTCTGGATTCCTTGACTACTGAAAACAAAAGCAGTGCCTTCAGGGTGGGGTGCAAGGGAAGAGGGAGAACGGAACTCACCGTTTTGCTTGTGCCAGAATCCAGTAGACACCTAGGATCTCCCACCCCTGTCCCGAAGCCAAGGTCAGGCCCTGAGGCATCTCCTATGCCTGAGATCACAGCACCACCAGAACCCACTGGGAAGGGTAGTGCTGGTATAATCCAACAATCCTTTTCAATCATTTTACATTCCCAAAACTTTAGGAGGGGAGGGGGATATTCCTATATCATAGCATATTCAAGTTTAAGGTCACTTTTTCATACGTTTCTCCTTAATACAACACAAATCCTCATTATAGATATTTCTGTGTTTTAGCAAAAAGAACCCTAGTCATAGTGCTGAGATCCTCAAATAAAGTTCAGTTCGTTTTCATCTCTTTTTCCTTCTGAATATTATTGCCGGAAATGTTACATTATCATAAGCCAGAGTTCAGGATGTACATAGGGTTTCAACAGTTGTCACTTTTCTCTGTGTACAAATTCTGATTGCTGCCCACATTTTACAAAGGCCTGTCTCCCTCACTCTGGTTTTCCCATCTTTGTAGATATTTTTCTTCAGCTACCCGTAGCTCAGACACAACCCTAATTGTTAGAAGTAGGAGAGTTGATGGTGAAATGTCCTGTGTGCTTCTGTCCCTCTTCTGCCTAGCATGTAGGGCAACAAGCCTGGGGTGAGATGTGTGTAGGGAGTAGGGTGAGATGGTCTGATGCAGGGGGGCTCCCTTTGGCAAGCCTGAAGGACCCTGGAGCAGGCTCTGAGCCCAGGCCCTGATGGCCAGCCCTACCTGGGAAGGGTAGTGCTGGTATAATCCAACAGTCCAACAGAGGGCTCCCACACAGAGGCTCAGGCATTGGAAGTCTCCAGGTACCTTTTCTTGTCTATTAGCCATGCCACAAACCTCTGATAGAATGGATGTCCCTTCCCAAAAGGATCTCAGAGTCCAGGCCTGCTCTCTGGCACACTGAAACTGCTGGTGTGGCCTGCCCTTAGGCCCATCTGCTGGCATCAGGGCAGCTGGGCAGGTGTAAGCTCCGGGGCTGCACAGTCCCAGATTGCTCCTCTTGCATCCTACCAGGAAAAAAAAACAATCTTTGGAGCAGATAATTCTGTCTGAATAATACTTATGAGCTGTGTCAGGTTGGAAGAGGGTCTTTACTCCTATGCAAGATCTATCTTCTGCAAATGGGATTTATAATAACTGCAGCCAAGCCAGGAGGGCAAGCTAGATAAAATATACCATGCCCCTTCCCAGTGCCTGGCACCTGGGAGGTGTTTGTAGAGATGGTGGGCAGTGCCTGCCTGCATTCCTCATCTGCACACTAGCCTTCCTTTGGCTTCTCCTCTGGGTCTTCCTCTCTTTTGCTTTAATCCCATTAAACCCTAACTTTCTTTTATTTTAACCATATTGGATAAATCATTCTGGAGGGAGCCACTTACTCTCCGCCTTCTCCTAAGGCGTGTTGGATGGAAGGGCACATCCTCCATACGCCCAGGAACTAAGCCGTTTCCAGGCAACCTCCTTCCCGTAGCAGAGAGTAGGAACCACTGTATCCCCATTTCTTGCAAAGGAACAGGCCCAAAAAGATGAAGTACGTTGTTTGAGGACATGCAGATGATAAATGTCAAAATCAAGATAAAAGGCACAATCGGGTTCCACTGCCTGTGCTTTTAACTGACCTGGGCCTTAAGCGTAGTGTTTGTTATGCAGCCATGTGTCAGTGCTCAGGTCCCATAGGAGTAGGTAGGCCATTCACCCCTGAACGAAATGACCAAAGCTCACGATGCTGGCTGAGGGTATGCACCTGCTTTTCAGTCTTTCTGCCTCCCCTCATTCTCACCCATTAAACTTTCCTGAAACAACAGCACCCCTACACACACACACACACACACACACATGCACACACACACCCCTACTATCGACCTGTTGTTAGAATTGTGTGCAAAGGAGCATTCACAGGCTATGAAAGAGAATGCCAGGGCTCCTCTGTGAGCACTGAGTTTTGCACCGCGCGATGTCCTCGGGTTTGTTCTAAGGCTTTGTTTGATTGCTATTTGAATTTTGATTGTATTTAGAATAAAGGAAGGATGGTTGTTTGTTTTTTCCAGCACTGGGGATCAAACCCAGGGCCTTGGGAGAGTTAGGCAAGCACTCTACCCCTGAGCTACACCCCTGATCCCAGGATATCTATTTTTATTTCTGGGAAGATTCAGGAAAACTTTTACCTTTTCTGAAGTCTAATCAGAAAAATAAATAAATAAATAAGCCCTTTGGCAAGTCTGGATGGCTGTCCAAGTGGGGCAAGGAGGTGGGAGTGCTCTTCCCAAAGAGTGGACTAGTAGCACAAAAGGCACCCAAGGCCTTGGAGGACCAGATTAGAGACTTGAGGTCCAGCCCCTGGGGAGGAGACCCAAGCCCTGGGTCCAAACACCTAGATCTTATTCCTAAGTCCTGTGTCAACATGTTTCAGAGGAAGTAAAGTCATCTACCATCTTGAGGCCATCAAATAGTTCCCTCTACCATCCAACAGACACGCAGCACTCTCCCCAGCCACCCACAGAGGTGACAAGTGCCTTGTGAACATGGACTCAACTCTGCTATGCTGATTGCAGTCCCAAGGGGCTGTCCACATGAGCAAGTGCTGGAGCTGTATCTGGGGAGCCGTGTCAGAACCCTGGCTCCTGACTGCAGGTGGTCCTGGGCATTTGGTGAGAGGGGCACAGTTTCCCAAACCTGGAGGAGGTAGGAGGACAGAGGCATTGTGACTTCCACTGGGTCCTTTACCAGCACCAGTTTACACTGTGTTCAGCAAATTTCTAACTCCCAGTGTGTGCCAGGGGGCGCCAGTCGGGGGCAACACAGTGCATGCAGTGCGCCAGGGCAGAGGGGAGAACAAAGACTGGAGCCCAGGTATTTGCCACAGAGAGTTTCCCAACCCTCCTAGGATCCTTCCTCCATACTAAAGCGGAGAACATAAGTGCTAAACTAGGGGGTTCTTGCCATGCTGATAAGGAAAACCAGAGAATGCTGGAGTCTCACGTTAAGAAAACCCTAAGATTTTAGGCTTATCGCTGCTGTAACATGATACCAGAAGTATGTTAATTCTAACCTCCGTGGGTTCCCCCAGAGTCCCTTTCAGCTGAGGCTGGCAGGGATGAGCTGCTGTCCTGTGGAGACTGGAGCCTGGTCTCATTTGGATTTCTTCTTTGCCTGGGCTTCACATGTCGAATCTGCAAGTTGAGGGGACACAGCTTTGCCCCCTACACCTGTCCAGTTGCCTTTGCAGTTATTCAGTCCAGCAAACAATGACCAAAAGCCTACTGTGTGCAGGGCATAGTCCTAGGATCTATGAAACGTCAGAGTCCAGCCGAGTTTGTCTGCAAGAGCCAATTCGCCGAGGAGGGCGTAGTGATTTATAGGCCAAGCCTGCCGGCCGACCTTGTCCCCAGCACAGTCTCATTTCAACAGGCTTCTCTTCTAAGCCATTATTCGCTGTTTGTGCTGCCTGGACCTGGCACACCTCTACAGTTCCCTTTACCAGCGAGGAAGCAGGAACCTGGGAGTAAGTACTTATCTTGTAAGAGAAGGTTCTTGGAGCAGGCTCGTGCCTCTTTCGGGAGCTGGCCTGGACATCTCAGTGTGGCTCTGTAGCAATGACAGATTTGTTACTTACAAGATTTGCTCTTCCAAAGCTCTTCCCCAGTCCAGGGTTTTTTTCTCCCCAACACCTCTGGGAGGCACATAAGGGCAGCCCATGCTCAGCGGAGGTGGCATGCTCGGTCTCCGCTGGGGAGTGTCAGAGCCTGCCCTAATCCCAGTGCCCAGCTCTCATCTGCATCTCTTTCCACCACACCAAACCCAGAGCTGGAAGGAGGGCAGAAGAGATGGCAGGGCGCGGCCCCCACGGGGCCAGCCTCCCTTGGCTCTGAGCGCTGAGGACGGCCTGGGAGGCATCAGGCCCGGAGATGCTGTGCCGACCTGCTCTGGACTCCAGAGGTGCCAAGGGGAGAAGCAGCTGCAAGTCACGGTGACGGATGTTCACGGCTCACGGGTGGGTGACGGTGCATGCACTGGTGCCAGGACGGCCACATGGCTGGCAGGAGGGAGATGGGCATCACATTTCAGCAACATGATCTCAGCACAGTCCAAGGAGGAATGTGCGCACCAGGTGTTTGTGGTCTTCAACTCAGAGAGGGGCTGGGCGGGTGGACGGACCCGGCGGCAGGCAGGGGGGACCTCACTGCTTCCATGGGTTCTGTCTCTTCACTGGCTTTGCCAGCCCTTTAAGGACAAGCAATGCTGTGTGTTCCTTCCAAGTCTCTAATAAGAAAGCCGAATTTAAAAGTCAAAAAGTTTCTGAAAGACTTCACGGGGAGAGGAGCACATTTGGTATGGAAATGTTACAGGAAAACAAAAGCCTTCCTTGCTCTAAGTGGGGAGGGAGCCCACTTACATTTGCTGGGGATCTTACTTGAAAGTAAGTTTGCTCCCTGTAACTTTTTATCCAAACTCTGTTAGACTTTGGTTCTCAGCTGGATAACTTAGTGATCTCCAGAATTTGATGACATTCTGGCTCGTAAGAATACATACCGTCGCTTTTGATTAATGTGATTTATTTTTAAACAATTTCTCTGAGCCAGCTGAGCAATCCAGGTGAGCGATGGTGCTGGCACCAGGAAGGGAGGCCAAAGGCATGACTTCAAGGTGCTAGGAGCTAAGTGTTCCTGCCTATACCTCTAGAAGGGAAGATAAAGCCAAAGACGACTTGGGCTCTGAGGACACAGGTTAAGGCCAGGTCTGTGCCTGGAAGAGAAGAACTTTCCCTTTGTTCCATTGCCCTCTGCTTGTCCCAAGGCTGCATAGTCAGGAGGGCAAAGCCGACTTGTGGGGCTCGGCCCAGAGGATCCCTTTCCTCTTGTTTTCTGCTACACCACGTGCTGCAGACATGACATTTCTGTTCAATGCTGTCAGAGCCTTGGTCTGAGAAGAATGTCTGTGTGCTCAGGCTCCTTGGCCAAGAAGAAGTCGTGCCCAGAGCCTGCTGGCATCTGCTCATGCCCCGACTCCCTTCCTCTCCCACATGACCAGCAGCCAATGGGCAGTTCCTCCCAGCCAGGCATTGGGGCAGAGCTGAAGGGCCAGGACCTGGACCCTGTCTGGATCTTGCATGTCCATAGCATTGGCTTTGTCTAGGAAGGGTAAGATACGAAACCAGGACTTGCCTCCCTTCTCTGAAACTTAGTGGTCAAATAGCCATGACCGCAGCCCCTATCCTACCCAAAGAGATTCTGCAGAGCCAGCCGCACCCCCCCCCCCAGCTATTTTTAGAAAGCTATCAGGTGCACAGGATGCCCAGTTGCCTCTTCCACCTGTCGAGCTCAGTACAGTGATCCAGTGTCTCTGCCCCAAAGCCTGACTGCAGTCTGGAGCCAGCACAAAGCTCCTTCCCAGTGTGACTTGGCCATTGTTCTGGCCTGGTCTGGCCATGGCAAGTGATGTCTCCAAGCTCCTTGGGCCCACAGCCATTTTGTCCTTGGAAGCACAGATGTTGGACACGAAAGCTTGCCCTCCTCTGCTTCCTTGAGAGGTGGGGAAAGGCCAGAAAGTAAAGATAAGTCAGGAAGAATCTTGAATTGTGAGGCCACCATGAGGAGGGTAAAAGGTTCTGGAGTCGTCATTTTACCAAGAAGGGGTACAGCATATGCAATGAGTCTGGGGCATGCCCATGTGCACTTTGGAGTGCATCTCCAACAGATACAGGTGGACTGGACATGCCTAGGAGAATTCATAGAGGAGGAGGTACAGAGAACAGCCTTGAGGGACACACAGGTGTGGTCAGGAACTGCTGGAGGGCAGCAGAGGGCCTGCAAAAATTGCACTCGACTTGAAAGCGGGACAGCCCACACTGTGCCCAGTAACCTGGAAGAGGCATGAGGCTGGTGCAGAGGGCTCTGCAAGGACACGGGAGGTAAACCCGGAGGGTACAAGGTGGCACCAGGTGTAAAAAGCCACAAATGCCAGGGAAGGTGTCTAAAGATCAGAGCAAAGACAGAGGAGTGTGGTGACCTCGTGGTCACCCTGCTCCCTGACCAACAGAAGGTCATGGGGTCCTCCTGATCATAGAGCAGCAACAACAGGCTTAGAGCAGCATCTTCATCACCCGGTTCACAAGTGAATTGCTCAGGTGAGTTGAGCCGGGGCTGGGACTGGCCTGGCCAGCGTCGGGAGCCTGTTGTTAATGTCTCTTCCCAGTTCCACGTTTGGTGGCATTGTGTTGGTACCTTGACATGGACGCACTGAGGGTATCTATACAACAGAGACTGATGAGCGCTGCTAGTCAGGGTCTGGGTGTTTGTTTTTGTCTCCCCCGGCTCAAGCCACCGGAGCCAGGTGTTAAACATTTACCAGCACAGCTCTGGGTACTGGGGAGTCCATGCTGAGGACTGCACCAGTCAGATTAGCAGTGACCACACACTGGGGCAGTGCATTTGTGGACGTGTGTGACGCCTGCTTCCCTGTTGAGGAGGCTGGAGATGGAGCAGGGATGGGGCCTTGGCCATTTGTCAGCCCATTCTGAAACCAGACTCCTTAATGGATTCCAAGACCTTGGATGCTCCTCACCCAGAGCAAGCGTGCTTCCTTCCTGCCTTCTGCTTCATCGCCTGAGCAGACTCTACACCAGCCACACAGAACTTCTTTCAGCTCCTTAAATGGGACCTACTTCTCCTCTCTTCCAAGGTTGGCACACGCTTACGCCTCCTGTGGAACCAAGGAGTCCCCTAGCGCACTCCCTGGAGGTGGCCCTTGGTTCATCAAGTAGTGTGGCTGAGGCAGGCCCTGAGGTGCCATCAGTCCAGTGCACACACGTGCGGGCAGCTCCGAGGCAAGCTAGTGGGTCAGAGGAGCCTGTGGCCTAGAGAGCATCTGAGCAGTTCTTGGAGGCTATTGGGCCTCTGAGCGCCCAGCTGGCATCTTTCATGAATAAGAGCTGTTAGTCCTGACTACCAGATGACAGCGGCAGGACTGTGTAATGCTTTGGAGTTACAGAATACCCCACAGCAACCTTGTAAGATGAGTAGCACTCCCATTTTAGAGATGAGGAAACTGAGGGCCCAGTTGGTGAACTCACATCCCAAGGTTCCACAGACCCCAGGCCTTGAGCCTGAGCCCCAGGACCATAAAGATCCCAAGCCACTCTGAGGGCTTCATTGGTTGACGTAGAGTGAACTCAGACACCAAGATCAGAGCAGGCTGCTCTGGGAGAGATGGGTGCCAGGCCTCTAGGCTGCTGCCCACACTTGACTCCAGAAACTCGTCTACAAACCCCATCCCCACTGTGTCTCCAGGACTTGCTTCTCAAAAATGGACATTAACAGTGGCGAGGAATACAAGGCTGCATTTGTTGCTCTTTTGGAAAAAGAAAAAGCTGGCTTCTTAGAGCTGTTGTACTTTATTTTTCTGTAAAGAGGAAATTAATTTTAGTCTTTCTTTTTGGTTTAAAATGTTGTTCTTTGCTTTTCCGCCCTACAATTTAAAAGGAAACATTTGTCTGTTGAGAAAAGAAATGATAATTATAGACTAAAAATTGTTTCTATTCTGATTTGAAAAAGTGACAAAAAATTTTTTTCCATTGCACAGATGGGGCCCTGCTGACAGAGGGTGTTTAACAATGAGGCCCCAGGCTAGTTGGGGGCTCAGAATAGCATTGAAGGTGTATTTGGGCTTGAGTGTCACTGGGGCAAAGGCCCATTTCCTTGGCTGGTCTCCATGTCCAGAACTGGTTAGTAACTCAGTGAATGAGGTTGGGACACACCAGGCCCTCCTGAGGTTCACCTATGGGAGACAGAGGTGGCCTCCGGGTGTCATGGCCCATGTCAAGTGAGCTGTGTGGAAGACAAGGCCAGAGGCTCCCTTGTGTGGCCCCTGAGTTCAGAGAGCCACCTGGCTTTATTTCCTTAGCTGACAGTTTTACCTTTCAGTCTCACAAAATTACAAATGCTCCAAGTCCTTCGATCAATAAAGCAGGAAACTGATTAGACTCTGAAATTAAACTAATAATGCCATGCTATTAACCCTCCATCAATGGGGAATGAGCTTGAAGGGAAGGTTACTTCCTAAACCATATTACACCTTGGATACATGTATTTACTTTCTTGAAGAAATCCTAGGGGCACACACATCCCCAGACCATCCTTTTCTACAAAAGCAGTATGATTCGTGGTGCCGTCCCCAGCCATGGTGACAGGGCTGCCGCACAAGTGGTGTGGTGACCAGGATATTAGAGACAGCCACGTCTGCAGGCTGGCTGTGGCAGGGCAGGTGCTTGGGGCTTGGAGTGACTGAGAGGCCTTCAAAGTGTCTGCTGTGGGCGTGATCCCCATGGGCCCCTACACCTGTGGCTGCCTATTGTCACTAAGAACATCTCTTTAGCGTTAATGCCAAGTGTCTTAGTTTGTTTTGTACTGCTATAACAAAATACCCCAGGCTGGCTGTTTGATAAACAAGAGAAATTTAATTCTTATAGTTCAAGAGACTGGAAAGTCAAATGCCAAGGTGCTGGCACTTGGTGAGGACCTTCCTGCTGTGTCGTCCCATGGCAGAAGGCACAAGGGCAAAAAAGCATGCAAGAGAGAGGGGAAGGAGCGAAATCCAGCCTTTTCCCGGAGCTCCCTCACTCAGTGACTACCCTGTCCCAAGATGACTTTAATCCATTTGAGAGGGTGGAGCCCTTGTAACCTTCCACTATGACCCTTCTCCTAACACTGCTGGGAGAGAAATTTCCAACACACGAATTTTGGGGGACACATCCAAACCATAGCACTAGGCCACCCTATAGCCAGATCAGGGACCCAAGCACATAGAGCTAGGTGGAGAGCTCCTGTTAGTCTCAAATGGATATAGGGTTCATGCCACCACGGAAGACACCACGGTGTGGGTTTGCAGAGACTTTGTGTGTTTGACCCCATGAGAAAGTGGTCATTCCACTCACTTTCCTCCTCTTCTCCCCCCTCCACTGTTAGCCCCCACCACCACCACCCAGCATGGGCTCTGGTGGACAGGATGAGCCTTAAGAATAAGGGCCGATATTGGGGCTGTTATATATCTTGATCATTGTCAGGGCCCAGTTTTAGGAACAGTTTAATTCTTTTTGTTTTAATTTTTTTTTAGTTGTCGATGGACTTTATTTCTATGCAGTGCTGAGAATCGAACCCAGTGCCTCACACATGCTAGGCAAGCACTCTACCGCTGAGTCATAGCTCCAACCCCGAAACAGTATAGTTCTAATCTAGAAATACAGTGTCTAGGTTGGACCAGCCTCCACCTGTGAGTCTGATTGTGGGGTCACAGAGACTGGGCTAGGCCTCCCATTCCTAAACTGATCTCTGGGCCTGCCGATCAGGACAGCATCTTGAGGCAGCCTCTATGGCCAGCATTTGCAGACTGGGCTCTGGTCACAGTATAAAGAAGGCTCACTTGTCAGATACCAGGGATTGCATCTCAGGTGAGTCCAAGTCCTGAGAGGCTCCTGCCTGATGCTCACCAAAGTAGTGAACTTGGGTCAAGCTGGGTCTCAAATGACTCTCAAGACCAAGTTCAACCACAGAACACAGCCTTGAGCCTTTCCATGTGCTCCTCACTATGTAACCCCAACCCTGAAGAGCACTGAGGGCCGTGGCTATTACCCCATTTAAGGGATGAGCAAACCAAGGCTGGGTGATCCTGGACCTCAGGTGTTCACACAGCTAAGAGGCAGAATCTGGTCTAGAATCCTGGTGCAGAGTTCTTCCGCCACCAGGACCCTCACCAGGGAGTTGTTCAGGAATTAGCGTAGCCTTGTCCTCTTCTGGCTTTGCCACTGAGGAGGAGGGGCTAGCGTGCCCTGCCATGGACCCTCCCCAGGCTCGACCTCCCACCCAGCCTGTCAGATCCATCACGGTGGCATGTTGCCAAAGATCAGACCCCCTCTCTAAAAGTGGTGATGGTATTTAATAACTAATTACTCTAATGATCCTGCAGAAATGCTGGAGACCTGTTTTAGGAGAGATGTCAATTAGAGCCATCTGCACGGTGAATAAAGGCGCCCTCCCCCAGCTGTACTGTTGAAACGTGTTAGCGTTTCCCTACCAGCGGCCATATGGTACTTAACGAAAGTGAATTGTTCACACTGCACAGCCCGCGCCTCCTGATGAATACTAGCATTTTGTTTTGGAAAATAGTTCTTCCATCGTGTGGAATATTTTTCAAATGCAGTAAGCAGCAAGTTGGGAGCCAGCAAGCCCTAGAATGCAGAAAGAGTCCCATCACCTTAAGCCCTGCCCTCGGCCCCACCTGGCCCCGCCCCACCCGCTCAGCAGCCCACCTGAGCCCAGTTCTTAGCATCTGTTTCTGAATCTGCTCTGGGAGCCAGGGCCACAGAAGGTTCTCACCCCACCACCTCTGCTTTTCTGGCAGGAAATTAGAAGTCAGAGGTCTGAAGCTATGCAGACAGGGCACTGAGCTCCGTCTGGAAGGGCACAGGCTTTGGGTAAAAGTGCCCCACGAGTTTAGTACAGTGCTTCACTGGGTGTGTGGCTTCTAAGAAGGGTGAATTTTCTGTTTGGGTTCTGTTCATTTTAAGAAGTGTAATGTACAGATTGACACCAGTGAAATACAGAAAGAGCTGGGACTGCCTCAGGGCTCAGTAGAAGCCTGGTTGGAAGCCTCTCTGTTCCTTGTTACCAGTATAGACGAACCTCAAATAAGTGGTGACCAATGTCATGGACACATGAGAGTCAGACTGCTGGGGCCAGAGGGCCGCCACTGTGGGTTCTGGAACTAAAAACGGGTGTTGGGCTCTTGTTGCCTTAGATATTGCACAAGCAGGCTAGCACCAAGCTGGGGCCTGTCTTGTCCTGAGGCTCCACACTGCCACCCCACATCAGGGCAAGAGCCACCATGGACTTCTGACAGACAGTGTTGGGCAGGGGACCCTCCACCCCTCCTGGGGCTCTGTGGCTTCAGTGAGCTGAAGGCCCTGCCATCAGAGCCACCAGGAAAGAGCTGCTTTATTGCGGCCTGCTCTGGGACCAATAAGATTTCACTAGCCAGCAATAACTGTTCCGGAACTTTCCCTAGGACTGAGGACACTTATTAAAGCTTAATAAAAAGGCAAGATTGACTGCAGTTGGCAATAGGGAAGATCTGCTACAAGTCCTGATACCCGAGACGTTCTTCACAAAGCCGTGGTCCCATAAATCTCACTTATTTCCAATTCAGCAGCAACTGATCCCAAGTTACAATAATGATCCTAAGTTCAGCTGAACATGTCCTTAAAGGAAATCCTTCTGGGTAAAAAATAGCAGAAATGAGCTTGCCTCTGTCCCTTCTCCCAGGCTGTGCCAATCACTTCCATGTTTCTGTGGGGGCGTTTTCCCATGTCCCATAACAGACGTGGACACGAAAGAACCAAGTCCTGGTGACTCCCAGGTGGCATCTCAGAAAGGGACCTCGGCAAGGTGACCAAGGCCTAATGGCAGCAGCTACAGCCCTTGGCCATGGACGATGCCCAGAGCATCTCAAACAAGTCCCTAGCTTTTCCACTGGGTCCATCCCAGGGTAACCCCACAGGCCAGAAGCTGCTCCATTTGGGATCCAGCCTGGCACTTACCTGAGGGTTAACCTTTCCTGGCTGGAGTGGGGCTGGGGAGACCAGGACCCGTGTGACATGTGCCGCCTGGTCTGAACACAAGCACTGTGCTCAGACACTGAATTTGATAAATTGCATTATAAAATTTAAAAACAAATTTAAAACCCTATTAGCTCCCGTAATGGCCTCTGCCTGCAGCACACAGAGGCGGCTCCCGGCAGGCAGGGAAAATCACCGTGGCTGCGGTGTGCGTGGCTGACAGCAGCACCGAGACGGGGAGCCCACACACCCTCGGTGTCACAAGTTGCTTCCTGTGCCCAGGGCAAGACTCAGGCCATTGCCAGAGGGTCTTGGAGGGACCAGAGGTAGCCTTGGTCTTATTCCAATGTTCAAATCTCAATGTTGCTTTCTTTCAAGGCCGAAACTCTTCTTTCAAGAATGAACCAGAGCAGTGACAGGGCTATGGGATTATCTTAATCTGGAGCTGAGGCCTGGGGACAGGGGAGCCCAACAATTCTAGAGGTTGCCATGTGAGGCAGAAGGAGGCATGTCCCCAGTGTCACCCATCCCTCCCCTGCTCATCGAGGAGGGTCGGGGCAGGGAGGCTGCTGTTTGCCGTAGGCCTTGGCAAATGGAGCACTGGGAGGGAAAGGGGAGTGTTGGCCTGGTTCCAGGCGACCAACTGCAGAGAGCTGAACTTTTGCTGAGAAGGGAGACAGCCCTGCAGCTGTGTGTGCACGTGGGCAGAGAGGCAGGGCCCAGCTGGCAGTGAGAGGGCCAGGGGCAAGGGAGGGCCCCTGTCTCTGCAGCTCAGAGACCCCTGAGCCCAGGAGAGGGAGATGCTGCATGTCAGGTCTCCTGGAAGCTCGGAAGGTTTTCTGCCAACGGTGGCCTGCCTGAGGGCAGCTCCCAGCCCATGCACACAGAGTGGTTTGGAGATATTTGGGGACGAGAAGGTGAACACCCACAGCAAGCAGGGCTATCCAAAGGCAGCAGAGAAACCATGTGTATGTGAGTGTGTGTAGGGTGAGTGTGTAAGAGGGCACATGGGTGTGGGTGCACACACATGCATACAATGCTATCCCTTCTGCTTGGCTGCCCACTGGCCATTCTGGGGACTGTGGGGTGATGTGGACCCTTGGATCCAGGGGCATCCATCTTTCTGAGAGCTCCTTTCAAGGCAGTAGGAAAATGAAAACTCACTTACGGGGGCATCTGGGGCTGGGGCTGGGGCTCTCCCCACTTCAGGGGGGCAGTCAGGATGTTCTGGGCCCGGGCACTGCGGAGACTTGAAGCTCCCTGCCTACAGGACTCGTGACCTTCAGTGTCAGAGAATACCTGAGCTTCTCCCAGGAGCGAGGCAGCAGCCCAGGGAGCCCAGAGCGTGGGCACAGCTTGTGTGTCACCTCTCAGGTACCTGTGCACTGGCCAGCAGGTAGCAGCCAGGGAGAACTGAGAGCTCCCCATGGGGTGGTGCATTTGGACCTGGTTGGGTAAGGGCAACAGAGACGTGTTGAGAGGCCAGCAGTGTAAATAAGAATTGAGGCATTTACAGAAATGGAGAGAACAGAATGTCCTAATGGTCACACAGTGTCCACACTCATGGGCAGACAGAATACTAATTACAAACCAACTATGCTTTCAACCTTGGTGAATCTGGTTTAGGCTATTTTATATAAATAAGACTGCTTTTTAGAAAAAAAAATTTCCTAATTAACTTTATTGTAAATACAAGAGATTTTCCGAGGGCATTTAAAAAAGAAATACGTGTGTACACAATGCAGCGTTTTCATGGCTCCTTTTGTGTATATAAACTACTGCCCCTGCTATTTTAATTGAAATTTAAACCAAGTGAGGAACCACCAGTCCCTGAAAGTCTCAGTTTTTAGAATCCACCCAGGGCAGCCATAGTCCCCTCCCCATTCCCCACTAGGCAGCCCCTAAGGCTTCAGTTTTAATGCATTTTTCCCCAGCACTGTACACAGAGCCACATGGGATTTTGAAATCATCCAGACCGCAGGTCAAAGTCCGTGTGATGCTTTGTGAACCTGGGAAGTCATCGGCCACTCTGCACTTGTAGGGCTTCCCCGCAGGGTCCAGATCATCAGGGTTCCCTGTGGATTAAATGAAACCGCGTACATGCAACATGCAGCCCAATGCCTGCCACTTAATAGGCGTTCAAGAAATACTTGTTATTATTTTTAGTGTCTTTCTCGACACACCCTGTCTCCCAGCCTTCTGGAGAAATCTTGTGCATCCTTTTTCAGTGGCCATTTGGAAAACCCATCTCCAAAAACACCCTCTTTATTAGCCTTAGCCAGAGGCATTTGTTTCTCTGAGGCATCAGAAGATGCCAACTTGTGTACCAGCCCTAAGGTCGTTCTTCCTTCTATTCTGCTCAGAGTCTCCCCTGCTACACTGAACTTCTTATCTTTAGGGACCACATCTTTTTGGGGGTTTGTTTTGTTTTGTTTTGCTTTGTTTTGTTTTGTTTTGTTTTATGGTATCAGGGATTGAACTCGGGGCACTCGGCCACTGAGTCACATCCCCAGCCCTATTTTGTATTTTATTTAGAGACAGGATCTCACTGAGTTGCTTAGAGCCTCGCTTTTGCTGAAGCTGGCTTTGAACTCACAATCCTCTTGCCTCGGCCTCCCAAGCTGCTGGGATTGGGTGTGTGCCACCATGCCCAGCAGGGCATTTCCCAGCCCTATGCCTGGCCCAGAAAGAGAGTTTGAGCCCAACTTATAGAGTGAATGTTTTGAGTTACTGAGTGAAGCTGAGTCACCCCATCTGCTATGGGATCCAGGGCCTCAAACCTTTCCTTCCCAGGCTACTATGGGAGGCCAATCAGCTGCAGAATTGGAAATTAAAAAGTGTCCTTTGTGGTTATCTTGGAGATGAGGGCATCTTGGATGTCACAGCCTAGAACCACCAACAGCTTTCTTCAGCACTTCAGCTGCAGCATATCCACTGGCTCTAAGAGGCTATGGAAATGCAGTCTGGCACAAAGGAACCTTCTGGAAACAGTCCGTATCTTAATCGGGTGGTGGTTAGGCAGATACATATACGTTTGTTAGAACTCATCAAACTCGCTTCAGATCCAGTTACCTTGCACAGATTACACCTCCATAAAATTAATTATTTAAAAAGAAAAAAATTTTTAAAAAGTGTGGCCTAATCAGACAGACTGGGCACAGGGGCCTGTTCTGGTCTTTCTGTGGTCTGGCCTCTGTAGTGGTTGCGGTGGCACAAAGAAGTGTGGCTAAAGCCAGCGTGTCACAGGATTGCTCTGGGAGGAAAAGGACAGGACGGCCCCTGTAATCCTTTAAGTCCCAGCTGGGCCTGGTGCATCAGGCTCCTCCCCATCTTGTCCCTGGCCCACCTCTGAAGACACCAGAGTCAAGCCTCCAGGGCCTTCCCATGGGGTCTGCCTCCCACCAGAGGGGGGCAGCTTTAAATTAGTGTGAAACTCAAAGCCACTGTCACAGAGATTTGTGCACCCGTGGGAGCAGCATGATTCCGAGCAGCCAATGGGGAGAAAGAGCCCAGTGTCCCCTCAGCAGAGGAATGATAAATGCATGTGGCACTTACACACCACACAGGAAAGGAAAGGCTAGGTTCACAGATAAATATTACAACACAGGTGACCCTGAGACATCAGGCTGCAGTGACATAAGCCAGACACCAAACGGCAGGTGTTGTCTGATCTCACTTACGTGGAAAAATCAAATTCATGGAGATGGAAGCAGAACGCAGAACGGGGGTGGCCCCGGGGCGGGCAGCGGGGTGGGGCAGTTTACTCAGTGAGGAGATTAAGGCTCTGGAAATGGATCAGGGCGGTGGTTGCCCAGTGTGGAGAACGTCCTCAATGCCACTGTCCTGAACATTTAAAATGGCCAGGATGGCGCGATGTGTACATTCACCCCAGGGCCAATGCGCGTCTTGAGCGGCCCCTTAAAATCTGATGTCAGATGCACTGTCTGGCCGAGGATTTCGTCTCTGATGTTTAAGACAAAGGTGTAGAAAGAGGCTGTCTCCGACTGCCAACGCCCTTCTTGGAATCCGAGTGACGCCCCTTTCAGTGACAAGGGTCCTTCCTGAATGCCCAGGGTGGGTCCTTTTGTCAAGACAAAGGCACAGTCACTCCACTGGTTCCTGTGATTTCCTCTTGTTGACTCTCGGGCAGCGTGTGGCCTCAACCTGACACCGAGAGCTGAATTCTACTTTATCGCTCCGGCAAGTCCCAGCATCGTAATTGGGGTGACCCTGTCCTCGGGACCCAGGGGGCTCTGAGCTGCAGAAATTAGAGCACATTCCATGGATGGCAGCCCGGCTGTCAGGGTGGGTTGGCTCTTGGCCCGTAATTCAGAGTGACACCCGGGCACTTGTCACAGCAGGGAGCCGGGTGCCATGCTGTCAAAGCCACGCTGGGCCCCTTTGCACACGGGGTGGAGGGGTTACAGGAGGCTGCTCCGCCACCTGCACGCCCCCCACACCCCTCCCTGGGGGGCAGCGCTTTGCACAGAGGAGAAGACCTGGGGGCAACAGCCGGAGGCGGGTGGGTGACCTTTGTGTTGGCAAAACAAAACCTGAATTTTGAGTCCCAATATCACTCCATCAAGGTCTGTGGCAGGCAGGCCTTTAGGACAACAAAGAGAACCTGTCAAAAATGCCTGCACCCGTGGTCTGGAAGGAGACTGCACACTGTTTACCCCAAGGCCGATGTCAGTGAACACAGGCCACGCGAGGTACAGGAAAGACAGTGACATTCTCAGACAAATCTCGTGTTTCTCCTCTTACCTAATGAAATTGTGAAAAACAGAGCGCGCGCAGCGCGCACGCACACACACACACACACACACACACACACACACACACACCACCCTCTCCAGGCTCTTGGAAAGGACTGCTGTGCTACGCCAGACTGGCCCTCTCTGTCTCTGTTCTCGGCAAAGACCTGTGTAGACGGTGTTCTTGTTCCACCCCCGGCCGCCTCTGCACATCACCCTCCTGCAATCCCGCTTCAGTCTCTGCTTTTGTCTTTGTTCTGAGCTTCCTCTTGAGCTGTGGGTGGCCCTCAGGTTCAGTTGGTGACTGCTGCTGCCACCACTCTTCCCATGAGCAAGGCTGCAGCCTCCTGGACACTGGCCTTCTAGGAGGGGTCTGCTCTCCCCGTTTGCCTTCTCCTGGTGCCCCGCACAGCCCCGCCAGTGTGAGGAAGGAAAGGCATCTGCAGCCTGTAGGAAGGATGAGTAACTTCTTTTCTTTTCCTTTTTTTTTTTTCTTGAAAAGCTGGGGGTTGAACCCAGAGCCTCACACATGCTAGGCAAGTGCCCCACCACTGAGTCACGTCCCCAGACCTTTATTTTATTCTGAGATGGGTCTTGCTAAGACCAGACTGGTTTTGAACTTTCCATCCTCCTGCCTCCACCTCCAGTAGCTGGGGTTTCAGGCAGGAGCCGGTGTGCTTGGCACACGTCATTTCTTGATGGGTTTTGTACCCTAGGTTCTTGGATGACACGCACCATGGAACACACACAGGCATCTCCAGCGGACCGAGAGGGGGTGTCCTGTGAGCCACCCAGGCCAATAGCATGTCAGCTGCATCAGTCTCGGAATGCAGAGATGCAGTCATATGATGCACCAGGAGTCAGCTGTGGGCCGAATTTGCAGCACAGAACTGTGGGTGGGGCTGACGGAAGCAGGCGGTCTCCACTGAGCATTTGGGAAGGGTCGCTTCATGAGCTCTTTGCTGAGGTGCAGGGCATTTGGAGTTTGGCTGCTTGCAAGAAGCTGCAATTCTGACATCTTCTGGGCACGTGACACTGGGGAAACACACTAGAAAGGAGAAAGGACACCACCAAATTCATACCACTAATAGTGACAGAGCAAGCCTTGAACCCAGGTTTCTTCCAACACCCAGCCCGGTGGTCTTCGGACAGTCCTGAAACAGGATGTGAAGTGGGAAGGCAGCCTGCCCAGTGTTGTGCATTTCTTTCTTTCTTTTTTTTTTTTTTTTTTTTTTTCAGTGCTGGGGATTGAACCCAGGGCTTTGTGCTTGCAAGGCAAGCACTCTACCAACTGAGCTATATCCCTAGCCCAGTGTTGTGCATTTCTAATCACCTCTCAAGGGGCTGCTGCTGCTGCTGGATCTGGGACCACACTTTGAGAAACAAAGATGCAAGATGTCAGCTTCACTTGCAAGGAGACCCAGTGGCCTTGGTGCCAAGCTGGATTCCTGATTCCCCTCAGGGGCCCTCGTTCCACTCCTGTTCTGTCGTATCTTCACCTAGATATCTAACTGCAGTTGACCTAGACCCTCAACAAGCGAATTATCTGTCACCCTTTGTCAACTCTTTGCTATCCAGATCCCAGGCTCCCTCTGGTCTGCCAGAGGCGGGAGCACAACTGACGTGTGTATTTTAGACACTTGGAGGGTGTGCTGATGGCTGTGTGGAGGGTAAGCATGAGGAATGATCTTTGGTTGGGAGGAGGGACACGTTGTGGAATATGTCACTCTGTTAGTTGTCTGGGCTGCAGCCAGACTACCTCCAGTGTACAGAGTCAGTCTTCAGCATTTGTGGCAATGGGACAATTTGTGTCATTTATCTATTTCAAAATAGGAGGTCCTCAGTGGCAAGATAATCTGGGCCTCTGCCTTTTCCACCAGTTCTCACTGATCTAAAGTCATATCTCCATAAGTGTCAGCCCAGATTGAGAAAAGAGCAGATAATACCTCTGAAAGTTTGGCAACACAAGTAGGGACCCCCACATGCATGCACCCCAGATCCTCTTACTTCTTCACCATCCATTCCTCAGACTTTAATTCAGAATTGTTCTTAAAAAAAAAATTGCACATTGACTGTAAGTTTGATGATCTGGGTTGTAAATTAAAAGTAAATTCTGCAAATTCCTGATCTGGCAAGAGTGAGGAGAAGGGCTGGGAAGGATAATAACAGCAAGAAACTCTTGCTAGAAGCTTGTCCTGGTCCTTTTTCTGATGCTATAACAAAATACCACTGATTGGGTAATTTATAAGGAATTGAGGTTTATTTTGGCTTATGATTCTGGGGGTAGGAAAGTCCAGGAGGTTGGTACTTGTATTTTCTCAGCTTCTAGTGAGAGCTTCTGTGTCATTGCATGGTAGATAAGCAGAGGAGACAAAATATAAGAGACAGACTTGCTTTATAACAGCTTGTTCCCACGTTAAGTAGTCCGGTCCCACAGGAAAAGCATTAATTCTTCATAATAACCAATCACTTTGAAGGCTCCCCCTCCCAACACTGCCACAATGGCAAATTCCAACATGAGGTTCAGAGGGGACAAACCATATTCAAACTGTAGCAGAGCTAATCAGAGGTGAGACACCTGCTAAACTCTAAACCAACATACACACTTAGAAAGCACAGCAGCCCAGGAGTGTGGGGACCCGGAATCCTTCAGTCCCCGGGGCCAAGCTATTCGACAGCCCAGGTATCTGTGTTACATCACATTCTCTTCCACATGTTGGCAGGTACCCAGTGTGCTCTAGGACATTTTGTCTTTTAATTGGCTGAAATTCTTTGGACATTGAAACGTAAGTTTCCTTTATCTCAAAAACATATCTGTACATGAGAAAAATAAGCCTTTATGAATAATCCTAGCCATGCTGATGCCACCTCGCTGTCCTCATTCCGCCTCTTTCTGAACCCTTCCCATGAGCACTGCCTCTTCTGTTCTCTCTTCTTCCAGCCTCTTCACGTCATATTCTCCACAGTTTGAGCCTTGCCACACTTCCTTTCGTTTGGCTAATTATCCACTAAATCCAATGATGCCAAAACTTCGTGTGTCCACACTCCCAACTTCCTGCTAAACGTTTGTCCTGACACCCTCCTGCCTCAACTTCCAAATATCCAAAAACAAATCTTCCCTTTTCTTCTCAAACCTACCATCCTCTTCTGCATTTCTGACTTCTGTGGGGGTCCCACCAGCCCCCAGCCCTCACTTCTCATCTCTGCTCTTTCTGGTCTCTTCTGCCACAGAGCAGACCCGCTTCAGTCCTCCCTGGGCCATCTGAATCAGTGTTCCCAAAGTCTCCCAGTTCCCAACCTCCCAGCCTCCAGGCCAGCTCCCAGGCCAGCCTGCCCAGCTCCTCAGAAGTGCTTGTTCTTCCTTACACTTTCTCCCCAGGTGTAGACAAAGGTGTCCACTCCTGCGGTGGACAATACAGTAGCCACTAGCCAACTGCCCTATTTAAAGAAAATTTAAAAATTTAATTACTAGGCCACAGGAGCCCATTTTCATGTGCTTAGTGGCCACATGTGGCTAATGGCTACCATATTTGGTAGCACCTATTATTATAGAGCACTTCCATTGTCACAGAAAATTCTACCAGACACTCCTTCATCTTGAGCATCTTTCTTTCCCTCTCCTCTCTAAGACTTCCCCACTTCCCACTGAGTCACAAAGACACACCCTTATGCTCCACAAATCTCATCTCCACAGTACAGAACTTGGCGCTTCTCTGAGAGTATATGAGAACATTGAACCCTTTGGGGTGCAGGAGATGGGAAGCCAACTCCAACTCACTAAAGCAAAAAATAAAATGTGTTCACTCTTGTCACTCTTGAAAGGTTCTGCGGTACCTGCAGCGTAGTTCGTGGGACAGCAGAGCTCCTCCTGACCTGTCTGGGGCGGGCTTCGTTCTCTGCAGATCATTTCCTCCTCATGATCAGGGAAGGCAGCCAGGAGTGGTCCCAACCCGTGACATCCCTGCCGTTCACGATCCCAAAGGAAGAGAGTTTTCTGAGTTCCTATCAGATCCCAGGGATTTGGATCTGTTTGGGTCCTGGACCCTGGATCACTCATTTTGGCCAGGGGGACAGAACACACTGACTTGCCTGTCCTGGCATGTGCTCACCCTAATGGTAGGTGAGAACACCCAAACCATATCTCATGGTTCTGCATAGGAGAGATTCTAACATCAAATGAAAGGGCAACAGAGAAGAGACAGGCAACAGATTTCACAACTGAATTCTCTTGGCTCTTTCTCACCTTCTTCTTCTGTCAGTAATCTTCCATGTGCCTGGTAAAGTATCTGGTCAGGTGCCCAAGAGCATTTCGTGTGTTAATGATGAGAAGTGAACCAGTGGGCACTAATGGGCAGGGGGTTGCAGATGGTTGAAGGATGGGAATCTATCCACCCAGCTGCAGGGAAGGTAAGACGAGAACCAGGCCCCAGATCTCAGGGGACTCACCCGTGATCAGCAGAAGCCATTTACTGTCTGTGGTCTCAGGTCTCCTTGAGGGTGGTCCCAGCCACCCTCAAGAGTCAGCTCTTCAAGGGTGTCCCTTGGCCAAATGTACTTGTGCTGTCCCCCACCCCCGTCCCTGGCACAGAGCTAATACCCAGACAGTCCTGGCTGGTGGGCTGTGAGTCAGACAGCAGGTCCGCACATCTCCTTTTCAGCCAGACAAGAGGAGCTGGTCAGGGATGGCTAGTACTTCTGGGCAACTGAGGCAGCAACCCTCCCTGAATTCCTAGTCTCAGACATAACACATGCACCCTTCCTACCCAAGCCCCTCACAACTGAAAACATGTCAGGTTTGGAAGAAAAAAAAAAAGATCCAACCCAAAGAAACAACATAATGGGTGCTCCCAGGGGAACAGCAGCAGGGCTGGTGCCTTCTTTTCCTGCACAAGAATTTGGCCCCCAGTCCAGATCCCGGGAAATGTCATCCAGAAGCTCTTATTTCTGGCAGTGACCACGGTGGTCGGCTGCTGGAACTGTCTTGCAAACTGAAGAATTCATCCTGGGAGGTAATTAGCACCCCTGGGAGGGCCGGGGTGCCGCCTGCCTGTTAAGACAGTGCCCTACACCCGTTCTTGGGAGGCAGCAATAAGGCGTCTGAAGGGCTCAGGCAGGGAACCAGGGCGGTGGCGGTGTTTTCTTTTGTTTTGTTTTAATTTCCATCCCTGTAATCTCTTGTCTAAAATAGCCTCTCAGAGTCTGGCAATCATCTTTCTTCCCTGGTTAGTCCTTTCTCCATCCTTGCTTTAATTGCTTCTTTCTCTATGCATGTGTTTATTAAGGAACAAAAATTAGCTGGGCATTTAGAGGACTTATTTCAGTCCCATTAGACCCGCCCGACTGGAAGATTGGATGCCCAGGGCGGCTTCTGCGGATGAGAGGGCGCAGTCTGCGCAGGGATTAGCCTGTTGGCTGTCCCCAGGTCTGACGGGGAGGCCCTCCTCCTGTGTCTCTGGCTCTCTCTGCTGGGCTTTTGTGCATTTTCTGTGGGGCATGTGAGTTCTGATGGAGGCCGCCTGCGCTCAGGGCTGGGCTATTCAGGGAATCGCTGAGTCTCCTGCTTTCTGGACTTGACCTTTCCTGCAAAGCACGTGCCATCCTTAGGACTTGTCAGCATTTGGAAAGAGGCAGTCCCCTGGGATCAGCGTCCAGCCTCTGTCCTTCCTGATTCTCTCCCCAGGAGGGAGGCAGGGAAAAGCCCAATCCTTCAGAGACAATTTCCCTCCTGAATCCTCACCTGGCCGAGCTG
>JAJEJO010002552.1:198250-225382 GCA_020662805.1 Glaucomys volans
ACCCATACTCGCATACACACACACACACACACACACACACTCACCTCCCTCTTTTCCCCCAGACCATTTCTCCTTCTGGGCACATGGTAGGGCTGCCCTTCCCTGCGTGTTCAAAGTCAGATGTAGCCATGGGGCACACTTTGGCCAGTGATGTGAGGGCAGAAAGGAGGGGTATCCATTCAGAGTCCCTAAGCCCAGTTTCCCTCTGCCACCGTGGTCAGCAGTGCCAGGTGATGACCACTGTGGTGCCTAAGCCACTGAGATGTGGGGGCTAGTTCATCAGTTAGCATCACCCACTCATCCAGGCTGAGGCAACTGTAATGGTTTACAAGGGTCCAAAATAGAAACCTGGCCCTGGTCTGAATCTTCTCTAGCCATTGCTTGTGTATTGGAGCCCCCAGCCCTGGGAACGGAGATCTGGGTTCTAGCTCCCCTCTAATTCTCGCTGGCTGGGTTATCCCTGTGGCCGAAGGGAGAGCTGATGGCTGCCCAGCCTGCCGCCCAGAGCTGTCGTGAGGGTCCCACAAGGGAGGGAGAGGGAAGTCTTCTGACATCTGGAAACTGGGGAACAGCCTACCTCATCCTGCTTTCCTCAGTTTCCCTGTCTTGGGCCCTGGGTTCATGGCAAAGGTTGCCTTGCCCAGAGTCAGGTGTAGGTAGGACAGTCCAGGAAGGGAGGACCCAAGGAAACACGGTGCTGGTTCCTGCTGGTGTGTCCAGAGCCAGCGGTCCCAGGCTGCCCGTCGGGGGTGGAAGTGGCAGCCTGGAAGCAAAGTATCCCTGCCTGGTTAATCTAAAAATAAACAGAAAGGCAACAAAAATCTATGTTTCAATTACTGCACACAAGCTGTTCAAACAGCCAGCTCTGCACTGGAGATGTGAACTTGTCAACAGAGGCTGCCTCGTTTGCATGCTTGGGTGGTGACAAAGCACGCAACCTCGCAACAGGCTGCCCTCTGGTCTCTGGTCTCCCCTTTTTTTTTTTTTTTTTTAATTAAATTAAAAACATGGACATAGAATCAAGACAATGAAAATGTGAAACAAGTACATCAAGATAGACTCGGAGACAAAGAAGCCTCTGTGTTCTTAAGATAGCCTGGCACTGGGTACTGAGGTCAGCAGGAGGGTGGGCAAAACAGGAGGCTCATGGCCAAGGCAGGGGACAAAAGTCTCTCTCCCAAGTGGCCCAAAGCACTCCACCCCTGGGACTCACTGCAGTTTCTGGAGGAAGCCGCAGTGAGCAGTGTGGGTCTTTGATTCCCAAAGCCAAAGTGACATTTGGGGCCGGGGGGCTCCCTCGGTGGAAGGGAAATGTCTCTGCCGCTGCATGCCTGGCCACAAAGCTGGGACTTCCTCCCTCTGCATCTCCTCTGTGCTTAGACACAGTCTCCTCTCTGAAATGAATGGAGCCCCCGGAAGCTGAGCAGCCTTTGGCCTCCAGGGCCACCCTGACCCTCCCTGCCTACTCCAGCCACACTGGCTGCTCCCTCCCCTGCAGCTCCCCGTGCCTGGTCCCCTACATTCATCCATCTGCACTGTTCTCCTGAGCAGCTCTGTCCCCAAAGGCAGGAACCAGCCATGCCCTGTTCTCCTTGCCCCTCAGTGTCTAGCACTGAGCTGGGACACAGGGAAGAAGGACGTAGTCATTGCACTTGCCGGGATTTAGCGAACAGGCAACCTCAAGGGCATGCCTAAGGATCTGCACAGAGGGAAAGGCGGGTGTGAACTCCCCACGCAGGGAGGTGGGGTCTCAGAAGAGGAAGTCAGAAGTTGTGATTTCCCAGGCAGAGATTTGGATAAGCAAGAAGCCCCCCCCAGGTCTCTCCAGAGATGAGGTGGAAGCCAGATACTAGCACTTAATGCCGCCGAAGGTTCCACAAATCCCGCGTGCTGAAGTGGCTGTCGGTTCCGCATTTGCTCTGGACAGGGATTTTAATGTCCCCAGCCCTCCGAGCAATTCTGCAGCCATCAGCCCAGACGCTAGTTACTTGGTGAAATAAAAGAGCAGTCGAGTCTCTCCCAAGGAAGATAATATCCTGTCACAGGCAGTATGATCTGCCGGCCATGTGACGGCCGTTCCCTAATGTTTCCAAATAGACTTTTGAATAGACTCTTGTCTAGAAGAAAGCAAATTGCAAGAGCATTTTGGCAGCCAAATAGAGAGCGCGCATCAGTCTTTCTTCTTTGCAACTCTTGCTGCTGGGTCTGGCTTCAGGCACCGAGTAGGATTCATTCATCAGCTTGGGTCACTGACGAACACCATTTCCTGTGAAGCGGGAGCTCGTTGAATTAGTCAATTCTGCAAGATTCAGAATAATCAGACATGTCTGCGAGGCAGCCCTGAGCCACTGGGAGGCCCACTCGGAGGAGGGAAGGAACTGTAAAATTCAGCTCCGAAGACTTTGATCCGGGATTTGAAGGACTGTAGGGGCACAGGTCTCCAATTTCAGGGTCTCCATCCTCCATGGAGCCACAAGAACAAGGAATCGGAGGGAGCCAGGATGGTTATTCATAATGATAACTCTGGCTAATTCTCATCTAAACGATCAAACGGTACCCGGCATAACTCCCTCATCGATCCTGTTGTTTACGAGTCCCTAATTTATACACGCCTCCCCTCTTCCCTCAGCTTATGCTGATATTATGTTGCCAACTGTCATTTCCAATATCTTTTTTATTTTTCATTATCACCATTATAATGATTTACACCAGGAGCAATAGCACAAATGCCTAGTCAATTAGTCCCATGAGAAAAGTCTCTGAATCATGTGTGTTTTTCTGAAAAAAAAAAAAAATCACTACATTGAAACCCACAGCCAGAAAGTCTCAAAGCAAAGGGGCACATGGGAAGGAGGGGTCTGGGAGGCTTGTTCTGTTAATATTGCCCATCTAAAACGGGTACCAGATAGCACCTTTCCGAAGCAGGGAGATTGCTTTTTGTGAGAGAAATTGGGCCCAGAAAAGGAATCGGTGACATTTTTCCTGAAACCTATCATCAGAGAAGCATTTTGAACATTTGTCATTTTAGGTCATGTATTAAGCCCTGTAATTATGGAATATGGGTTTTCCAAAAAATAAGCCTGCCCCCCAGGGCCATCCAAAGTATCGGAATGCCTGATCCTGGGTGGAACCCCGACCGCACCTTAGGCTGCCTTCAAACTACAACCTGCTAAAAATGCAGATTCTGACTGGACAGTGCTGGGCTGAGGCCTGAGTTCCACATTTATAACAAGCACCCAGGTGATGGGAACTGCTGTCCCACCCACCACAACTTGAGGACAGAGGATCAGACCATTGTCCCCATTCCTGAACTTCCATTCCTCCTCCTCCTCACAAAATTCCACATTTCCCTGCCTACACCATTGGGATGCTATGAAGCAAATGGTGTGGTGGCTTTGAAAGAAGCCTGTGTGGCAGAGAGCTTCCCATGGGCTCTCCCCTCTGAGCACGAGGAGCACATTGAGCAAATGCCCCTGGTTATCTTGGGTCCCATCTTGGGGCAGATCTCCTGATCTTGCTTCTGTTACCTAACTGAAACATTGTAGCCTCTGTCCAGCACCTCCCATTTAAGTGTTCTCACCATAAAAGGAAGAAAAAAGAAAGCAAAGGGAACTTTGGGAGGTTACGGGTATGTTTGTGGCCTGGATAGCCATGGCTGCATGGTTTTGAGCGAGCACCTTGATCCCTGAACGTATCAAGTTGTGTACATTAAGTATCTATAGCGATCTGTATGCCAATCATACCTCGATAAAGCAACTAAAATAAATAAGAACTATGTGGAGGGTAAGAGCTATGGCCCCACAAGGCCACACAGCTGCTGTAAATGACCGCTGTTGGAAGTGTAACACAGGGGCTCCCTTCCCACTCCCTGGGGCCAGTCTACCGAGTGAGATCTCAGTTTGCTGGGTTATTTCCCTCTAAGTCCAAGGACAGGCTCAGGCCTGGGCAATTCTTAGATGGTATTGGAGAAAGGAAGCTCCAGTCTTTTTTAAATAATGAAGATGATAGCCTAAAGCCCTCTGTTACAGAATCTTGGGTCACCTGGGGTCCAGGAGTGAAAACAGAGGTCAGAGGAGACGGCTCTGGTTTCTAATTAGATTTGTGGCATCCCTGACTCCCCTGTTCTCCCAGCCTGGGGAAGGCTGCCTAGCTGGGTCCACACCCTGGAGCCTATAGCAGGTCTTGCTGGACACTTCTGGCTACTCAACCAGAGGGCTGAGCTGAGCCACTCCATCCTGGGGCCCAGACTGGACAGTTTTCCCCTGGCCCTGACAGTGGGGTGGCCCTGATGATGACTGGGGAGAGGAAGTCACACAAGTTCACTTGTGGCTGGGCAAGGTGATGTGGAGGCACAGCAGAGGTGAAATGTGACAATACTGTACTCAGTTTACCTAGGACCTTGATATTAAGGAAAGGAACTAAAGATATAACCACCCTTCAGGTTTCTTACTCATCCTGCAGAGGGACAGGGGGCTCTGGCACTAGCCTGTGATGCCCCAGAGCTTCCTTGGCTTCTGATGACCCAAAGGATTTGAACATGGGGCCTCGCCCAAGCAGACACCTGTGCAGGGCCAGGACTGGGGCCAGGCAGGTAGAACAGAACTCAAGGAGTCGCTCCTGTCCAGGCTGTATAAGTGCAGGTGGGCCCCAAGGGCAAGCCTTTCTTCAATCTGGACACCAGACTCCTCACCCACCTCAGTCTCATCCCGCCCTGTCACATGCTCCATGCTGTGACAAGGCGGGTCATTTTGTTCTGGCCAGCCCTGTGCTCTGTCAGCTGCAGTGGAGGAAGCAGAGGGAGAGAGCTGCCCCTGATGTTAGGGGCATGGTCAGAACTCACATGGGAAGCGGAATATGCCAGTCCGTCACTGGGGCATGGCCTGGAGAGTCTACTTCTGGCTCAGGGAAGAGGGGGTCTGTCAGAGAAGGCTTCCTGTGGAGACACCAGAGTGGAGCCCACCCCAGTCCCTGCAAAAGGGAGTCTTCTGAGTTATTCGGGGCTCTGTGGGGATGAGGGTCAGTGAGGGCTACACCGGCCCCTGGAAGCAGAGGGGCATCCCCCAGGGGCATCCCCAGCTCCCACCAACCTCCACACCAAGCTTGCTTCTCCAGAGGCACACAGAGAGCTCCTTTGTGTTGCATTTGCCAAGATGGTGTTCTGGCCGCTGCGTCATGTTTTGTTCCAGAAGAAAGGCTAAAAGATGCAGAGAGGGAAACGAAAATAATAAAGATGGGCACAGGCTGTTCCAATTGACTTGGCAGCACGTCTCCCCCAAATGAGGCAATCATCCATTTTCCAGCCAGGCCCGGACGTCCGCGGCTCATTCCTCAGCCAGCCACCTCGGCTCCCCTGTCTGGAGGCAGCGCGGACTCCCCTGCCTTCCTGTGGATTAATCACGCCTTCGGGGCCTCACAGCCGGCAGCCCACTCCTTCGGCGTGTCTTAATGATAAGAACGAGGAAAGGGTCATTAGCCACCTGTGATCCTGTGTGCAGCGTGCACACACGGTGCATGTTAATACGCATGGGCATCGCCAGCGTCCAGAACACACAGCACGTCGCTGGACACAGATCAGGGCCATCCTGCTCACATGTTCAGGGGGGCACAGCATTCCGCTCATGAGCAGGGACTCGGGTCCAAGGCCATGGACTCCTGGACACTCTCCCTGAGCTCCAGCCCCACATGGACAACACAAACACTCTGCGATTCATAATTATTGATTGATGAATTATTCATGCTGAAGGTTTTCCAGGCAAATCTGTACAGCAGGGCTGCTGATTGGGTATCTAGCAAGTATCTAGCAAGTGTCCAGGAGACAGAGCTCTTCTGCCAGCTGGTAAGACATCAGAGACATTGCCGAGGTGCTGGGGCTGAGCCTGGGAGTCAGCTGATTCCCCTCCTGTGGCTGTCCTCAGGCCCTAGGCAACCCAGGCCTTCCCCAAACCTGAGCCTGAGCTGTGGTGGAGTCCCTGAGCTGCCGGGAGAGGCCCACCCATCAAGACAGGACCCGGGGTTAGTGACACGAGGTCCCCATGTCAGGGAGATTTTAGCTGGGGATGACCTTCCTCCACCCGCTGTCCATTGTCTCCTAGGGACCCTGGGTGAAACCAGGTCCCCTACCAGGTCCTGGCTGCCTAGCACAGGGGCTCTCAGCAGCTGTGTGTACCTGCAGATACCAGACACAATTCATGCTTCATAGTTGACAGATGTGCAGATGTGCCAATTCCTGCTGGCCTTGGGACTACAGCCTGTCCTTTTCACTTGAGCTGTAGGATATGACAATCAGCAAGCCATAGCCATTCAGCATGAGCAGAGGGTTCACATGATGCATTGCTTGATCCTGATGGTGATCTCAGGGGCAGACAGGGTTGTGGGTCCCATTTTCCACATGAAATAGAGTAGCAGGGACATAAGAGGGTTAGGGAGAGACAGTGTTGGTAAAATCTTGGGAAGGTCAGAGGTCAGGGACCAAGGCTACTCTGTCTTCTCCATTTGATTCTCCTTCAAGACCTGTTTCCTCCAAGGGAATAGAAGAGTGTCTGGACAGGGGATCCCTCCTTCATTCCTGCACATCCCGGATACCCTGGCTTCTAGACATGCTGGCCACAGTGAGGGCTTGGCCCTCCCTAACAACAGAAGGGAAGCCACGGATTTCCATCCACTCCTGACTAAGGGAGTGCACCATTCCTCAGAAGGGGAGAAGAGCAGGAACAGGCCCTTCACCCTCCCCAGAGTCCAGCAGTGGAAGGGCAAAAGACACTTTCCACTTGGGACTGGGATGCTAGTGGATGCACCCACCTAGTGGCTTTTGGGACACTTCTGAGAGATTCCCTGGATGTTAGGGTAGTTGGGCTTCATGCTCTGATTTTTTTCAAGGCTAGTCAGTGTAACACTTTGCATTTTAGGATACTGGTAGACTTTGTCCTTAGGTTTGGGGGTGTTCTTGTGCATGTTGAGGCCCCTGCAGGTAACTGTGAACTGGGGGCTGCATTGCAGAAGGATCAATATCCAAGTATTCAGGGAGGTCCTTTGGCCCAGCAGGAATGCATCACAGTGACATGCTGACCCCCCAATCTTCACATACACCCCAATTCTGTAAGGAATAAAGGTGCATCCAAAGAAAAGGAAGTGGAGAACCCAAGGCCTGACCTGGCTCCCCAGCTGTGTGCAGGGCCCAGCCTCCAGCCTCTCTGGATCTGGAGCCGGCACTAAGTGGCCATCTGGATCTGCAAGGATGAGCATGTGTGATCATGGGGCACATGCCTGTTCTGGACTCATCGGCTGTACAAATATGAGGCTCCAGGAAGCAGAAGAGGGGTTCTGCCCTTCCCCGGGGAGGGCTCAGCTTCCCTCTTCTTTCCTAGACCAGCCTTCCTGGGACAGTTCAAAGGACAGTATTCCAGTGGAGAAACAGCTTTCCTGCAAAGAGGCCTTGAATCCAGACCAGGTTGCCCTGGGAAAATCCTGATCCCTGGGAGGCCTTTCAGCGTCCCCCAGGGCCTGCACCACCATCTCCGCCCCTTGGTACCCGAGGTCAGACCTGCCTCCGTCCCAGCACCAGTTTCTGGACTCCAGAGCTTTCTCTCTGCACATGCACAGGTCATGGAAAAAGGCACTGGCAAGGCACTACCTCGCAGAGGCGAAGCCCGGATTCTCTGACTGTCCCCTCTACACCAAGGGACGGCTGCTGCCCGCACCCCCTCCCTTCTTGCACAGGGCTCTGTTCCAGACTCCGCCAGTGCAAGGCAGCCCGCCAGGGGAAGGTGCTCACCTGGACAAGGGGGCATCTTTCTGTGTTTTCTCTAATTGCCTCCCAGTCTGGTCGGAGGCACCTCGCCCACTCAGGGCCTCCTTCCACCGCATGTGTGCTCCCTCTGCCTCCCCCAGCACCCCCCAGGGCACACGTGTGTGCACACTGGACCTCTGTGACACGCTGGCTCTGCGCCCAGCAGGAAATACTCAAGTTGCCACCTCTGGAGCTGGCGCTGTGCCGCCTCGCCCAGGGTAAACTGTGCAACACGTTTCTTTCATTCGTTTGAAAGGGAAAATTAAACTGAGGAATGAAGTCTGACCCGAGCGCTGGCATGCAAGCCATTGACCTTTGTTTTGAATACGCTTAATGAGACTGAAACCAGATTGTGTGGCCTCCAGCTGCCAGAGTCTCCACCTCCTCTCTGGCATTTGAAGGAGATGGAAGAGATGGCAGTGGGCTGAGGGGGTGGGAGGTGTGGGTTGCCAGGGTCCGGCTTTCTCCCTTGAGTACCTGTGGAGAACCGAGGAAGGTAGAGGTGTGGAGGTGTCCAGCAGGTGGTCCCCAAGGCAGCTGCGGAGAGGGTGATGGGCATCTGAGGCCAAGAAGACCTGATTCCAAGCACACAGGGCTGCGTCTAGCAAGTGTGGGGGTGCAAGGCACCTGCATGCTGCCCAGCCTCACCAGCTGGGAGGAGATGCTGCCACAGGGGAGGCTGAGTGACCCCCCTCATTCATCTGCCAGATCCAGATGGGTTATCCCAACCTAACTGCAGCGGTGCTGGGAGAGGTCTTCCTGGGCGCTCAGAAAGACATGGTGTGATGGATTTGTAGCACTGTCTTTGTCCGTTTAGGATCCAACCTAGGGAAGCAGAGGCCCCGACACGGTGACAGTTAGCAAGAGCGGTGCCTTGGTGGTGAATCTTGGGGGACAGCCCAAGCTGTGAGGTCCAGCAGACTCTCAGCATGCAGAAATTCTCCTCCAGAGCCATGCTCAGTGGCTCAAGTCCAAGTTACTAGGAAGGTAAGACTTCCTACTCAGCGCCTGCGAGGCACTGTGAGTCGGAAGCTTCAAGGCTTCTGTGTCTGAGGTCTGCCCTTTCACAAAAATACGTTGGCTCTTTCTGGAAATGTTCAGCAATTAAGAAGCAGTAAATATTTGTTTGTTCGCACACGTGCTGGGCACCCTGCTAGGCCAGACATTGCTCTGGGTGCTGAGGCTCAAAGATAGTAAGCACCCTGGACCCTGTTGTTAAGGTGGCACTCATAGTAGCCATGGATGCTGGGATGGTGGTGTGTGCTCAGTGGATTGGGGAAGGGTCTCTCCTCAACCCAGAGCAGACAGGTTGAGTGCAACCTCCAGGAGGACCCGGAGCTGAGCTGAGTTGTAAAACAGGCCTTAGCCAGGGGGAGGGTCAACAGCCATTCCCAGCAAAGGAGCAGCCTGGACATGGACCAGGAGACAAGAGGGTGCGAGGACCGCAGGATCCCTCAGGCATCTGGATGGGCGGGCATCACCTCTGGGCCAGGAGGAGAGAGCAGGCGTGTAGAAGAACGAGCCAGCCTGTGTTCTGGGTCACAGCAAGAGTGAGAGCCTTCTTCTGAAGGATGGGAAAGTAAATCCTGATCAGATTCGTGATTCTAAAACCTCACTCAGGCAGTCGGTGGAGAATGGGGAAGAAGAGCAAAACCAGGGGCAGGAAGAGGAGCTGCAGGAGTTGGTGTGGGAGACAGAGAATGAGGGCTGGGGGCAGATTTGAAAGCCCCCCAGGCAAGGGAACCTAAGACCCACTGATGGATAGGGGATGGTGACGGGGAGATGGCACAGTGCTCTCTGAACAGGGAATTCCTGCAGTTGGGTGTCCGGGCCAAAACACAGTGAGTTCTCTGCAGGACATGTGTCTGTGTACCTGTGAAGGTACACAGAAGGTGTGCCTCAGGCTCCAGGGTGACAGGGAGGTGTTTAGGAGGAGAGCCGGAAGGATGGCCCTCGGAGTCAGAGATCAGGAGCAGGTGCTGCATGAGCTCAGCCAGAGAAGAGAGGGAAACGTGGAACCCACGGGCCCTGACTTTGAAGGCTGGGAGCAAGCAGGGTGTCACAGAAACCACGGAAGAGGGTTCCAGGAAGAGAGGGAGATCAGCCTCAGCATCAAGGGAGCCAAGGGGGACAAGGGCATGGATTTAGCAAGCAGGTCTCTCACGACCTCAGTGGCCAGAGTGGAAGCAGGTCACGCAGGTTCCAGAGAGAACAGGAGGAAGAAAAGTGGAGCCAAATGTAGACAGCACTGTCAAGAAGGTCTTGCTGAAAGAGTGCGCAAGGGCGGGCAAAGGGGGAGTCGATGTTTGGTTGGTTTTTTATGAGAATTACTTTATTGTGAGAGAGCCTTAGTTGATAGTGTTGTCTTCATTGTACATAGTAAAACTGAGGTACAGAAAGGTAAATAATGTGTCCAAAGTGGTCACAGAACTGTCAAGGGGAAAGCCAGAATTTGCTACTTGATCTTTCTATTCTTTTTTTTATTTTTTGATTCATTGTACACAAATGGGATACAGCTTTTCGTTTCTGTTTGTACACAAAGTAGAGTCACACCATTTGACCCAGCTATCCCACTCCCTTGGCCTACACCCAAAGGACTTAAAATCAGCATACTACAGTGATGCAGCCACATCAAGTTTATAGCAGCTCATTTCATTATAGCTAGATTGTGGAACCAACCTAGATGCCCTTCAATAGATGAATGGATAAAGAAACTGTGGTATATATACACGATGGAATATTACTCAGCCATAAAGAAGAATAAAATTATGGCATTTGCAAGATAAATGGATGGAGTTGGAGAATATCATGCTAAGTGAAATAAGCCAATCCCAAAAGAAACAAAGGCCAAATATTTTCTCTGATAAGTGGATGATGATACATAATGGGGAAGGAGAGGAGCTAAGGGAAGAATGGAGGAAGGATGGATTGTGTAGAGGGAAATGAGGGATGGGGAGGGGGCGGGGGGGAAGGAAAGATAATGGATTTTTTTTAAAGAATTTTTGTGACATTGTGTGAGCCAGGAAGCATAATGCTGAACTAAATGGTGAGCCCACATCCAACTTTGTAGGTGATGACCAGATCCCCCTCTGGTGGGCTGCAGGCTCAGCCCAGGCTGCAGGTTAGACTCAGGTCTGCCTCCTGTGCAACAGAGCCAAGCCAACTGCACAAGGAAAGCATGGTTACAAGCAATCTACGCCAGGCTCTGGCCTTGTGGCACTAGCAATGGGGACCCAGAGATGTGTGAAAACAGAGGAGGATCAGGTTTTATAGATGCTTAAAAAGCAAAGTGGCCTGTTCACCCACTTGCCAACAGTTCCAGAGCTGGACTGGCAGGATAGGGAAGGAGCCAGGAGACCTGATGTCCAGAAGCACAAACCCACCCCAGACTGGAAGTGGTTGGGAAACCGAAACGGCACCAAGGAAAACCAGGTTGTGCCTGAGCCCTGGCCAGGGCTGTGCCTGCGACGTTCAGGGCAGACCCCCACCCTAAGCCACTGACTGTGCCCTATCTCTCCTCCACCACTGCCTCTCTGTGCCCTTGGTGACCAAGACAGCCTCCCCGGTGTCCTTCCCTCTTTCCTAACCAGAGTGGCATTGGCAGGAGCCAGCCAACTCATGGTAGTGCTGAGCAAGATGCAATCTCGGTGATGCAGATGGCCCTTCCGATGCCGCGGTGTCTTGGCCTCCATGACAACGCCGAAGGGCGTTCTGTTCAGACACTTGGAAGCCATGTAGGAGACGGTCAGGGTGCACGGGCCCCATGCCCTGGGTTGTGGTTTGGAAGGAGAACTCAGCTTCTGGAGGGTCACCTGTTCAGAGGCATGGGTCTGAAGAGTCATGGTCTGAAGGCTGGGGGTCCTGGCCTCTTCTCAATTTCAAGTTCCCTGACCTCAGGGGATTGCTTATCCTCAGCTCCCTTGTCCACAAATTGGGGACCATCTGTGCCCTGCCACCTCATAGGAGCAAATGAGGTTTCTGTCAAGGGTTTTGTGCGCTATGAAGTGAGTCTACAGACGGGGCTCATATTACCTGTGGTTGGGGAACGTGTGGCCCGAGGGGTCCTCGGGATCTTATTGCACAGTGGGAATGGGAGGGGGTAAAATCCCAACCCCAGTTAAGATGTGTGCCCCGGGTCGTTCAGAGCAGCATGAACAGAATTGAAAAAAGTGTTACTTTAAATTGTGACTAGTTCAAACCCTGCCTGCCTCGCGTGTGCCACGTGGTCCTGGACAGCTCATTTCCTTGTTAGTGAAGTGGGGCTAACAAGGGGCCCGGCCTTACGGACTTGCTGTGATACTGAGACGGACTCTGTTTGAAAACCCGTCCCTGAACCCAAAGCAGGGCCTGAGTGACACTGCGGCCGCGGCTGCCTCCCTGAACGCCCTCCTCTCCGCTCTGTACCCGCAGGTCCGGGCTCTGTTTCCCTGTGAGAAGCCGCTTCGGCCCACCGAGATGTCCCGGCACCACAGCCGCTTTGAAAGAGATTACAGGGTGGGCTGGGACCGCCGCGAGTGGAGTGTCAACGGGACCCATGGGACCACCAGCATCTGCAGCGTCACCTCAGGGGCCGGTGGCGGCACAGCCAGCAGCCTCAGCGCCCGGCCCGGCCTCCTGCCACTGCCCGTGGTGCCCTCCCGGCTGCCCACGCCAGCCACCGCCCCGGCTCCCTGCACCACGGGCAACAGCGAGGCCATCACCAGCCTCGTGGCCAGCTCTGCCTCCGCGGTCACCACCAAGGTAAGACCTGGTGTCCTCTCTGGGTCCTGCCTCTCTGCAGGCCCAGGCCAGTGCTGCGGGTGTCCCAAGTCTGCGTTCCCCAAAGTCCTGGCCTCCCTGGAGTGGCCTGCTAGCGTTCCTGAGGTTCCCACGGGTTTTACTTTCTGTGCAGTCGCTCTCCATGTCTGACACACGGTGCTGCTCGTTGTCCTGCGCTCGTGCTCTTTAATAAAATGGCAGTGCGACTCCAGGGTGGAGTAGCCTGTGAGGTCATCAGCCTGTGAGGTCATCAGCCTGTGAGGTCAGGCTCTGGTCACACCTGCCCTTCTGCGAGGACCCTGAGGCACACATGGTCTGAGCGCTCTCCAAGGGTCCAGGACTCGCCCCAGCAGTTGCCTCCGGGGCCTTGGCTCCAGGCGCTGTTTTTTCTGGAAGAGTCGCTCCAGCCTCGGGAATGGCAGCGGAAGCCCGTCTGTGTACCAACTGACATGAGGACCTGAATGCTGCCAGGCCCTTGCCTGGCTTCGGGCTGAACCAGTCCCCCTCTTGCCTGCTGCTCAGAGCCCCTCAGGCAGCCTGAGCCCCAGAGGGACAGCTGGTGGCCAACACAGGGAGCCCATTCATCCATCCCGCCCCTTCAGCTGAGCATGGCTCCACCGGCCAGCTTTGCCTCTGCCGGCCATTCAGAGCCACCCCCCAGGGCTCTCAGGGCACGTGCACACGTGCGTGTGTGTGTGTGTGTGTGTGTGTGTGTCTGTGTGTCTGTTCTTTTCTTTTTCTGCTTTCACAAAAGTTGCAGGAGAAATTAAAGGCGGGGAACCCCAGGCCCAGCCATTGTGAGGTGGCTGTGGTGTGGACGGATGCGCCCCAGGTGTGCTGCGCCTTTGTCTCTGGGATTTTCAAAACCCCTTTCAGCCCCGCTTCCCATTAATAACTGGAGTGCCGCTGGCTGCAGCGCCCGGCGGAGGCCGGGGACAATGGAGCGGTGGAGGGCGGCTCGCGGCGCTGACATCTTGCTGCGGCGCCTTATTGATTTTATTTTCCTGTTATGAAAACACCACCCCACCGAGGCGGGGAGGGCGGAACGTCGGACAGGAGAGGAGACAAGGGAGCATTGGGTACTCTGCCCCCAGGTCAGCCGAACGCATTCCTCCCCTAGGTGCCAGCCCCCGGCCAGCTCCAGATTGGTGACCTCTGCCCAGCTGCCGGCCCGGCCACCACATCTGGCAGGCCCTCTGCAAGACCAGCTGTTGGCCATCTGGAGAATGGCGGCCTCTGGAGCTGCCAGCCGAGGGCTCGCGGGGAGAGAGGCTGGACCCAGCAGGCCCACTTGAAAGCTTCTGTCCCCTCCAGATGGGTGGGTGCCTCTCAGGGATGGCTTCAGGCTATCCTGAGGCAGGGGTTGGGCTCTGGCAGGCCAGGGTCAGTGCCGACAGCTCTCTGCAGGGCTGCCTGCCCCGCCCTGCCCTGCCCTGCCCACGTGGCTCCTGGTTGGCTCCAAAGCAGCTCAATATCCACCCTCCCTGAAAGACCAGGTCCCTGACACAGACAGAAAACAACAGCTTAGACAAAGACTGAGCCCAGTGATCAGGAGGGACAAAGGGGCAAAAGTTCAGGCCTGTGAGGATGGCCGCAGGTGACCCCAGAGGAACTAAATTCCATCTCCCTGTGTCACCAGCTGCAGCCAGTTTCATGCCTGCAGGGGCTTGCCTGTGCCTGATTCTGCCTGGGATCCAGAGCGCTGGGGAGAGCCATGTGTAGGGGAGGAGAAGCCAGCGGTGGCTTCCCCAGGGCACCGCCATGAGAGGCACTGTGGGCCTCCCACCATTCTGGCCTTGCTATTGCCCACCCAGACTCCTGTGCCCTAGTCTATATGTCTAACCCCTTGCCAAGACCACCTTAAATGACAAGCAGGCCCAAACCCAGGTGTGGGTGGTTTCCCTGGTCAACAGCCGGCCTTCACTAAACAACCAACAGCTGGCTCTTGCCCTGCGGAAGCTCCCTGGCCAGCAGCACCTAAGGAATCTGTGGCCTGGACGGTGTGAATGGATGACTGACAGTGCTCTTCTGTTGGAGTTATTGGCAGAGGTGGCCAAGGGGGATGGATAAAGCCAGATTTTGAAGACAGACTTCCTGGGTTTTTATTCCATTGCTCTGCTTGCTGTGTGACCCCAGACAAGTTACCTAACCCCTCCAGGCCTCACTTCTGTAAAATGGGAAAAGGTGGCAGTCCCTGCTTGCCAGAGCTGTCGTGAGGACTGTGTGAGTGGAAGTCTCAGAACAGGACCTGGCAGGGGGTGAGTCTTCTCGAAGTACTGAGGTCACCTCATCACCATTGTCACCAGTGTGGCCCATGGGACCAGATTGTGAGGACAGTGTTCACATCTAACCTCACTAAGAGGAAAAAGTCAGTCTTCAGATAAGAAATAGGAGCTTGGCCCCACGCAGGTGGGGAGGAAGCTTGTGTTCGAGTGGCTGGGACTCACAGGGACTTGGAAGCAAGAAGGAGCCGGGGATGAGGGCAGCTCAGGGACCCAAGCTCAGTGATCCAGGGAGATTTTAAAGCTTTTTTCAGCCATGAGGCCCTTGTCTCAGGAAATCCCAGGAGGAGTGCAGGGTAGAGACCGCACCCTAGCAGAGGGTAGGTGGAGGGAGCGTGTGGAAGCTGGAGCAGAGCTGTGCCCCTGCTGCCCAGAGCAGGTTGCGCCTGCTTGAACAGAGGAGCCTGGCTTCGCGGTGACGGCTCCCATGTTGTGCATGAGCCAGGACCACCCCAGGAGGCCAGTCCCCAAGGAAGCTGATTCAGGGACCGGGGTCAGCGCTGTTGGGCCTTGGCAGTCCCCTCCCCTCGACTGGGCAAGGAATAGGGTGAACTTCAGATGCCCTGGTGGTAGGGAGCATCCCTGGCACCCTGCGTGCGCCATCACGCTCCTCCCACCAGCCACAGCCTGGTCGCCTGCTCACTCCCAGTGCTGGGCGTGTGCTGCCAATCCTTGCTCTCTGGAATGGAGAAGACTGGCTGTGCTCCCAGAGGCTGGTTAGTAAGGTGAGGACAATTCGTTCTGTCACGGCTGCCCTCAGGCCTGAGTGGATTTTTCTGTTTCTTCATTTCTCTGTGGCCTAAACATCTCTTGCATGTTTTGATGAAAGGCCAGTTGGAGAAGCACAGACTTCTGGGCCACTAAGACATCGGGAGGGTCAAGAGAACTACCAGGGCCCCTAGGACACAAGTTCCCAGAACCCAAGGAGAACAGAGGGAACCACATGTCCAGACCCTAATTTTGCAGATCATAATAGTGAGGCCCAGAGAAAATGCAAGTTACCTATTCACCAATGCCACCCAGTGAGTTAGAAACAGAACCAGCCTGGGCCAGCTCTCCCCACCCCAGGCTGCCTGGCAGCATGCATTCACCATGGTAACCATGATTGCAGCATTATTATGGTGGCTTTGCCATCTCTCATTCACCTAGCTGACAGCAAACTCCACATTTCAGGCCAGGAAATGGATACGTTTACCTCTCATGCCATAGGAGGGAAAATTTAACCCCAGGATTATGTCAACTCACACTGCACAGTTGGTGAGAGCTTCAACTCCTAACCCACACAAAACTGGGATTGAATCCTGGCTCTGTCACATATAAGCTGAGCCTCAGTTTCTTTGTCTATAAAATGGGAAAAAGAATAGTATCCTCAGAAGAATGATTTAATAGGTAAAGAAAAGTCTAAAACAGTGTCTGCCACATGGAAAGAACTCAATCAACCAAAGTTAATTTTAAAAAGTTAAGGTAGAGATTGGGTCTATCCAAGGATCTATGCATTTGGGGGAAACCAACCTCCCACTCCCCAGTGGTTTGTGCTGGCAGGCTAAAGAAAGGCTCCCTGAGAGGTCCCCATGACCTTCCTATGTGGCAGGAGGTGATGCTGAGGAACTGGGACAGCTCCCGGTTCCTGAGCCCCCACTGGTTCTCTGGGCTCCGAGCACGAAGTCCCCAGGGGTGGGTGCTGCTGAGAGGCAGAAGCAAGACTTCATGGCCAGGCCTGTTTGTGGATGGAAGGAGGAACCAGTGCCCGGCAGTTGCTGCTGCGTGAAATTTAAATTATTCTCAGCAAACCCGCTTGACAGATGAAACAGGAAAGGGACGGCTTCATAAAATGCAATTTTGTTCCTGAAAGAATGGACTCTGCAGATTCCTCGCGGACGCCTGTGAAATGTATTGGGGCCTTTCCTCTCCGTGGTCAGGAGCACTCAAGCTGAAACATTCCCGTCCTCCCTCAGAGCTAAGCCCCTGGAAATAAATCTGGCTGGGAAGCAAAGCAACAGAGCCCGCGTCAGAGGCCGGAGAGCAAAGAGGGGCGGAGAAAGCCGCCAGCTCCATCCGCAGAGCACCAGCACCCAGGGGTTGACAATTTATGAGCATTCAGGGCTGCTCGTGGATACTTGTCCTCAGGAAGACAGCATCTTTCCCCGTGCACCCTAGGTTCTCAGGGAAGGGAATCTGGGACCTCCATGGGGTTCCTGTGAATCAGTGCAAGGCTGATGCCTAGCGCCCCCTGCTGCCACGTGGTTCTGGGGTCCATGAATGGATAAAGGAGCTTTTGCACACCCCTGGTCCCTCTTATATTCCCGGTGAAAATCCAAGGCTGCTGAGTGAGCTCAGCTGGGAGAACGACTCCAACCCCATTCCTAGTATATTTCCAGACTGCAAGCGATTTTATCCAGAGGGCTGAGACTTGCTCCATGAACAAGAATTTGTGATTTCCCTTGTGATAGATTATCGCTTGTGATAAAGCATTGTGAGACAACTCGTGCATGTTAGCACTGAGCTAATGGCTTTTGCCTGCACTTTAAGTAGCAGTTACACTTTGGATTGTATCTTCATTGACTTAAAACTCATCTGTCAAGTCACAAAGTTATGTATGAAATTGAAAAATGTCACATTTGCAAAGCACCCATTTCAGAGTCTACAGTTTGAGGGGGATAGACCTGAGCAGCTGGAAATGCAATTTCTGATTAAGGGGGGTGTCAAGGGGAGAAGACTCCGTATTTTTCCGCATCCACATGAGATAAACCATAGTCTGGGCAAAGGACAGCAAAGAATTACAAAGCAAAGATGTTAGAAGGCATCCTAGACAGAAGCTGGCTGGATATATAAGTTAGCTTTGCTGCATAACAATCGCCCCAAAGCTTTGTGGCTTATGGCCATCACAACTGTGTGGGTTGGCTGGTCACTTCTGGTCTGGGCCGGCTCAGCTGGTCTCTGCTGGGTTCTCTCATTTGTCTGTGGTCATGGCTGTGCTGGCTAGTGGCCTAATGATTGGGTATACTCTCACTCGCTCATCTGTGGTCGGCCAGCCGGCAGCTGTGGAGCCTGGGTTCTCAGGGTGGCCTGTCATTCTGCATCTGGTTAGCTCAAGTTCATATGTGTGGTGGCTCAGGGTTCCAAGAGCAGCAAGAGACCAAGGTCAATGGACAGATGCTTTTCTAACCTTGGCTTGAGGCTTGTTTGCTAAAATCCCATTGGCCAAAGCAAGCAGCAAAGCCAAGCCAAGCCAGATTTAAGGAGTGGGCAAAGAGACTTTGCCTCTTTTTTTTTATGGATCTTTTTTTAGTTGTCAATGGACCTTTTATTTTTTTATTTATATGTAGTGCTGAGAATCAAACCCAGTGTCTCACACAGGCTAGGCAAGTGCTCTACCACTGAGCCATAGCCCCAACCCTGAGACTTTGCCTCTTGATGAGAGAGGCTGCAACACCCCAGTGAGAAGGGGCAGCAGCTAAGAACAGGAAGTTAAGAATGATGGTGGTCGTTTTTGAAGTATGTCCTCCAGTGTTTCCAGCACATTTACTCAAACACTATTCCCCTGCAGCTTTTAGCCAAGGGCACATAGCCCAGGCAGAAGGATAGGATCAACCTACTGCTCTGGCCAGCCAGGTACAGGGAATCAATCGGGACACTCCTGACTTACACACCCGTGTCATACACGTCCCATCTGCACAGAGCACTGCGAGGGAGGTTTGAAAGAGGGCATCTGGCAAGGGCTGAGCTGCTAGGGAGCAGGCTGGCCAGCTGGCTCTGGGGAAACTCAAGGGTGCACGCACCTTCCAGAACCCACTGTTGGCCAGGACTTGACCCTCAATCCTGAAGGCTACACTTGATCCTGTCACTGCCCCAGAGTTGGAAGAACTGGGACACCACTGTCCCCCATATATACACAAAGATAGATGCTAAGCTACAGATTCAGATTCAAAACCCACTCCAAGGAGACCTCTTCATGGCCTCTGACCAGTGAATTTCTCCCTGTGAGGACGCACATGGGAACATGAAATCTGGTGGACTTTCTGAAGAGTCTGGCATCAGGACAGGGAACCAGCAAAGTGACTCCAATGTTCAGTAGCCACAAATTCTGAGGGTCTGCTGCCTCTTTCTTCCCAATAGGCTAAATCCCATGCAGTTTCCAAAACAGCCCTCGGAAGGGCCCCTTCTTAAATTAAACTAGATTTTCTGCAAACAGCATCATTCAAGATCACATAAATCTTCTTCTCATTTGGTTGTAATGATTTTCTGTGTTTCATTTAATTACTCATATGTTGAAATTAAACAATTTTTTTTCATTGCAGAGGACAGTATTTTAGCTACATTATGGGTTAAATAGGTTTTGGAGAACTATCCGGGAAGTCTCGTCACTATTTGTAACATTGTTTTTTTATAGGGAAAGTATACTCCAAAATGTAAACAGCCAAATTACAAATGAACTTGCAGAACCCAGCCCATTCGTTAGGGGGAACTAGCTATAATGCTAACAATAACTTGGGGAAATAAACACCAAAATAGACAAGCTTCATGCACCTCTGTATCAGTTTTTTCTGTGAGTCCCTTGGAGTTGGCTTCATGTCAGCAAGGGCAGTGTCATTCAAACTCAGACTGACCCGTCCCCGTTCCACTCACTTGATCACACTGGCCTGAGCCCTCTCTCCGAAGGCACAAAGCCACCAAGAAATGCTGCAGAAGTCCTTGCAGAGAGGAGCTGATGGAGTTGAGCAGATTACCAATCGGTTTCACCACTCCGCTCGCTGCCCTAAAAGAAAGGTTTTAGGAGCATTCCATGGGCTCCTTTGCTGCTGTCTCAACCAGTGGTGGCAATGTGAATGCTTACTGTGAATTTGCCTCTCTAGAACTCATCAGCCAGAAACACCATTTTTCTCTGGTAAATAAAGAGCCCTGAGACCTCAGCAAAGCGCGGGGGCAGCGCATCCGTTGCACTCAGAGACGGTTGCCGCGCACCTGTTCATTGATGGGAGGAAAATTCCTGCTTTCCCAGCCTTCGCCCTCCTCTGCTTCCTGGGCAAGGTGGGGAAGTACTTCACACCCCTCCGGCACTGCAGAAAGGGCGCTGGGGAAGGAGCAAGATGCATGTGCTGGCCAGTGACCCAACTGTTGGCTGCTGTCGGCCACATCCTTAGGAAAACACTCCTGTCGGCCATCCAGATCTGCTCCTCTTGCTCCAATGTCTCAGGTTAAATTTGCATTCCTGTCCTCCTGCCCACTTTGGTCCTCAGAGAGCCACGGGCAGGCTCCATTTCCCACTGACCATGATGAGTGGGCCAGTACCTCCCACTCCAGAGGGGTCCTTCCTTTGTCCAGAGTGGACTCTCCAGCTCTCCCAGTGCATTGGCCAGCCCTGGGCGGCAGTGCTGATATCTCAGTGGTCATCTCTGCAATTCTAGAACAGCATCGTCTTGAGATAACTCTGAAGAAGCTTCACTGGCAGAACATGGGGACCCTCTGAGCACACAGTCACCTTTCTCCAGATTAAGCTCAACTCAGGGCCAGACTGACATTGAACGTGATCCAGATTCTTGACGTACTAGTTGAAGAATCCCTGCTGTGAGTCAGAAGCAGCCCTCAGGCTGGCAGGTGGTGCAGGCCTGGGGAGGTGGGATGACCGCGGCTGTGGTGAGTCACGAGCTCTCAGTGGGGAGCAGAGCTAGAGAACGGGCCAGGCCTATGAAGCTACCTTCACGTCTATGGCAGAGTTGCCAGCTCTCTGCCCAGGTCCATTCTCTCCCTCTTCCTTCCTACTGGAACTCCATTTCTGTTCAAGTATCCACCAGCTCCCATGTTTGAGGAAAGAAAATTCTAGAATTCTAAACTAGATGTGGTACTCCAAAGGGTCATGTGACCCAGTTCTGGTCAATGGATCATAAGGATAGTCCTGTCTGGAGGATTCAGGGAAAGCCTTTCTTGCTTCTAAGGAAGAGTCATAAGAAAAACATTCACTGTCATTTCCGGGTACAATGGCTTGAACTGCTATGACCATCATGCTATGAGTCTGAAGATAAAGGCAGCATGCAAGGAATGGGCCCGGGGGGGGGGGGGGGGGGGAAAGTTCCAGAAGCACAAAACTGGGGTCCCAATGCTAAACTGCTCTGGACTTCTTGTGTGTTAATATGTGTTCTGATTGTGTAAGAAATAAATAAATGAAAAACTGCTTCCACTGCATGGACCACTCCCAAGCTACAGCCACTGATGCCTTCTTCCTCCTCCCAGGCTCATCAGCCTGCTGACAACAGCTGCAGTGGCCATCGTGTGTCCCCTCTGCCTGCTATCCATTCATCCCAGCTCTCATTGCTGCGCACAGGAATTCTGCCGTCTGATACTTTCCTAAATGCCCATGCCAGAGTGTGGCTTACTACTCCTTCACTCCTGTGCCCCCAGGGGTCTGTTTATGTCCTTCATCACAGTGTGTGCCTGAGTCATGAGTTCCCTGGAGAGTGTCACCCCATTCCCACTCCAGTCAAGCCATAATTCTCCAAACACATGAGGATCTCTCACACCCCAGGACCTTTGCATTTACTATTCCCTTTTCCTAGAATTTTCATTCCCTCTCTTGTCTATACAAAAAAAAACATCTTATCCATCCAACACTTGACAACCTGAACATTACCTGATCTTTGGTGGGGAAAATTTTTCTTTGCGATTATTCTCTTATTCCAATAACACTTCCATTTATGTCCCTACTATAGGGACTGTAATACTCTCTGATACTTAAACAATGATTCATTTGTCTCCTTACTAGGCAGTGAACTCCACATGAATAAGCATCAAGTGATGCCCAGGTATAGAGGTTCTCTACACCTGTTTGAGGACAGAATGAATGATTTTGTACAGAGGAATTTTTCTTCATTCACTTAGCCACTCTGTTGGGTTAGGGAAGATGGATGCTTTTGACATCATCTTTACCTGCCTGCAACTGAGGGAACAAGGTGAAGAGCTGCCAAGTGAGTCATTTCTGGGGCTGCCCATGGTGAGGATGATGGAGACAGAGCCCACATGGTGAGCCTGAGCGAAGCCCTGTTGGGCTCACTGTTGGGACCCGTGTCCAGATGACAACATGAGGCTGGCCATGCTGATTTTACATCACCAAGGCCTTTGCTGTATTTAGGTCCTGGGCCCCTTCCCATAGCATTTGGGATCGTGGTATCACAAGTTTGTCCTTCAAAGATCTGCATTTTCTCCAGGTTTTTCTCCGCCTTGCCGTGAGTCTGCAGCTTTCTGCTTGGGTAGATTTTATTTAAGGCACGCTCGGAGGCACCACTCAGCACCGTGCCAACACTCACTTCTTGAATCTTCATTCTAACCCTGGTGTCGTTATCATTACTCCCCTTGCTTGAAAGATGAGATTAAGTACCTTGCCCAAGATCACCCTGCAGGGCTGGATGCACCCCAGGGCAGTCTTCTTCCAGCACCCAGGGGTGTATAGCTCTGTGAAGGCCCAGCCCAGAACAGCCCTGGGGGAAACTTATTGAATAAGCAATGAACAGACATTAAATGACCATCCCCAGGCTGGTGACATCATCTAAAGATACAGTCACAGCCTTCCCCAGACCCATCAGCAGTTTGAAACAACCGTACACATGAGGACCAAAAGGTACGTGGTATGCTATGGTCCCACCCCAACCTCCCACACCCCAGTTGCAGGGCTCCTCCATTTCTGTCTCATCCCATAACCTTTTTTTCTTAAAAGGCAACCCGTGTGGGGGGGCACAGACCCTGCTAGGTGCAGGATGCCTGGGAGGGTTAAGCTTGGGCCCTCACCCTCTCTTCTTCCCAGGGGGTCTCTTCTCTTACACCTAGACATGGTGCAGGGCTGGCCACTGAGCTTCAGCGGCTGCTCTTAGCCTGCTTTGACTTGGTTCCATCCCAAGGGCAGTCTAAGTGACCCAAACTGTCCACAGGTATTGCCAGGTGGGCGTGAACATGCCCAGGCTCCAGGGAGCAGCTCCCTCTTGTTTGTCTCTGGGCCATTCTCAGTGGATTCACGCCTGCACTGGGCAGTGGGGGTGCAGCAGCAGCATTGATTGCCAGGGTCAGAGCTGCCCTGGTTTCCTGCCACCTTCCCTGTGAGCTCCACACTGCCTGGGGGAAGCTGGAAGAAGGAACAGGTCGCTGTGGTTCTGGCTCTTATGTCCAGCCCCCTCCTTCCTAGGGGCAGGTCCTCCTCTGAGGTGGAGGCCATATTTGAGGAGCTTTCTTGACTGTTGAGGAAGATCACCCTAAACTTGGTCCAGGAGATTGGGGTTCAGGGCCCATTTGCCCACTGGACCTGCTGAGTTACCTGGAGGCTGAACACATAAGCTCTCAGACTCATTTTCTCAGCCTATAAGCTGGACGTGAGAATGCCCACTTACTGGGCTGTTGGGAAGCATAAAGCAGAAGTGCTTTGCAGACATAAATGCCCTGATTCATAGGGACAGAGTGTAGGCGGGAGATCACCAGAGGCTGGAGCAGGGGAGGGGAAGTTATTGCTTAATGGGTAGAGTTTCTGTTCGGTGTGATGACACGTTGAGTGTGATGAGTGCCACTGACTTGCATGCTTTCACATGGTGAAAATGGCAAATTTATGTGCTCCGTATATTTCACCACAGTGAAAAAAATTAGAAATTAAACATAAATTTAAAAATAAATGTTCTGCTATGGAAAGAAAGAGACGGAATATCTGCATAAATTCAGGGAGAGTTGATGTGTCAAGAAATTTCCCGTTAAGAGAAATGGCAGTGCCAGTCACGGTGACAAGAATAGAGGCCAGCCAAATAATGGCACTTCACACAGACCATCATGTGCATGATGGGAACGTGGGGAAGAAGTGATGGACGGGCTGGAGGGCAGCCCCACCCCAGGAGGGTGCTCTGGGTAACGGGTGGGATTGGTGTTGCTGAGGAAGCCCCCACAGGACTCACCAGGTAGCACACTGTGGAGAAAGGCTCTCCGCTCTCCCATGTGTCCTTCCCCCATCATGGCAGCTCCATAAGGCACTGGGCAGCCGGAGCACAAGGTCCTGCCAAGCACAGTGGGAAGCCCAGTCCTTGAGCAGGAGGGTCCTGGTGGATACTGATGCCACTGGGGACTGTGTCTGTGGTCAGTTTCCCTAGCACCCCGAAGATCTGGGCTGTGGGCAGAGATGGGTTGTGAGCCTCACCAGCCCCAAAGGGGACTCTGAAGCTAGGATTGTGGGCCTCCCTGCCACAGAAGCCAAGGAACCCCGTGCCCTCTGCACCCATCAGAGCAAGCAAGTGAGGACTGTTGTCCAGCCAGATGTGTATACCCTAGGTGTGTACACGGGTTTGCCACCAGCACCATCACTGTCATCGTCACTGTCACTAGTGCTTATTGAATGCTCACCAAGAGGTAGCCACAGTGCTAAGTATTTTTACCTGCTTGCCCACTTCATCCTCATGAAAAGATTATGCTTACATAATCCCCAGGAGGTTACATGACATCCAGGGTTCCACAGCCAGCAAAGGGCTGTCTAGTTCTGGAATTGATGCTGGAAATGTGGGGATAGAAGCCTGCCTTGCTTGGGATGGAAACTGCCTTTGCTTTGGAGTTGAGTCTGGTTCTAAGAAACCAAAGGAGGAAGACACATTAGTCTTCCAGGGCTCCAAAATCCTGCCCACTACCCCGGGAGCCCCCACCCCAGCCAGGAGCACCTGGCAGAGGACCCACTCCTGAGCCACCACCACCTCTGCCATCAGAAACATGCTGAGGGTGTGATTTTATCCCCTCACAATATTAGGCTGAGGAGATGATATTGGGCAGAATATATTGTACCAATAATTCATATTAATGGGAATTCAATAGTGGCAACTTGTCATGTGCTGAGATTAGAAGGGAATATTGTGAATATTGTGTTATAAAGGCATTAAAAAGATGTTATGAATTAGATTTCTTTGTACCACATCGTGTTCCTTGTAAATAATTGAGGAAGAAGCCGGTGCTCAGGACTGGGGATTATCCGTTTCTGAGATCACAGCAGTCCGCTCACCGGACTGATGGGCCCTGTCGATCTGACATGGCCACAGGGAAGGTCCACACCTAGCAGATCTGGAGGCTCCATAACACAAGCATTAGGCTTCCTCCTGCTGAAATCAGTAACTGCCCCATCAACACCAGGCTGATTTTCTTGCAAAACCTTCCCAAGCTAGCTGTTCTGTGTCCCTCACCTCCCACCCCAGGAACTGAGCTTCGCAGTCGGAGTCCAGGCAGGTTCTGGTGGCCTCGCTGTGTCAGCAGCAGCCTTCTCAGCACTCCTTGCACTCACATCTGGTCCCCTGGGGGGCAAAGACCTGAGCATCAGCACACCCAGGATCAAGCACAGCAGCCTGTCCCTGGGCAAGAGCCCTGGCTGGGTGACTCCCAGCCCTGCTGTCCTGTCCGGAAGGGCTCCATCACCTGGTGGCTGGGTGCTGAGCTCCTCCAGGCTGCAGGATGGAAGGCAGCCCAGAGCTTCACAGGATGCCCTCTGTGGTGCCTTCCTGTAGTTGAGACACTGCCGTCACCACATGGCCCCTGTAAAGGACAAACAGCTTCCTGGCTGGAGCCAGGTTCTACCTCCTGTTACAAATTCAAGAACTTGGCTTGGAGCAAAGGAATGGCTGTCCCCAAGGAAAATCTGAAAGGAGAGTAGGAGAAGAAGCACTGCCCATCCTACAGGTCCAGGCAGCACAAGGGAACCCACCTCCCATCTCTGGCTTTGACTGTTCAGAATCCCCTCCATACCTGACCCGGCCCCCTAAGGACTCTGCAGGCTGAAACGCTCCTGTGACCATCGCCAACTTCAGGGACCATTCTGAAGGAACTGGTCATTGGTAATTGGTATGATCCTCCCTTGTCATTTGGCTGTGTCTGTTCAGGACTTCCAACTTCTATCCGATGGTGTGCCTAAGGGCGACAAGAGAGAAGAGGCCACTGGGATCTGAGAGGCAGTCAGAAGTTCTTAACATGAGGGTGAAACAATCAGTTGGCTAGTCAGCCACACTTGTCAATCCCAGTTGGGACACGATTGTACACCAGATGCACAAGTACTTGGCACACACCTTTCCCAGCGCGGGGACGGGATTAGGAGCCCAGGCTAATCAGATGACCCAAATTTGAATTCTGACTCTTCCACTTTCTAGCCCTGTGATCTTCACCAAGTTACTTACCCTCACAGAGCATGGTTTTCTTTCTATAAAAGGGGATAATAATGCTGTGTATTTCCTTGGGTCATGGAGGAGATTAAATGAATTAACAATGCAAAGGTGACACCTGGCTTCTAGGATGTGCTCTGTAAGCATGATCTGTGGTTACTTTGACCATGGCCTTCATAGTGTTGCCTTCTCCTCTCTACTTGTCTGTCTTCCCCCTAGAACGTGGTCCTTGAGACAAAAAACCTTGTCTTCTTAGGTTTTAAATTGCTAGCACCCCCCACTTGCCTGTAATGCGTTCAGTAAATATGTGATGAATTTTCAAATTGAATTGTGGGTAAAAGGTGTAGTCATGGAAATCCACTTGCTTTTCTAAAAACTAGCTGTGCGCTCTTGAAAATCATATTCCACCTTTCCACATTGGTATGTTCTCATTTCAGAGCAGTTCTGTGGCTGCCTCTGGTTCTCCGTGTGGCATCTCAGTGATAGTAGTCAATTGTCTACAAACAAATTAAATATATATTGAAATGCATGGAGCACCTCAGTGATTAAAGGAATCCCAAAGTAAGGCATTTTGCAGAGCACTAGCTCCGCCTGCGTGAAATGAGAAATCACCTACTCTATCTCAGGATCCCAAATCCAGAGCCCGTGCCCTGAATAGGCCTGGGCCCCAACCCACATTCTGTTCATTGGCGGCTGTGGTTATGGTTGTGCTTTTATTGTTCTTTTCTTGTTTTGTTTTGTAAACCATTTACGGAGAGCCAGGCATGGTGCCAAGAGCTTTACACATTTTGTCTGAGTTCTTTCAACAACTCCATGTGGTAAGCTGACATTGTCCCCATTAACACATGAGGGAAGTGAGTCCCATTTACACTGGAGAAGCTTGCTCAAATTCGAGCTCATAAGTGGCAGGAAGTGGGATTTGAACTCAGACTCATTCCTCCAAAGGCCATGCCTCCGGCTCCCAATTCTCTTCCGTGGATGTCTGCCCTTATCTATCTGCCAGGCGCTTCCCAGGCGAAAGACCAGAACCAAGCTCTGTAGCCTCAGCCCCAAATCTGCTGCTCAGCCTGCATGGCTGGCTCAGGGGCCAGGCCCACACCTACCAGCTGTGTAAACCCACCTGACCTTCCCTCTCCCTCATATCCTCATCACTGCCCAT
>JAJEJO010002553.1:0-16325 GCA_020662805.1 Glaucomys volans
TAATGATTTCCAATTTATTTTTTGTGTCACATTAATGAGTTTGATATACAAAATAACCCATCTGAGGAGCTAGTGTTGTCTTTACTTGACAGAGTAAAAACAGATTCAAAATCTTGGTCAATGTTATGTAAATTATCAGTAACAGTAGTAGAACCAAACACGGGTGATCTGCCTTCATGATTCAGATTACACTCATTATACATGACTATAAAATTGGAAATATTCATGTTCAGAAACATACGCAAGGCAATGATCTGACTAAACAAATTGTCATAGTGACTTTGAAACATGATATACTATACCTGATTTGAGTGTCTCTGAAAAAGCATCTAAAGATGAAGAAATCCTGGATATTAGCATCTTCTGACACTTCAGCACTGTGGGAAATTCTAAGAAAAATGAATATGGAATGACCTGACAATTGCCCCTGACTTTTAATTTAATATTTTTGAAATCCATAATGACACAAATACATTCTGCTCTAGCAACTTACAACTTTGTGCTATCCTGAGATCCAAAAATAATGATGACCAAAGACAATTTCTTTATTGTGTGACCTGTGTGAGTATAATTATATGGTTTCCTCAGGACAGAATGCACATAGGGCACCTTTATTTAAATATATAGAAAGAATTTACAAGGTAATTTTAAGACTGACTTAAAGGAAATGAAACTAGTTTTGTTTCTGAATTGTTAGTAATTTGATTTTTGTTAAACATACTCCCTTGACAGTTGGAGGGAGACATTTACCTTTCTAAATTCACCCAGGGTTTGTTCATGGATATTAGAGAATTTTCTAGTGTTATTTGCTGGATGTGATATCCACTGAACTTCAGGAAAAGTGTAAGCCGTTGCCTTGCGTTCTCTATCCCACCCTTGCAGGTAGAATTGATGCTGTACTTCATGGTGAGGTTCTGCTCTTTACAAAGAGGTGAAAGTTGTTTCATTCCCACGGTGCACTTATTTATTTCTATTAGGTTTTCCAACATTGAAGGCTTAATTTTCCTAATGGATGTATGCTAACGAACTGCCCAGGCCCCCTTATTTTTGGAATAGAAATGAAACCTAAATAAGTCAGTTACATTTTGAAGTGGGCCCCAGAAGAATGAAGAACTCAGTTTCCACTTTAAAAAATGAGAAGAAAATATCTTTAAAAAACCCTTTCTTTTCCCCACTCTTTCTTAGTCTCATCTTTGTCTCCTTTTAGCAGTCATGTAGGTAAAATGTGGTTCAGAGACTGAACAAAACAGGATTAAATATTTAGTAAGGAGTCCTCACAAATGTGTGTATCCCACTGAATTACAATTTACAGATATGAATTTGGAATAAGTAATACAGTAATACACAGAATAACTTCACCTGCATTATTTGTCCGTGCAGACGCCTCCCTGCTTGTGGTGTTCTAGAGTTGTAGCTGCCATAATATTTTTCCATAATAAGCACAAGAAGGAGGTAGACATGCATAAAATTCTATTTTTTCAAAGTAGAATTTTTGAAGTGGTTGTTAGAGTTGCTTTTGCTATGGACAACATACAAAATCATCATTTGGTAAGATATTATAGAAACCATCTAATTTTAGGAGTATAGATGTCTACTATAAAGTTAAACTGCACTTGTTTAAAACTTCAAATTACAATGTCAGCCATGATGCAAGTTTTCTCAATGAGAAAAAAAATGAATTTAGTGTCTAAGATAATCAATTTTATAGGCAAGGGGATCCTTTTCTGGAAATGCACTTGCTGTGCTGATAGGTAGCATTGCATATGAAGTGTAGTGTTTTATTAATATATTTGAAGATATTTCAATTTCGTTTTAGCGCTGGAGTGGGAGATGGTGACTTGCTTTTGAAAACAGGTGTTTGAGGTTGATATCATATCCAAATACTGTTGACTCCCTTGAAGTTAGTATATTCATACTCTATAGATATTATAAATCACCATTCTTAACCTTCCATTTTTGAGGAATTGTCAATTCTATGCCAGCTCTGGTGCTTACAAAAAGATATCCCCATAAACCAGAAAGACCTTTTCTTTATCTGGGAGTCAGATTTCTGAGATACATTGATCAATGTCAGAGATTTTGCATGCAAAGTTTAATGGTAGTAATGTTACTTTACCCTTAAACTTTCTACTGTAGGCTGGATAGAAACTGTTTTCATACAAACTCAAAGGAAAAACTTTAAGGAATATCAAGGAGAAAATGTATCTCTAACAGTTAAACAGATAGGAATGGAGTTTTTAAAGAAGAAAAATTAAGTGGTGATAAAGGGACAGTGTTTGTTTTTGGTCAATGTGGATTGATCAAAATGATGTCACCACATTCACATACTCATCTCTGGCTGTCATGCAGTTAAGATGAGGGTATCAGCTTAAGAAATTTGGGAGTAGGATTATCTGTATGCATTTATGGAAAAAGGAGCTGCAAAATATGTTATTATTTATTATTACTTTTTAATCTGGCCTCACTATGATATTGTTCCTAGATAACTGGTTTTCATAAGTGAACAAAGAGAGCAATGGCTAAAATAAATAAATAAACCAAATAGCAAACACACAACACAGGTGTTTTCCTCCACTTCAATAAAGTTCTGTGGCTAAAAGGGGCAGAGAAATGTGGCTGTAACCATGTCATTAACAGCTGTCACCTAGTCAATAGGGCCATGAAATTATTGTCCATATCTTTTTTTTTCTTTTTTTTTTTTGATGGCATCATGACATTTGGTTGTTTAAGATGATTTGTCTCTCTATTGCTATTTCATGAATTTATAATTAACAATTGCAGTTTTGTCACGTATTAAACTGAAATGTGTGTATTATTAGTTTATTTTTATTTGGCTTTTGTTTACTTCTTTGTCTAGCAAAACTGGAAAATGATTAAAGCATCAAGATATGAGACTATTAATATTTCAAATGTGTTTTATAGTAGTTCTTTCCTATATTCATATGTCAAAAGATTAAACTTTGTTTAAAATATTCCTTTTATATATATCCATTCTTACATTCTTGAACAGATTTTTAAAAATTTTTTATTGGCTCTTTTTAGTTACATGGTGGTAGAATTCATTTTGATATAACTGTACAATAATGGAATATGTCTTATTCTAGTTAGAACCTTATTCTTATGGATGTTTATTTTAATAATGTTAAAACCTTTGCTCTGAAACCTATAGAATCTGTCCCAGAGCCAGGTGGATATGATCCCCCAAACAGTGCTTTTTCTATGGGACCACATATGTTTTCTTTCCTTTTTCACACCTATTTTCTTCAAGACTCTTCCACCTGCAGTGTTTCTTTGACTGACAGAATGACTTTACCAATGCAAAATAGGAAGTCACTTTTGAGAATGATGTTAGTTCATGGCACATTAGTAGTTTTTAGATGAGAATCTCACCCAGTGCAAGAGTAATGTCTTCACATTACACGAAGAATAGTTTTTCATCATTGATCTCAACATGTCACATAACAATACATAAAATATTTCAAAAGGTAGCTATTATATAAAGCAGGAATACATTATTCTGGATTAACTCACTTTTTTTTTTTTGGTCCCACTCTATGACACTAATTAGGAAAAAAATCAAATATTTCTTTTACATCACTTGGAAAACATTAAGTAATAGCTAAATCATTTCATTCCTGAGTTATACATCTTTAATTACTTAAGCTACTTCTGTACTAGGAGACCCCTTGGAAATTTTCTGTTTAGGCCAGAGAGCATATCAGTTATTTGACGAGTAGCATTCTTTCCTTCAGCTAGAAGATTGGGGTTTTATAGGATGTCACAAAATTAATCTGTCTCTATTAAAATAAGTGAAGGAAGGAAGTAGAGGCAAGTAGTGTTCTGCCAAGCTCTAACATCTTGATTTCTACAGTTAAATTATAGATACTCTCTATTTTGTATTTACTTGTCTTAAATAGAGGAAGACCCCTTTCCTAAATTAGGAAAGATGTACCTGGAGAGTACTCTCATTCATCTGGGAATAATATATATCAGCTAAGTCATCCAATCTTGGAGATGCAAAGAAAGGACATGTCCACAGATCCTGACTCAGGTGCATTACGCTGAGCTGAGATGCAGGACGGGAGCTTTACTTCCTAAATATTACCAACATAAAAAGAAGCCATGCCTGCAGAAGCCACATGGCCTTGTGTGGTAGTGTCTGATGACTATGTTGTTGTATTTATTTATATAAAATAATTATGACATTTACAAATCATTTTTATTTCTAAATGGAAATTCTGAATCTCTTTTCACTGGTGTATAAAGTAAACCAACTATTTATAGTTTGGCCTGGTATCAAAATAATCTAAAATAATGACAATAGAACATAATATCTAAATTTTTGTTGTCTAATTACAGATTTCTGAAAATTACATAGTTTATTTGTCTGTTTTTATTTCTAGTTTTGTTTGCAGAAAAAGTCAACTACCCATAAACTACTACAGAATCTTTTAGGATGTAGATCTAAGAATGAGAAAGAAAAATAACTTTATTCCTGATGCAATACAGGAATACATTGTGTTCTCTATACCAGAATCCTCGCTTTCTCATGGAAATCTCATAACTATGAGAGAATTTCAGGGTAATGGTAGACTGGGTGAATTACTTTTACTCTCACATTTACCCACAAGAAAGGAAATGATCAAAACTGAACACAACTGGTGGTAGAAGTGAGTTCAGAAAATTGAGAAGGGTATGAATAGGTCAGCAAGAACCATAGGGAGCTCACAGGATGTTGGAGGTCAAAACAGTATCTAGTGCTTCATAGAGACATGAACATTGGGCTCTACTAGTTCAGAGAGGCAAGAAATTTGTCCTGTGCAAAACTAGATCTGGAATAGAACTACATGGTTAGATTTTATTTTATTTTATTTTATTTTATTTGCGGTGCTGGGGATTTCACCCAGGGCTTTGTGCTTGTGAGGCAAGTGCTCTACCAACCAACCTATAGCCTCAGCCCAATTTGATGTTTTTAAAAGTGTGTTGCTGAGGAAAGCTTGACTCTTTGGATTCTATATAATTGGAAAACTCAGGCTAAGGCTAGGAAAATTCTCATCTGTTGTTCACATGAATGGATACAGAAAAGACAACAATTAAAAATGTATATACATGAACTTTTAAAAATACATATCCGAATAAGCTGGGCGCAGTGGTGCATGCCTGTAATCCCAGCACTTGGGAGGCTGAGGCAGGATGATCTCGAGTTCAAAGCCAGCCTCAGCAATTTAGCGAGTCCCTAAGCAACTCAGTGAGACCCTGTTTCTAAAGAAAATACAAAATAGTGCTAGGGATGTGACTCAGTAGTGGAGGGCCCCTGAGTTCAATCCCCAGTACCAAAAACAACAACAACAACAACAACAACAACAAAAAACATATGCGTATATACAAAGAATACATCCATGTCCTGTAGATCATTCAAAATTATTTTGTGAACCCCAATCAGCCTTTGCTGTCAATGCAGAAATTAACTTTCCTTTAAAGGTTTTCTATGCGAATATATTTGCTAAGTCCTATTGGAAGAATTAGAACAAAATATACACAAATAATAATCAGTTCTGTCTTATCTGACTGTACTGGTTTCCTAAGGCTGCCACAACAATGGAACACAAACTTGGTTGCTTAAAACAACAGAAATTTATTGTCTCACAGTTGTGGCGATAGTAGTCCCAAATGAAGGAATCAGTGGGGCTCTGCTTTCTTTGAAAACTGTCAGAAAGAAGCCTTCTTTGCCCCTTTCTAGCTTCTGGGGTTTTTGGCGAGCCCTAGTGTTTCTTGGCTTGCATTTGCAACAAATCAATCTGCCTGTCATCACATGGCATTCTGTGTGTGTCTTTCTGTGTGTGTCTAAATTTCCCTCTTCTTATCAGGACACTAGTCATATTGCATTGGGAGACTATCCAACTTCAGGATGATTTCACCTGTATAAATTATGACTAATTTTCAATTACTCTATTTCCAAATAAGGTCACATTGCAAGTGAATCGGGGTTAGAACTTGAACAGAAATTTTTTCAGGGATTTCATATCAATTCATAACACTGATATCAAATCATGTTAAACTGGATTATACAGCAATTACAAAGTTCAAGATAAATGTGGTTTGCAGTAACAAAGACTAACATCCTGTTCATGCTAAGTGACAATGTTGCTTATCAGAGTTACTCAAGGATCCAGACTAGTGGGACAGTAATCATCTCAAAAATTGCCAGTCACTGTATCAGAGAGAAAAGGGGATATTGCAGGGTCTCACAGATTGTCACTGAATATTCATGGGTTCAGGGAGCCAGCTAGTATAGTATCAGAATTTTGCCAGAAGGCAGTAGAATCAGAATATTAAATGCTTTTAGCTACAAGTAACAGAAATCCTGGCTAACAGGGTGCTCACCTGGAGGTCATTTTTGTTACTAACAAGTTATTTGGAGACTAGAGGTCAGTCATGTAATTAGTTGGCTTATTGATGCTAATAAGAACCAAGAGTTAGCTTGTCTGTTTCCTTTTCTCTTCCTCTCTTCCCTCACCCATCTGTCCAGATTTGGGTCAAATGTCTAGCTTTAAGCAATCACCACCATAGGTGAGCTCCGTCACCGTGATTAACTTGAACCTATCCTAATATGATATGTCTCTTGAGGCAAAGGACCTGAGCACCCAAACTAAAATGTTTTGTAGGCAAGGGTAAAGTGAATTAATAAATTACTTTAGAGTAGGAATAAATGTTTTCTGGAAACAATATGGAAGTTCAGATTTAAACATTGCCTTACATCACTTGTAATGGTGGACATGTGGATAAAAATGTTTTCTCAACTTGAATTTTTGGGTTTATTAAGTAAGCCAAATTTGTGTATGGGTTTTAATTGTCCAATATGCTCATTGAACTGTGTTTAACAATGTTTTATCAAACAGCAACAATAATTCCTTCCATTTGCATGATATTTACTGTGCATAATGTCATATGCATATTTTGTTGTTTCTCAAAAAATATCATAATGGAGAAATTTTCATCTACTTTTATTTAAAAATAAGGAAGCAGACATTAGTAAGTACTACAGAAAAAAAATGAGGACTAAATTTTCTGACTTGAACCAGTGCATTTTCCATTAGTCCTGGTGTGCTTCCTCTTGTTTTGTCCTTTTTTATATTAATACAGACTCTGGAAGCAAAAACTCATGGGACCAATTAAATAGACCATATGGCTAATCTTTAGGGTTCCCTTGAGCCTAAGCACAATTAAAATTGCAAAATACAACTTTGAATACAACTGAAATGTCAATGAAGTAAACTCTATCAAATACTTTTTGTGTTTCAAATGTGAAGGTAAGATTAGATAACAAGTAGTAAAAACCAGAGCATGTGAAATGTCTGATCTCATAAGATTTTGCTTTTTTCCCCATATATATACGGAACTTGTGATGTGAATAGGCACTGAGCCATCATTATAAAGAGCTTCAGCATTTTATTCAGAAATGCCATGGTTATCCTAGTCACTCAAGGGTGACTCGACACATTTGATTGCTCAGAATTGCAACAAAAGCATCTCTCATTCTGATAGGATTTTATCATGCTGAGGGATCTCAAGGCATTTTGAAAACATATTAAAAATAAAATGTGAGTCCAACTTGAAATACTTGTAATTCATGAAAGGTTGATGAGCAGGTCTGAGCACCAGCATCATGATCAGTGTTAAGTGTTTCCCTGTGGGGACAGTGGCATCTTAGAGACCCAGGATGGTCATGTCATACAAAACAGAGACAGCATGTGTTCCTGCCTGACAGATGCTGATAAAACGGCGACAAGAATAACAAGTGAGTAAAGAGATCATTATGCCAAGTCCTCTGCCTGGATCTGCACAAAATGTTATAAACAACAGCTGCAGGAATGTATATATAGGATGCTCCCTCCAAACCAAGAGTTCTGACCCTGTCATGCCCTGCAGACACAATCCCAGCAGTGTTGAAGGTGACAATTCCAGACCTTTCCAAAAGAGATGTGTAACTGGCAGTGGTGCTAATGGTGTCAGGGCCAACATACAAAAGCAGGATCAAAAAAGACTGAGTGTTGAAGCTAAAAAAGGTGGCTAGAGTTAGGAGTAGAAAACCTGGCAGTTGTCAGCCAGGAGGTGACAGGAAATAGAATACAAGTAGAGAAATTAATGATATGTCATGAATCCTGCACACCTGTCATGATATGTCTTCGTGGATGACTGGTTCAGTGCCTAACTTCTAGTAAGTACTAAATAATTACGTGCTGAATAATAAGGTGTGCTTTAAAGAAAACTGAAATTATGTAGGAGTTATTGGATTTATGACTGTTTTTCTTTCTTTTTTTTTCATTGGATTATAGTCTTTCTCTCAGAACAGAGATTATAATTTAATGGCTGTGTTCTAGGTACCAGGCTAAACGCCTTTCTGTTAGTGCAATGCCAGAGGGCAGAGGCAGACATGGCTCCTGGGAAACAAATGAGAAGTGTTTAGTAAAGGGAGGAAAGAGGCCTCCTGTATGGCAAGGGTAAGGATGGAGTGCATAGGCCCAGCCAACTGCTCAGACAGAGCCTGGGTGAACCACAGATGCTGACTTACCTTTGTAGCTCCATATGCAGACCAGTTACCATCTTGTGGCCACACTGGGGATGGTGCATAACCTGTGCTGTTAATGCTAATGTCATTCTACATGAGATTTCTGCAAGTAGGGCCTTAGGATTCTGAGCCAACTCCTCACTCTGCCTCTTTATTTCTCCTTTCCTCCCCCTACCCAAGTATAGAGGATTTGGACCCAGGACTACATGCATGCTAGGCAATTGCCGGGTTGCTGAGATGTACCCCCACCCCAACTCACTACTTTTTGTTTTCTCTTTTACTCAATATTGAAAAAGACTTGTACTGGGTAGGATGAGATGATTATTTTTATCTCTCAAGATTCTCTATGTCCAGAGGCGTAGAAGAGGCGTCTTAGGCCCTTGACTTTTGAAACTAAAGCTTGTATTCTGTATTTCTGCTTTATCGATTTTTCTCCATGACATCTGGTATCTCAGTTTCTAGGTACTTTATAAAAGAGACAGGGCAAACAAGGGAAACGGAAGCTGCAAGTCTTGCTTTCCCTTTTCTCATGGCTTCTCTTTCTCCTCCATCACATTCCAGCCACTCCTGCAAGTGCTCATTTCTTCAATATGTTTGTCCCTTAGAGATCAGCACCTTCACATAACGTGTTGCCACCTGCTGTGACTTCCTTACCCCCTCCACAAAACTGATTCATCTTCTTCAAGTCTCAAGTGCACTGTCACCTCTTTGAAAAGAGCCTTTTCTGATCCAGAAATTAAAGTGACCATGCCTTTCCCAACACTCAGTATTCAACATTCATAAACTCTATTTCATACATTTTTTTCTTTAATAATATTTTAAAATTTTCAATCATATGAGTTTGTATACTTTCTAGATTTTTCTTATTTTTTCCCATTTCTGTAAGTCCATGATGGTAGGGACACGGGACAATGTTAGTTTGATACAACACTTTAGATCTAGTGGGTACTTCATAACAAATGGACACTTAATAAGAATTTGTTGAAAAAATTTGCAGCAAACACTGATGCAGTAACTATAAACTCTCTCCTCCACTCTTGCTAGCAGAACCCCAGAAGTTTTTGACATCTGGTGATTTGTCATGTGTCCAGTTACAATATTTCCTTTACCATATTCCCATATATGAGAATAATAACACAGATTCATCCAACCTAATAGAAGTCAAATTATATTCAAAAGAGTTAAGCTCAGAATTTTGTATTTTTCTTTTGTGCAGTATATATTGCCTGAAATAGTCACAATGCATCAAGAAAGAAAAGCCATCACAGGAGGGTGAGTAAGAAAGCGATAGGCTAAGGATGAAGAACAAACATCTGGAAGGGTGAGTCCTTAAGAATCATGATAAGTACTTACCCAAGGCCTGATTTCTGCTTTCAAGAGTTCCTCCTATGTGAAAATACAAAAACAAACAAACAATAATAGTTCTTGTTTTGGTTAAGCCCATATAATCAAATTTCTGTTAAATGCAATCCTAAATCAAACTGTGATTTTAAGAAAGTCATTCCAAGTCTTCCTTTATCCACATCCTAATTTAATCATTCTGCATTGGACCAGATGATTTCTAAGATCACCAGTTCCAACATGGATTTTCATTAAAATAAAAACATAATTGATCCAAACATCACAATCTCTGAATTTTAATTATTCTTTTCATTTTAAAAATCAATGTGGTGTAGGAATTTTTAAATAACTTCTGTGTATACAACAATGTGCCAGATGGCTTAATTAACACTATTTCCTTTATAAATGCACATGTTATAATTTCCCTCATTCTTTTACTCTCCCCTGCATCTTTTAAAATATCAACACATCATTGACTTAAATGCTTGTAATTAAGAATTCACAGAAAGACTGAAAATGACAGTTTTCAAATTTAATTTTATGCAATCAAATATTATTTTCTTCAGCAAATTACTCTGAAGACCGGATTCTGGTAGGGTAGAGAAGATGTGTAATTTGAAGCACAAATTCCAAAATGCTGGTTTACAAAACCGGTGCTGAACAAACTATGTCAAATGAGTCGTGAAAGTTTTTAGTCAAATTCCAAATATCCCAATATGCAGTAAACAATTTTCCATAAAAAAAAAAAAAATTGGCATTTGTCCTTGTTTTCTTGTGGGTAATGTACAAGCCTTTAAACATTGTATCTGACGGTGCCTTTCTTTGCGGGCCTTAGGTCAACGTAATAATGTGATTTAAAGATAAGATTATAAGCCACACTAAATTGTGGTTTGGGGTGAGAATTTTGATTCATAAGATATCAGCTTGGCCTCTTGATAGAAATAATTAGTGTTACCTAAAAATCTATGAGGAAAGGATATCAGAAAGCTTCAGGTTTGGAATTCTTATAGGTAGCACTCATGCATCTCTTCCTTAGGTTGCTTTTAATTTGTGTCCTTTCCCTGTAATCCACTATAACAGTGAGTATAACAATTTCACATAAGTTCTATGAATAATTTTAATGCATTTTTAAAACTGAGATCATTTTGATAGCCTCCTGAACTTGAAATTGGATCAAATGGGAAGGCATCCTTTGTGGGTCGTGTTCCTACCTTTGAAGTTGCATTGCTGCTGAACTCCAAATAATCTGATTCAGTAGGTCCAGGGTTTTTATACATACCCTCATATGGAAACCACATTAAGAAATAATTTTTGTTAAACAACTGAGAAAATTTCATCTCTGTGTTAATAACCTGCTCTATACATATTATACATTTGACCTAGCTATCCCATTCCTCAGTTAATACCCAAAGGACTTAAAATCAGCCTACTACAGTGATGCAGCCACATCAATGTTTACAGCAGCTCAACTCACAAGAGCTAAATTATGGAAACAATCTAGGTGCCCTTCAACAGATGAATGGATAAAGAAATATATATATATATATGTGTGTGTGTGTATATATATATACATGTATACATATACCACATTTATGTTATTAATGTTATTTATGGAATCCTATTCAACTTTGAAGAAGAACTAAATTATGGCATTGCTGGTAAATGAATGGAGTCAGAGAATATCATGCTAAACAAAATAAGTCAAACCCAAAACCAAAGGCCAGATATTTTCTGATATGTGGATGCTAATTCACAGTAAGGAGTGGGGGGATAGGAAAAATAAAGTAACTTTATAATAGGTAGAGGGGAGTGAATGGAGAAGAAGTGATATGGGGTAGGAAGGATGGTACAGTGAAACAGACATTATTACCTCATGTACATATATGACTGCATAACTGATGTGATCCTACAATATGTATGATCAGAAAAATGAGAAATTATACTCCATTTGTGTATGATCTATCAAAATGTATAAAAGCATTCTACTGTCATGTATAACTAATTAGAACAAATTTAAAATATTTAAAAAATTTGTTTATCTTATGTGTGTGTCATGTCTTTACGTTTGAGAATTTATGAGTAGTTAGGTGTTTAATCACAATCAATTCTGTAAATAATCAGATTCAATGGGGATACCTCTTTGGAAAATATTTTCTTGAATTAGGTAAAATTTTTTGGTTGCATAACATATTCCTTAAAGCAGTGATAAGCAGAATGAAAAGGTAAGTGCAGTGAAGACACTTAAATTCTACTATATTACAAGCAAGTTTTCAAAGATTAGCAAGAAAGATTCTCAAGGTGATAAGAGAAAAGATAAAAAGAACACATGAGACCATCTCAATTTATCTGATAATAGAACTCTCAGTAGAAATTTCACAGTCCAGGAAAGGATAGCATGAGATTTTCACAGTACTGAAGGAAAAAAAAATTGCTAACCAAGAATATTATACCCAATGAAGATATCTTTTCAAAAGGAAGAAGAGATAAAGACATTCTCAGACAAACAGAAGATGAGACAGTAAGTCTTCAGCTTTTCTGTCCTACAAGAATTTTTAAAGGAAGTTCTTCAAACTGAAAAAAAAGAAACATTAATGAGTAAGAAGAAAACAAGGGAAGGAATTAAACTCACTGGTTAGCACTGATAAGAGTGGCTATACAGACACACTCAGAATGCTCTAATGTTGAAAAAATGGTGCATAAAATATAATTAAAGACTGAAAGGCAAAATAATTAGAAATAATAACCACATCCACATGCTAAAAGATAGAAAATGTAGAATTATTAAATGGGACATCGAAAATTTTAAACATGAGGAGTTTTTATTAAAATAGACTTTTTATTAGTATATTTTCTAATATTTTCATATCTTTATTATCATGTTAAATTGCTATCATTTTAAAATATCACAGTCGAAAGAGTCTTTGTAAGCCTTATGGTAATCACAGAGCCAAACTAAAAATAATTAGCATAGAACCAAAACATGCTACTACAGTAAATTTCTTAACCACAAAGGAAGACCAGAAGAGAGACAGAAAGAACAAAGGTAACTGCAATAAAGTTTTTTTAAAGTTACTTATCAATGATTATCAAAGTTTATTAGATTAAATTTTCCTCTTAAAAGAAATGAAGGAACTGAGTGGCATATACAGATACAAATAGATGTTGCTTAAAAGAAACTCAATTCACCCCTAAGGATATACAGAGACTGAGAGTGAAGGGATGGAATAAGATATATGCAAATGGAATTCAAAAGAAAGGAGATATAATCATACTTGCATCAATAAAATAGATTCACATTTTTAAAATAGTGGAAGAAGACAAGAAAATTCATTATATAATAATCAAGGGATAAATTCAGCAAGAAGAAATAACAATTTTAAGTATATGTGCACCCAATATTGTAACATCCAAGTAGAAAACAGACCTAAAGGGAGAGACTCACAGTAACAGTAGGTGATTAACACTCTACATCCAAAAATGCAGAAATCATCCTGATAGAAAATTAACAAGGAGACAGCAAAAGTAAATTGCGCCCTAAACCAAGTGGACCAGACAGACATCTACAGAATATTGCATCTAGCAGATGCAGAATGCACATTATTCTCAACAGCAAATAGAACATTTTCCAACATAGATCATATGCTATTCCACAAAACAAGTCTAGACAAATTAGAAAAAAAAATATTGATTTTCTTTTCTGACCACAATTTAACAAAACTAGAAATATATTACAAGAAAAATTTTGGAAACTATTCAAATACATGGAAATTATTATTCCTGAACAGCCAGTGCTATCGAGGGGGAAATCAAGAATAATATTAGGAATTTCTTGAAACAAAAAAAATGGAAACAAAACAGAACAAAACCAATGGGATACATAAAGAACAATTCTAAAACCAGTTCTGAAATGATTCAAAAATGAATGGACTTCTACACACATTCTAAAAAGTCATCATTTGATACTAAAATCTGACAAGGACACACACACACACACACACACACACACACAAAGAATGCTATAGGTCAATACACTTAATGAACACAGATGAAAAAATCCTCAACAAATAGTAGCAAACTGAATTCTACATCACTTTTAAAAGATTATTCACTAAGATCAAGTTGGGCTTGTCTGAGGGAAACAGTGATAGTTCAACTTATGCACATCAATAAATGTGATACAACACATCAACAGAATGAAGAAAAAACATGGTCATCTCAATAGATGCAGAAAAGACACTTAAAATTGAACATCTCCAGGATAAAAAATGGTGAATGAATTTGGTATAGGAGAAATATATCTCAACAAAATAAAGGTCGTATATATTAAGTTAACAGCTAACAAAACTGGGGAACTGCTGAATGCTTTCTTTCAAGATCTCATTTGGAACCTAATAAAGATGATTAATACCACCACTTTTATTCAACATTGTTATGAAACTCCCAGCAAGAGCAATAACACAAGAGAAATGAAAAAAAAACCATTCAGACTGGAAAAATGGAAGTCACATTGCTACTGATTGTAGTGATATGATCTTATATACAGGAAACCCCAAAGATTACATTAACAAAATTATTAGAACTAATAAAAAAAAAACTCAGCAAAGTTGAAGGATACCAAAGCAACATTAAAAAATTAGTAGCTTTTGTATACACCAATAAAAAATGATCTGACCTAGAAATTATCTAAACTAGAAATCACAAAACATTCCATACTGCCCAAAGTGATCTATAGATTCAATCCAATTTCTACCAAAATATCAATCACACCCTTCACCAAACTATACCAATTCTAAAATTTTTGAGGAACCACAAAAAATTGTGAAGAGCCAAAGTCATAGTAATAGGGCAAAAAGAATAAAGAGCTGTGCTCGCTTCGGCAGCACATATACTAAAATTTGAATGATACAGAGAAGATTAGCATGGCCCCTGCACAAGGATGACATGCAAATTCGTGAAGTGTTCCATATTTTTAGAAATATGGGACATCATGAAAAGACCAAATTTAAGAGTTATTGGGATTGAGGAAGGTACAGAGATACAAACCAAGGGTATGAACAATCTGTTCAATGAAATAATATCAGAAAATTTCCCAAATATGATGAATGAGATGGAAAATCAATTACAACCAAGAATCTTATACCCAGCAAAACTTACCTTCAGATTTGATGATGAAATAAAATCCTTCCGTGATAAACAAAAGCTTAAAGAATTCACAAAGAGAAAGCCTGCCCTACAGAACATTCTCAACAAAATATTCGAAGAGGAAGAAATGAAAAATAACAATCACGGTCACCATGGGGAGGAACTACCCTAAAGAAAGAGTCAATCAAAGGAGAAACAAAGTTAAGCTAAAAACCCCAAAAAAGCTAAAATGATGGGGAATACAAGTCATATCTCAATAATAACCCTGAATGTAAATGGCCTAAACTCATCAATCAAAAGACATAGACTGGCAGACTGGATTAAAAAGAAAGACCCAACAATATGCTGCCTTCAAGAGACTCATCTCATAGAAAAACATGCCCACAGACTAAAGGTGAAAGGTTGGGAAAAAACATACCATGCACATGGACTGAGTAAAAAAGCTGGGGTTTCCATTCTCATTTCAGATAAAGCAGACTTCAAGCCAAAGTTAGTCAGAAGGGATAAAGAAGGACATTTCATACTGCTTAAAGGAAGCATAAATCAGCAAGACATAACAATCATAAATATTTATGCACCAAACAATGGTTCATCCATGTATGTCAATCAGATCCTTCTCAATTTCAGGAATCAAATAGACCAAAACACAATAATACTCGGAGACTTTAACGCTCCTCTCTCACCACTGGACAGATCCTCCAAGCAAAAATTGAACAAAGAAACCATAGGACTCAATGACACAATCGCTAATTTGGACTTAACAGACATATATAGAATATTCCATCCATCAAAAAGCGAATACACTTTCTTCTCAGCAGCTCATGGGTCCTTCTCTAAAATAGACCATATGTTATGTCACAAAGCTACTCTTAGCAAATACAAAAATATAGAGATACTACCTTGTATACTATCAGATCATAATGGAATGAAATTAGATATCAATGATAAAGTTAGAAACAGAAACTACTACAAGACCTGGAGATTAAATAATATGCTATTGAATGATACATGGATAACAGAAGACATTAGCGGAGAAATTAAAAGATTCTTAGAGGTCAACGAGAACAAAGATACAACATATCGAAATCTCTGGGATACTATGAAAGCAGTGCTAAGAGGAAAGTTCATTGCAGGGAGTGCATTTAATAAAAGAATGAAAAGTCAATAAATCAATGACCTCACATTACAGCTCAAAGCCCTAGAAAAAGAGGAACAGATTATCACCAAAAGTAGTAGAAGACAGGAAATAATCAAAATCAGAGGTGAAATCAAC
>JAJEJO010002553.1:28640-76332 GCA_020662805.1 Glaucomys volans
ACTTAAATTTACATGAAAATTCCTTGTATTTGGCTCTATATTTGTTGCTTATTGTCATCACAACAAAGAATACTACCCACACTACCCACATCAATCCTCACATCTGTTCAGGAGGAAAAATTAAAACCAAACACATATCAGTTCACCTCAAAAGCTCTGCTTTTGGTTGTTGAATTTCACTTTGAAGGTGCTCTATTAAAAATACTTCTATTTTCCTTCCAAAAATATAGCTCCAACCCCCAAATCTTGCATTATTCCACAAGCAACTGACTTTATGTAATAGATAAAATGAAAATCATCCCCCTTGGATGAAGGAAAGATTCACTTCTGGTCTTCTGAAATAGCCAATTGACATAATAAAATATCATTCTTTGAGCATCAGAGAGACTCTGATCTCTATTTTAGAGACAGTTAAATGTGACACCAAAGAATTAACCTCATGCTATATACCATCTTCATTCAACTAGTTTTTATACTCTGTAGTTTTCTCTTTGTGTGTCTTTCACTCTGAATTCCAAGTATCAGGCACTTCTTTTTTGTTATCTGCCGAAATATCTTGTCAATGCAATTCTTTAACTAAGAGAATAATAAGGAAAAAGGAAACAATAGCACAAACTTGTGATGGACTTGCTGTTGTAACTACTCCACATTGCACACTGTTGCTAACCATCCTGAGGACCAGGGAGAAAATATAATCCTGTTTCCACTTCCCCACAAGTCAACCTTCAAGACTCCATTCTATTCCAGTGACAGGACACAAATCATCTGTGAACCATCAAATTGGGTTCAACTTGCCTCTCAACTCTGTTCTTGCTCATCTCTCTGCTTTCTTTGGTGATGTATAACTTGTAACTATTAACTTTATTTTCCACTTAACAAAGTCAGAAAAGGATCACATTGGAATGACCATAAATTTGTCTTCCAAATGTATACAAATACGAGGTCCCAAACCCATTCATATCTCCTCCCACTTCCATTACAGATGGATGTCCCTTGCCCTATATGGCATGAGCTCTTCCTATGTGCTCTGGATATCCCCCCACTCACACACAACTTCTCAAGGATGTTTGTCCACTGTGATTTCTTTCTCTTCTAATATCACTGTCTTCCCTCAGGATTCTGTCTCCTCTACGACTACTCCAAACTCTGCACTACATTCTCTCTTCTTACCTTTACCCATTGCTTGCATAGTCCTATCTCCAGCTTCTTCTCTATGGTATCATTACTCCAACATCCTAAATTATCAGTGCATGGTAAAGCAAATACAAATAAAAGGAAGGAAAGAGGAGGGAGGGAGAAAATAACTAAAAGGAAATGAAAATAAAAGGAGGAAATATGAAAAAATAAAGAAAAAAGTTAAAAGCCCCAAACTTTCATATTCCTGGTTTCAATTGGATTTTCTCTAATCCTTTACTTTAATAGGCAAATCTTTCTGGAATCATTCATATCTTCATTTCCCATTCATCTGTTCTACATAGGATGCTTTTAGTTGTGCATCACAGAATACCAGCATAGACGTATAGATGATTTTAGCCATAAATGTCTTACAATTCACATAATAAATATGGAAATGCTAATTCAACTACTGGAAAATGCTTTCAAGGGCTCACTTTTCTGTTTGATATATATATATATATATAATTTGTTATGATGTTTTTAATAATTTGTTACACTATATAATATATGCATACATACATAATTTGTATACATATGCACTATATGTATAAATATATAAGTTGTTACACTATATATATGTATACATATATATGTATGTTATATACATATATATATAACTGATGTCTGCACGAAGAGGTAGCAGGAAACAAGTCCTAGATTAGCAAACATGTGAAGTGGTAGCATCTATAAGACAAAGAAAGAGACCTCCAAGATACCAACTTTGATGGCACCTAGGTCTTGGATTCCCAGCCTCTAAAATGGTGATAAATGAAAGATCCGTTGTTTACAAGCCACCCAGTTTGTGACAGTCCTGGCAAACTATTAAGTTGTTGAAAATTGAAAGCACATACAATACAGATTGAGGACAAGGCTTCTTTTTAGGGATGAATATATCAGGTCCCTCATTTTTCATCTAACTATGCCTTTTATACATTATTTGGGGGCAAATTTCTAAGATAATAATAGTGCTTACCCCAGTGGAAGGATGAGATGATAATGAAATGAACCAATTTTATAACTTCTTAACACAGTATCTGCTTATAAAAAGTTCTCCATAAAAGTTATATACTTAGTTTGCCATAATTTTCAACATAATAGACTCAGTTCTCTCTGAAGTTTTTGGTTTTCGAAGCAGTGATCCAACTTTCTGAAATAGTACAGAAAATTACACAGGTGACATATTTCTATCTTAGAACTCTTTAATCTCCCATCATGGTTTTTTTTTCCCAGAAAAGAGTTGTTAAATGTTTTCCTTATTTCAAATAAATATAAATTTGATTTTGGACATTTTATAGACATCCATAATAAGAAAAATGTCCTTGTTAGCTTCAATTATTTTTTTAAATTACTTTCTCACAGAAATAAGAAATAAAAATAAGTTTTTCAAGGATTTAAAAAACAGAAGGAGTTACATGCCATTTTCCAGAAAAAACAGCAACCTATGACAGATTTGCAATCTGATCCTGAGGTTAGCGCTTAACGGCAGTTGTCGGAATTGGAAATACCAGCTGCTTCCATTTCTGCAGTCACTTGAGAGAGCAAATATAAAAGAGGGTACCAAACAGAGTTGGGGGCATTGGAGTGGCAAACAAACAGACTGCAGAAAACAAATGAAAAACAGTGATACTGTGGACCCAGGGAGGATGCAGTTCATCCATCACATAACCAGCCCAAATTGCTATTTGTTCTTTTCAAACTCGTGGAGAGATGAGACCCACTTCTTTATCTCACAATAAAGAAATAAGCCAGATCTTAAACTCAGAACTATACAAAATAAACTTTAAAGAAGTGAAGAAAATGATTAGGACTAAAAATTGATTAAAATAATTTATCTGATTCATCAAGCAACCATATTTGATGTTTGCAACCTCTTTTTGTTTTGCACACTAGATTCTTACTAATTTTACTTCTGATTAGTTTAGACATCCTAGGGTTCCTTTATTTTTTTTTTAACAAATGGCAAAGTTTAAAAAGAATTTTCATTATGTGAAGTATTTATTTGTCGAATTTGTTATATGAGTCACTTCTTTTTTGTTGCTGTTTTATCCCCATCTGTCTGTGTCTGGTGTTCCATGAGTTGCGGCTGTGAGTACCAGCTCTGCATGACTATTACCAGACTACCTGTTAGCAAACAACGCGATGACCATCTCCTCATGTCCCTGCCACCTACCTCACTCCTGCATCTTGCTTCCTGGAGTGGGGCTACTCTGTTGACCATTCAACAGTCTTCATGCAATCTTTGAAAAGATTAGAATTTTATTGTGCTCTGGAATGAATCTGGAACTACAGTTACTTTGAACTGATTCTTCTCTCTTTCTACCTCCCCTAGAAGATGATGCTGAGTAGCTTCTTTATAGATGGCCCAGAGAATCTAGAAGATGTAGCAATTAGTCCTTCCTTATCTCAATGTTAGTCTTGTCCTGCTCCTTAGAACTGTATATACAGGCAGCATTTAACTCTGCTATTAGGTGAAGTTGGGTTACAGTTTTGTTTTTTTTTTCATGTAAGACAATCTCAAAGCATAAAAGCAGCATATCCCTTCCCTATGTTCATTGCAACTTGATAAAATCTTTCCAAGGGCAAGTTCAAGAAGAGCACATTGTACATCTATTTGAAAATATGGGGTTACACCTGAAGTGTTTTGGGAATGTCACTCTGTTCCCATAAATATTCTCCCATCACCATGCATCTAAAATAAATATGTGATGATAATGAAAATATTATTGACCCATTACTGTGTGATAGTCTGTTGTAAGCTGTTAAATATGTTGGTGTTTACATTTAGTTTGTGAAATGGATATAGCTGGTGACACACAAAGCTTTATTATTCTTTATTACATGAACTAAATGCCTTTTTAAAAAATTCTCCTTCTCTTTTAAAACACAGCTCTTCTCTAAACCAAGGAATTCTACACTGCTCTTCAAAAGGTCAGAAAATAAATTTTTTAGTCTTTGTGGGCCAAACATAAAACAATACAAGTTTATGTGAATAATTAATGAAACACTTAAAGTGTCACACAATCACACATCACTTAATGACAGGGATACATTTTAAGAAATACATTATGAGGCAAATTTCTCATTGTGCAAACACCATAGAATGTGCATACACAAACACAGATGGTATAGCCTACAACACACCCAGGCTAGATGGGAAGTATGTGTATATCTAGATCTAAACCTCTCTCTATATATATATCTACATGCAGCTACAAACACACACACACACACACACACACACACACACACATTCAGTATAGCCTATAACTTCTTGAGCCATAATAAAACAAATAACCCAAGACTAAGTCCAGCACAAAGAAAGTGATGCAATCAAGAGACATAGTAAAGTAGTAAAGTCAGGGTATGTGAGTCTTCTGCTGGCATAATACAATATGGTTTGTAGTTAAATTTTTAAGTAGATTAAGTATACTCTGAAATAACATTAAAACTATAATATAGTACATAAACCAATAACAATTGTTTATTATCATTGTTAAGTATAATGCATTGTACATGTTGTATGTGCTATATACTTCTCTGTGACTGACAGCAGAGTAGGTTTGTTTACATCACCACCACCACAAACATGAGGAATGGTTGCACTATGATTTCACATAAAATGTCACTAGGTGATAAAAGCTTTTCAGCTCCACTCAAATTTTTCAGCACCATCAAATATGAAGTTTGTTGTTAAACAAAATGCTACTGTGTGATGCGTTAAAAAATGGAACAAAAAATCATTCTTACCTGTGGCCCATATAGACACTGGAGGTGGGCCAGATTTACCTTTATAGCTTGTGAATCTGTTCTAAATCTACAAAATATAGATTGTTTTCTAGGTGTATTATACTTGAAAAAAAGTATTTAAAATGCTACCATTCTTAATGGGTAGCACAATAGGAGTTAATTAAACAACTTTATTCTTTTGAAGGAAACTAAAATATAGCATCTAGGATGACACTCAGCTGGCACATAGTGAAATGGCTGTATTCATTCTGATTGATTGGCCCTTCCACTGTTATTAAATATTTTAATCTCACTGCTGATAATTCATACTGTACAATTCAACACATTTAAAATGTACTATTTGATGATTTAGGTACATTGCATTATTTATTTGTTGACTTGTGGTTATATACATACATTATATTTTTAACAAAATTCGCCATTTTAATCATCTATTTCCACAACTTTTTCATATATCCAAGCAGAAACTCTATTAACCATTAAGCAATAAATGCCATTCCCTGATAAGCTCTAACCTACTCTTTGTCTCTTTGAGGCTACCTTTCTAGATATTTTACGTAAGTGGGATTATATAATACTCATCTTTTCATGTCTGTCTTAATTCACTTAGCATAAATTTTTCAATTACATTAGCATTTTTTTTCGACTTTTCCATGTTGCAGCATGTATCAGAATCAGTCATTTTCACAACTGGATAATATTCCATTACATGTATATATTACATTTTGCTTATCCAATCATTTGTGGATGCATGTTTGGGCTATTTCTACCTATTTTTCTCTACTGTGAATAATGTTGCCATATTCTCATGCAAGCATTTGTTCAAATCCCATTTTGTACGTAATTAGAGCCATCATAATTATTATGAAGTGGGATCTCATTGTAATTTCAATCATCGCAACAACATAAACACATTTGTTGAGTGCTTGCCATGTGCTTAGCAACGTTTTAGGCCCTTTTACAAACATCATTCCAATCCTGAAAGATATTCAATAAGGTCAATGTTATGATGCCCAATTTACAAATTGTTGACCTCTCAAGTTAAATAAGTTTTAGAAGGCCACATGTAGTGGCATAAATGTGTTTCAAATCTGTCAGTTCTGAGCGCCCTCTATGATAGCAGAGATACAGAGAACAGTTCTCTGCAGAAAAGAATCTATTCAACTTATCCTTCGGTTAATTAATTTAATTTATACATTTACAAACATGTACATTTTACTAATTTACATGCACATTTATTCATATAATATTTTACTTGGTATTATTACAACTCAATCTGCTAAATAATTATTCAATAATGATATTAAATGAACAGGAAAGAGTGTGTCCTCAGTTTTTGTCCTATACCAAGAGTTGAAAACATTTAACCACCTCTTGCATTAGATTTTTTTGCTAGTTAATAATTCCAAATGTTATTTTATTACTGATATTACAAAAGCATCTATTGACTTACCATAGACCATTTTATTGACCCTTTCTTCTATTGAGTACATTACTGCCAAAGGTAATATATTTAAATGTCTATGTATCAGTGTTCAGCTAAGATTAGAGCTTAGCGTCCTGGCACTACCCATCATTCCAACTTTTTAAAACTCCCAACTTCACATTGTTTTTACATCATCAAGTCACATAACTTCAACTCTTCATTGTATTCTCTATAGGTTAATACCAAAGCAGTAGCAATAGGGTCATATTTATAATTTTGTAACTACTATTTAGAATCAAACAGTTTTTGGAACTACATAACAACAATGCAATCTGATCTCCAAATCTATGATATTTTAAGAATATTGACACATCAAGCCAAATATTTTCCTACAATGCATCAATTCAAAAATCCAACCTAAGTATCATGGCACAATCAATTCTGATATGTAGTTTATCATTCATTTCATAGACACCTTTAAGTTAAAAGCTTAAGTACAAAGATTGAGATTATGTATCTTCTGTATTTGCAACAGAAAAACACCTTTAATATTACCAATATTATTAACCAATATTTTAATTATATTGCTTATTGAGTAGTAAAATGTAAGGTGCTTAGGAATCAATCCAGGAATTCTTTCACTGCATCCTTGTTTTAATATGATTCTTTCAGAAATTCTATTTTCCTCTTTCAATTTTCTCTTTGTTTTGATTCAGTAATTCCCAAGGCATTCCTGAAACCTCAGAAGAATGGAGATACCTTTATCTTGTTTTCACATGTTGAGAATAATTTGATTTGGCAGAGAAGTCTTTAAAAATCAGTCTCATACAGACCTTTGAAGATGATGTTTCATTGCTTTTTAGAATTCAGTGTTGATGATGAGAAATATCTGCTTTGGGTTATAAAAATGACAGGTTTTAACTTGACATTATTCTTGAGATTTTCTAATAAATTTATTTTTTACTTGACATTTTCTAATAACTTTATTTTCTCTTAATTTTCTACCTTGAGATTTCCTGAGCATGCTTTTGAGTTACTTTAAATTTCGTTTTTAAACCTTCCTCGTTTGACAACTTCTGAATGTGTGTGTGTGTGTGTATGTGTGTGTGTGTGTGTGTGTGTGTTTAGTGTAAGAATACATATCTCAACTCTGGGAAATTTATTTATTGATAATCTTGAAAATACACAGAGGGAGACTAGCACCTAATAAACCATGTTCAGAGGGTAAATACAGGAGTTTCAGAAAACGGAACCAGTTAGAGAACTAGAAATAGAAGATCTGATTGACTAGGGAAGACTACATTAGCATCTGAAGGAGTTAGCAATAAAACTTCCAGGTCTGAAAGCAAACCACAGTCCCATAAGGAGGTTCCCATGTTGAGTTCAGCTCTGGAATATTCCAACAAAGGCAAACTCTGGGAACAATGGTCACCCTAAAATATGTCTTAGCCATTGGACAAAAGGATTGAAAAACAAGTTTGGATTCTTGGGAACTCTCTAAATGACTGGGGATCCTCCTGTCCACTGTTACAGTTAATGTTCAAATGCCCAAAGGTGGCCTTAGTTTGATTTATATAATGTTTATCTAATGATAGGATTATGTTTATTCTGAGTTTACTCTTTAGTTCAAGCATGGGGAAAAGTTTAAAAAGGTATTGATAAATCTTCAGATGTATCTTTTCATCATACTATTCTTTCCAACATTTTTCTTTTTTATTCCCATAATTTGAATAATATTCAGAATAATATTCAGATTGCCAACCCAGTGGCAAATGGTTCCATAAGTAATCACATTTGAGATGAACAACCTTCTGCATTAGGCAGAAGAATCTTTTTTCTGTTCTTTCAAACTTAACTGAGTTTCTTGAAGTCTGCCCCACATGAGGGAGCTGTGCAGATCACCACCTTGCTGGACAGTGTCCGTGTCTTTCTTCCAGTTTCTGCATCACTCTGAAACTCCCTTCTCATTTCTTGAAATTAAGAATGGACTTTTTTTGTTTTTCCTTTGGTTGTAGTCAACTTAAGAACAATAAGTGGGACCTATTTGAAGATGAAAAACTCATAAAACTGGAAAGTTACTCCATGTTCTCAGACAAAAGCCATAAATTCCAGAAATTCTAAGCAATGTCTCTCTTCTAATTTGGCCAGCATTTTGCCATTCACCAGTGTCTTCAGATTCCTAAAACATATTTGTTTAGTGTTTTAATTGGATTTGTCAAGAAGGTTGATCTGATATGAGAGGTTGTGACTTTATCTCAGATTTGTTTCTAATGCAAAACTTCCAAAGCTTTCTTTCAACTGATTGCATTTTTTGGAAAATATAATCAATGAATACAAATAATCACTCTAATGTATTTAGAGATGGTTATAAAGAAACAACATATTCTACTTTATTTGCCATTTTATACAAATAGACTAAATATAAAAATAAATGAACTGACATGCATTCTAACAGTAACCACATGATAGCTGGTTATCTAGCAAGTGCTAATTCTCCACTGACCTTCATTACCAGTACTGCTTTATCAGAATTCTTCAGAGTGGGAATGAGGCCTAAAAGATACTGATTGATCATAGCCATATAAAGGTATGTTGGGTAATATAGTCTTGTAAGTCATTTTGATTAAAAATATTCTCATTTCTGAAAGGAAAACTCATCAAGACTGTACACAGAAATAGGGTAAGAATATTTGTCTTATCAACAGAATATTTTTCTTTCATTTAGGGGGAAGGTTTTCTTTTATTTCATAAAAGATTGATTCTTAAAGGTCAGGCAAATGATGTCTCAGTGCTCACTCCTTAAAAAGACAACCATGCATTAAAATCATGCACTAAAATCTCTGGAGGTAGACCTCAGAGTTTTAAGAATCAAGGTCTTCGGGGTCATAAACAACAAAAAGGATTGATGAGGCTTCAATTTGACTGAGTTAGATGACATTTAACTAGGTCTTAAGTTTATTCTTCTTCCTGCTTTGTTTCAATTTTGCATAGTTTCTTTTGGTTTTAGAACTCTCACATTCATTATTGAAAGAGCAAGTTCCCCACTATGACCTGAACCACTTATATAGAGTATGACTTGTTTGTCACCCAGTCTTTTGGGTAAGTCTTTTAACAATCCAAAGAGAACCCTATAAAATTCCAGACATGGTCTTCTCCAGTACTCATCATTGACTATTACCAACAATGTTATACAAGGAAAGACTCCATTTAAAACAAGTCTTGAGGGCTGGGGATATAGCTTAGTTGGTAAAGTGCTTGCCTTGCAAGCACAAGGCCCTGGGTTCAATCCCCAGCACCGCCAAGAAAAAAAAAAAAAAAAAAAAAAAAAGAAAGAAAGAAAGAAAGAAAAAAGACAAGTCTTGCATGCATGGCCTGGAAAAAAGAAATGCCAGGATGTCATATATAAAGCACTTATATATATAGGTAAGGTTATAATTTTAAAAACTGTTCATGTTGCTGGGTGCAGTGGCCCATGCCTGTAATCCCAATGCTCAGGAGGCTGAGACAGGAGGATTGCGAGTTCAAAGCCAGCCTCAGCAAAAGTAAGGCACAAAGCAACTCAGTAAGACCCTGTCTCTAAATAAAATGCAAAATAGGGCTGGGGATGTGGCTCAGTGGTCAAGTGCCCCTGAGTTCAATTCCCAGTACCGCCCCCTCCAAAAAAAAGCAACTGTTTGTGTTATAGAAGTGCAACACAGTTTGCAATAATTGAAGCCTGTATTTTTGTCTTTCTGGTAAATGTAAATATAAGATATTTTAATGTTATATAATGAAAACATTAGTAGAACATTAACCAACTTATTTGTTTAGATACAGTTATTTTTTTTAACATTTCTGAAATAAATGATAAACAAACTTGAAAAAATCCAGAAAATCTTGTTTGGTTATAAAGTCCAAACAACATGAATGATTATAGCTAAGTATAACCACCAATAATTCAAACGTAAAATAAAGAATATTCTAGACAAATTTGAGGAAATACAAATATTTTATCATAATAGCAAGACAGGAAATTATGGACTGATAAAATTAGAATCCCCTGACTACTCAGACATTTAAAAAAATCACCAAGTTTAAAAAATAAGAACTCAAATATCACATCCATAAGTAAAGCCATTGAGTTGGGAAATTCCTTTGGACCATTGCTGAAAACTCTTGTATTCAGAAGGACTTATATATCAAAAACTTCATGTTACCATGTTTTTAAGATCAATCTGAAAGTCTTTATCTGTTATATCAGGTGTGCCCCAAATCCAATTGGTTGTTGAACCCAAATGTTTCGAGAGTACTATCACAATGGATAGTATTAAATAATACAGGAAAATAGATAAATGAAAGACCTCTAAGCTGTTAATCTAATAATTTTGACCTTGTAAGTGGGTTTCTGTTATTCAATGCAAAAACTTAAATTAAGGGGAATGATTCTGAAAAGAAAATAGGAAAAAGAATGTTTATTGAAAATTATAACTTTTCTCTCTCATACACGGATGTGCTAGGGCATTCTCCTACTACATGGTACTCGAATTGCATGTAGTATGTCAAGACAACTTTGGGTTTGGCTGGTCTTTCCTTTTCTATTATGTAACTCTGTACAGGGACAAATGTTTTAGAGAAATAACAAAAATAATATTAAGGAAAAAAATAGGTTCCATTGAGCCTTTGAGCAAGCAATCGGAGCAAGAAATAGTGATAAGAGTAAGATATTAGAGTTGACAGGAAGTAAATATTTTTTGGTGATGAAAATATCCAAATTATGTATGAGCTAAAGGGTAGAGAAAAATTCAATAGAAGTCTTATTATTTCACACACACACACACACAGGCACACATATATACATACACAAAATTTTAAAATTCTATTCTTTAGTCAACATGAATTGTTTTTAATTATATGAACTATATTAAATAATTAAAATTAAAAACTTATTACATAAAATGTGCAAACACAAATCTATAAGAACTTCAAATTTTGAAACTTTTTGATTGTTTTTATTTTTATTATTTATACTTTAGAATTTATTGAAGTTTAGAACTGCCCCAAGACTTTTGGGGCATGAGATTGTAATTTCTTATAATTATTTGCTTGTGTGTTTCACACAATAAATTATAAGTATCTTGAAGGCAGGTTTTGTATTATAATATCTTCTTTATTGCCAAGACCATAATAGGATCCAGAATATATTGTGATAAATAATTGTACTTAATGATTGATGAATGAATGTGGGCTATAAAATATGTATTTTATATTTTATGTCCTCGATATGTGTGTGAATAGACAGAGAAAAAAGAGAGAGACAGACAAACATACAAACATGTATGGAGTTGCCCTGGATTTATCTGAACAAGGATAAATCTAACTTTTCATATAAGTACCCTGAATCACAAATGTTTATCAGTAAATGCATAATAAGAAAAGAATACTGGAACCCACTGCACTCATGACATAACCTAGGTTGGTAACTCTCTGCACTTCCAACATAAAAGATAAGTTATTCCTAGCAAGAAAACAAAGCTATTTTCCTTCCTATAGCCCCTTTTCCTGTATGGCAGACTTAAGGAGCAACAGGTTCCAAGGCTGGACTGTGATCTGGATGTTTAATGGAAGTACTTTCTAACATCTCTAGTTCTTGGTTCATAAATCAATATTTTATCATTCCAACTTTACAATATGTGCATCTCTGAGCTTAAATAAATAATATAGCATGGCTCATCAAGTTCATGATTAAAGTGGCACCAACACGTTTACGTTCATGATGGAAACATTCAGTTTATAAAGAAGATTTTCACTGTAGCTGGAGGCACATTCCTTCTGTTGTAAGTGACATAGTGAAAACCAGTAGTGGGTGTGACTGATGCCCAATTTTACTGAGCATCAACTAAATGGTGTACTAAGAGATACCTGATCAGAAATATAATGGCATTATGAAAATAAGCTTTACATTATTGCAATCATAGTTTTGAATAATGCCATATCACTTACAGTTTATGGGATTGATTCAAGGTACCCAGACTATATGAACACATTTTTTAATAATGAAAGTACATATGACAGAATATTAATTTAAAATGCTATTGAACATGATCACATAAGGGGGAAATACAAGTCCAGACATATACAGACCTCTATAAATAAATGATTCTAATTTTAATCTGTTTACCTGGTGCATTCCTTCTCCAAACATATATTCAAAACAGAGACCATCTATTCCTTCTCCAAACATATATTCAAAACAGAGGCCAGTTATTCCTTGATAACTTAACCAACAAGGGCCTGTTTTTAAATTTTTAGTTTTAATTGACCCCTGATAATTGTGCATATTAATGGGATACAGTGTGACATTTCAACACATGTACATGATATACAGATCAAGCTAACTGATATATCCATCAACTCAAACATTTATGACTTCTTGGTGTTGGAAATATTAAAAATCCTCTCTAGTAGCTATTTTGAAATATATGGTTAATTGTTGTCAGCTGTACTTAACTCATGAATCATTAGGAGTTATTCCAACTGCACCCCTATAATCATTAACCATCTTCTGTTCATCCACCCTACTTCCACATCCCTCCCCTTAACCATTGTTCTATTATTTATTTCTATGATGTCAATTTCTTTAGGTTCCACATATAGGTGAGACTATGCAACATTTGACAAACCTGGTTTAGATGTCAAATTTCTTTAAACTTCCTCCTTTTGTTTTGATTCTGGTACATTTTGAAGTAAAGTTTCCTTTTAAAGTATTTATGAAGCTATGATGGAGACACAGTTTGATTTTATGAAATTCTTTTTTGTGAACTTGAAGACAAGCAACTCAAAAATTCATGGAAACAAACATAACCAGAAAAGATACTTTCCTCTTCCATGACTTTTAGAAAGTTATAAATTACAAAGAAGTTGCTAAGCCAAAAGGAGATTGCAGTCAAACTTGTTCTAAATAATCATGTTGATTCTCAGGGATATTCACAAACCTGTGACAATGCTTATTACCAAAAGGAACAATTCAAGTTGATAATGAATATCAGCCCTAACTTCTACATCCAGCTATATGAGAAATACTCTGCACATCTATTAGGATTTATACAATTGCATTTTCAGGAATTGTCCTTGATTTACCAGGATGGTGTTCCCCAAAGTCATAATAACAGTATTGTCAAGAGTTGTTGTCATCTTTATAAGAATTATAGAACATAACATGAAACTTACTATTAATCTAAAACTAATTTTAATTCAATTTAAGACATCAAATTTGATCTTATACAAGAATATAATATTGATTTTCAAAAATTTTGGTATTTTACAGAAAATATAATTGCATAAAACATGGGATTATGTTAAAATAGGATAATGTTTAGTATCAGAGCTATCATTGTCACATTTTAACAAAATATTTCAAAAACAGAGTTCAAAATTACACTAACAACACTGAATATAGCATCTTCATTTTACCAATAAGAACCCATAAGCCAGGCTGGCGACACAGCTCAGTTGATAGAGTGCCTGCCTCACATGCACAAGTCCCCAAGTTCAATCCCCAGCATCACCAAAAAAGAAAAAAAAAAAAAAAAAAAAAAAAAAAAAGCACAAAATCCAGGGGAAGATTGACTCAGGAGCAACAGAAACTTACTTCCTAATATAGTATAGCATTTTGATTTGTTTATGTTATTGTAGAAGAAACAAGTCATAAGTTAAAAGTAGGTATGAACATAGTCTCGATTAGAGTATAAATTAGAGCAAATATTTCATGGAGTAATTCACAAGTGTCAATATCATGTGGGGCAAGGAATGCTATTAATGTCGTATTAGCCAAAAGTGCTCAGATTCAAATGACTGAGATAATAAATTGTCCTTATTCTGCATATAAATTGTTCCAATAATACTCATTGCTTGCAGGCAAAGATTTCCTTCCAATATAGAAGATAAAAGGGTGACATAATTTTCCCAACATTTTTGCAGCTAGAATATAGGGATGTGTCTTTGAATTAATTTGATGTGGTACCTCACCATCCAACAACCTGTAAGTAAGGGTGATGGGGATAGCATGCAGTTCAGGTGGCCTGGTAACAGTGATTCAGTCTGTTGCATGTAACATTGACAGTAAGGATGCCATTGAGAGCTCTGAGTTCTGTGACATGAATGACTGTTGCCAGGGATTCTACAGCTTTTTTCACACTTCTGTGACTATCACAGATCTTTATAATAATTTATACATATATGTGTATGCACACACACAAACACACATCAGCCATATTCTATTTTTGTAACATCAATATAAAAATTGTGGTGGGTGTAGCTGTATCTCAGTTTAAGCAACATGTATATGTAGCAGCTCCCTGTTTGCAATTATTAATAAGCTTAGTGTTAAATGTTAAGACTATACTATAAACTTTTAAAAAGCCTTATAACTATTCAGTTGTTTTTTTTTGTTTGTTTGTTTTATATAATAGGTTTTTAAGGCACAATGGCACTGATGTTACATACAAGCACACATCTATTTACTATCATTTCTTCCTATCCAAGCATGACATTTTTGTTCTCTTTTCCTTGCTTGCTTTAATTGGTTTTCATCTTTGCTGTTTTTTTCCTTTACTCTGCATACAAAATGATTTCTACTTTAAGAAACTGGATATGCAGGAAATACATGAGATATACATTATGTACTATCTCAATTTAACTATTTGGACTTTTTGGTGCAATTATACTATATATGTTAGAAGATGGCCAATGATTTCATTTGGCTATTTTGTATACCTGACATATATAAACAAAAAAAACCAGGAAATAGATGATATTATAATCCTTTCTTGTTTAAGATTCATTTAACTTTAGAGATTTAATCATTTTTTAATTATAAAAAGTCATCACTGTTGTTTTCTCCCTTATGTTCTTTAGCACTTTTTCAATGTGTCCCTCAGTGCCCTGTGGCTGACAATAAGCAGTAAAATATACATAAAGGGACACTTATATTTCCTAGGCATTGATCAATATTTAAGTAATTACCAAAATACTTTCAATTTTATGAAAAATATAAATCCTCAGAGCCAATAAGGCCAAAGAAACTTAAGCAGAATAAACACAAAGAGTAAACACAGCATCACATTGTAATCAAATTGCTTTAAACCAATGGTAAATAGAAAATCTTAAAGCAGTCTGACAAAATTACGGGGCAACTCAAAATTTAGAGAGAAATTAAGAGTTAAGAATGGACAGTATGAGATTTTTTAGATAATGCCAACTAGCTAAGTCATGAGTACTTCGGATTTTATGAGGTAATGTATTTTGGGATATAGATGGTGAAGTGTTAAGGGTAAAATATCATGATACCGGCAATTTACCTTCAAATGGTGTGACAAAATAATAAAGATACTACAGGATGGATAGATAGTTGATAGATAATGGATGGATAGGTGATCAATAGATGGATAATTGATAGATGATTATAGGATGATCGATAGATAATAGACTAAAGAATAGTTGATAGATAATGGATGGACAGATAATCACATTGATAGATGACTGATAGATTGATGTATTATATATAAATGAATAGTTGACAGATGATCAATATTAGGTAGACAGTTGATAAGATGAAAAAGATGCATAGATCATGCATACATACATATAAATGTACATGCATGCATAGAAAAATACTGACAGGGGTACATGGCAATTCATTGTACTACACTTTCAACTTTTCTATACATTGAAGTTTTTATTTGAAATGCCATATTCAGCCTCCAAGACCTCAACAGAAATATTTCTGAGATTTAAAAAATAAAACTGTCAAGATCATTTCCCTGGAGCATATAGAAGGGAGAAGATATTGGGGGATTAAAGCAGAGAAAGCAGTGGAAGACCCCAGGCATTTGCTGAAGTGATTTCTCTCTGAAATATTAATACATTCATAAAATATGTGAGCTTATGATCAGTCTCTTATTCATGAAAATTAATGATGGCATGCACTGCACATTAATAGACTGAGGCAGCATGAGTGTTTGGAGGAGTGTGGATCCAGCAGTTTCGATAACAATATAAAATAAAATGCTTGCATAGAATGGCCTTATTCATTGGAGTCACCTTAATAATAACACTTCTAGGAATCTGGTGTTACTAATGCTTTATCTTCCACAACCTTTCAATATTCTAGGAAAGGAATGCTTAAAACTATCCACTTAGCATATTCTATCTCCATTAGTGGTCCATACCTCTCATAGCAGCATTTACCTGATTTAACTTATAAGCTGTCTTATTTTCTTGTTATCTCATGAGGAAAACAAATTTGTTCATATATTGTGATTCTAAATGTCTGCAAGATGCTTCTCATTCCTATTAAAAGCTAAATAAATATTTGCAACAATTATAAATAAAGGTCTACAGGCAAATATAGTGAAAAGGGGATGGTAAAGAAATGAAGATGTTTGTCTCACAGAATCTTTAGGTAGGAGGAGAACTCTTGAAGCAAATGGAAAGACTTAAGGTCAAATTTAAGTCTAAGTGGAGGTAGAGATTTAATAAGAAAACATTTGTGTACAATAAAACAAAATGCAGTCTGTAAAAAAAATAGTGTGTATTGGATAATTCATGCTGATTGTTATGTTTAGATTTGGATAATCAACCTAGATTTTTTTATTTTCACTATTTTTGGCTTGGTATACGGAAAATAGAAATTTTGGTTATTGCTTCAAAGCATCTAACCTCAACATTGAAGGGGGAGCATTTAAAAGATTTTTCTGTACTCTAAGTAATAGTCTTTTATGTCAATGTAGCCAATAAAGAAAAGTTAATCAGAAAGTTAAAAAAAAAAGTCTGTAATGTGAACTGAAAAAGAAAACACAAAGAAACTAAAAAGAAAATACTGTATGAAGTAAAAATTGGGCCAAATAAAAGTAATTAGGTTCTAAAAATGTAAAGAACCTATTCAAATATAGAAGAAAAAATAATGAAATTCCCATAGTTAAATATGAAGTGGATATAAAATATCAACTCAAGTGAACAGTATATGGGGAATAAAAGAAAATGTAAGCTACTAAAAGACAAATTATAGTAACATTGAGGCACCATTTGACATGCATAAAATTAACTACCCCAAACCAAAAGTGGATATGATTGAAGTAAAATTGGAGGATTTGTTATGCTCTATCTTTATAGGTTGTAAGAAGTGTTTTAGAGATTGATTTACAAATGGAAATCTAGAGAAACTTTTTTTAAATATATATATATTTTAGTTGTAGGTGGACACAACACCTTTATTTTATTTTTATGTGGTGCTGAGAATCAAACCCAGTGCCTCATGCAGTCCAGGCAAGCACTCTACCACTGAGCCATAACCCCAACCCCAAGAGAAATTTTTGAATCTCCACTCCTAAGGACTTCACTAATGAAAACAGAAAGAAAGCAGTGTATGATGTTTGTAGCAGTTCCTATTTCTGAAGATAAAATGCAGAAAAACAGTAGAAATTCTCAACACGGGGATAATAAAAATATAAAGTATGTTCCATCAACCTGATGGAATATTGCCTACCATTATGCATCACTATTAAATAAATACATATGACCATGTGGAAAATATAAACAGCATCCCTGAACAGAGGGTAGAATTTGAATAACATCAACTGGGAAATTTGTTCACATAGTGTAGAATTCCCTGGGAAAAGGGGGAATGGGATCGAAAGTCAATCTCTGCAGTGCTCTCAGTCATGCAAAATATAGGAATCTGAGAGACAAATTCCCTTGTGAGGACAGCTGTAGAATTACCTTCCCCAAATCCCTTTTTATCCCCTGGTGCAGAAAAGGGAGAGTCTCCTCACTTTGTACCCTTGATACCACTGACTCCTCTCCCCATAAGACTGAGATGCCTGGCTTTTCTTCTGGGTTAGCTGCATTTTTACTTTGCTGGGATCTGATTGTACCATTTCCATTCACACATCCTGGTCTGCCATTTCTTCTCCATAGTGTCACTTTCATGAAGTTCACCAAACTGACACAGAGAAGGAGCCGTGGTGCACATATGCTGACTTCTTCCCCATAAAACACAGCAAGGGATAGAATGCACACCGTGAGCTTCCAGGTTAGAGAGGGAGGTGGTTTCTTTCCACAGTGTCACCTCTAGTATCATCTAGGACGATTCCTTTGTTTCATGACACCCTCACTGTGCAGTTTTGCAGCTCTGCTGGGTGTGGTTCCTGCGACGGATCTCCAGATTGTGGCTTTTCCTCTGGATGATGGTCAAACAATTATTTAGCTTTACATTTTAATAAAAAAGGAATTTCAGTTAATTATTTAATTGTTAATTTTGGCAAATTAAAACAATTATAGGAAATAATCTGAGGCTTATGAAATCTTTGAGAAAATATACCAGAATTGATACTTTATGCAGTTTTCCGATTATGAAGGTTCTGCATGTTTCATGAGAAAAAATATAGACAAGAGAATAAAAGATGCCAGTGAGCCCAGAAAGAATGGTCTTTAAGTATTGTAAGTTCTGAGGATAATGTTTTAGATTGCCACAAACAAATTTTCATTTTTTATGTGATAATGATGATTTTCTTGTACTATTCTTTCCACACATTGTTTTAACATCTGCATCAAATTATATGTAATCATTATAATATTTCGTAGCTCTACCGACCTTTATTAAGATTATTTTCATTTATACCCTGTTTATTTCCTTTGTGGGCAACAAACATTTTCACATAAATATTGATTTGTATTTTATGTTAGCATCAAATAATAAATTTTAAAGTAGAATTAACAGATCAAATATAATGAATAATTTAATTCTAATTATTATCTTATGCAATTGTTTTCCTAGAAGTCTGTTCTTGCTCCTGGCATTGCATCAAGGTACCTCCAGGAGATGTTGAAGGATGTGATAACAAGTTTACAATAGCTACTATTCAAATTGATCTGGCATCCAAGCAAATACTTTGGGATGACACTCTATTTAATCTTTCCTACATACAGGAGAACTTCACCTCATTTGCAAATATAAGTGCATATAGCATGAGAGAAAAATCTTCTTGCTGAAAATATAATCCTTTAGCATTTTATTGAACCCATATAGAAGGAATCTAATAAATAAATTTTAAAAAAGCATCCTCCTCTATGTCACATAAAAAATCAGTGATTATTATCCTGCATGGAGCCTGCAGATGCATTTTCTTTTCCCTCATTTTTAATTTAAATGGTTTAATGTAGCTTGTTTGTCAATGCTTCAACCATGCATCCCGTACTTTTGTTACTACCAGAGTGATCACACATTGATGTAGAAACATGAGTTTCTAGATGCTGGGGCCTAAGCACATTGCTAATCATTTCACCATATGCTCGAGCCTTTGTTTAGAAAGCACAGTCATTGCAAATATGGGGTTAATTTATTTTAAACTGCGATGCACATCTCTTGTACTTTGCCTGTACTTTCTGAATTCTCTCAACTTTGGGAACTGTCCAAATGCAGGCACGCAGGCTTTCAAACTGTAGCAAGTCTGTTTCTGAGCTTCCTCTTAGCATATGCCCTCACGGGCCCACCCAGTAGTGTTGCTTTTCTAAGGATGGCCTGGGCTTCATTTGCAGAAATATGACAGTATGAATCATCTTTGTAAAATTGTATTAGGAAAAAGGATATTGAAACATAAAAATATAACCATGGTTGTAGAGGAAGAGATGAACTTAAAGAAGACAATTATTTTTTCAGCTTTAGAAGTACTGCCTCTTCCCATTTTATCTAAAACATATAAGGAGTTTAGAAGGTATCACTCCCATTTTTACCATAAGAAAAGAAATTTTCAACAAACTGAAAAAATAATGACTTAAGCTAATCAGAGAATGGAAATTACATGACAAATTGCCACCCCATAATCTTGAAGAACAAATATAGAACCACAGCTGAGACTAAGCTAGCTTTGTTTCACTGTGGAAAATCTCAACATGACTTATAAGCCACTGGAACATTAAACTGGAAAAAACATCTAAATGGTAATTTTGATAAATTTCTGGAGGTCAAGGATGGAATAGAGGCACTTCCAGAGGCATGTAGTCTCAGGTATGCTTCCACACTTTCATGGGCTTTACCTGTAGGACCCTACCTGGTTGTCATGGTGAAGAGCCAAAGTGTCAGTTAAATAAAACAAAACAAAACAAAACCACCACCACCACAACAAAATCTTACCCAAGACTTTACCTAAGTCTTATCTCATGCTAGAAATGGTCTTACGCTGCCTAGGGGCATTTACTCACAACCAACCCATATAACTTTTATGTCCCACTTAAAAGTGTGGGAAGTTGAAGACTACTTGTGAAGGTCACAGCTTAAGAACATAGCTTATTAAATCTAAGGTATAGTTATAGGATCATAGAAAGTTTTTCTGCTCTGCACCTAATCAACACACCAATAGGGATCTTGATAAAGGCAATGGGTAATTCATAGCAGAACTGTACATTGCAGATTATTTTTAAGAAGCACTTTAGAGAAACCCAAAGACAAGAAAACAAGACCATTAGAAGAATTAGATGTCAATGGCATATATACATATAGGAAAAATATCACAGACTAACTTCTATCCAGATGATTGTAAAGCTTCCAATTCAGACTTATTTATCCCAGATCCTATTACTTGATACATCATATCTGACTCTCAACAAAAAATTACAAAGCATGCTAAAAATTAAGAAAATTACACTCAGAATTAAAAAAAAAAAACATTAGGAACTGAGGGATATGACAAAGATTTTGAAATTATCATACAAAAAAAATTTAAAGTAAATACTATCCATACTTTAGGGCTCCAAGAGAAAAAGTACATAATAATCAAGAAAAAAAAAAAGAACAGACTGATAATACAATCAGAAAAATGGAAACTAACAAAGAATCAAAAGAAAATATTAAAAATAAAAAAATACTGCAATAGAAATAAAGAATGCCTTGGATGGGCTCATCAGCGGAGTGGACATAGTGAAAGAATAATCAGTGACCTTGAAAATATGTCACCAGAGATTTTTTAAACTGAAATGTGAAGAAAAAAAAAACAGGAATGGGTAAAAACAATAAACCCATGCAATTTAAGAAATATGGCATATTTTCAAAAGGTAGAGTAAGTGTAATTGGAATGCCAGAAAAAAAAAAAGAGAAGGAAGCATAAGAAATATTTCTTATGCTTATGGGGAGTTGAAGCTCTGAGCCTCAGCTCCTGTGTCCCATCAAAGGAAAATTCAGAGTCAGATGATAAAAGCCAAGCAAGAGAATTTTATTATGAGTGAAAGTGAGGCGCAAACAAAGAACACTCCAAATAGAAAAGAAGTGGGAAGTCTTTGAGCAGAAAACAGCAAAGGAAACTAAATGCTACTTCCAAATTTATTACTGTTTTATGTTTGCCGTCAGAACTGCGGTCCACTTTCTGCAGTGTCCGCTAATCTCATGTTTAACTCTTTCTTCATGGTGGGTTGGTCAGGTTTGGACCCTAGTTGGTCCTTTCCAGAACTGTCACATTGCATTTGGAGGGTGAGTTCAGGTACAAGTCAATCCTATGTTAATGCAGGTGCTGGAGTCAATGGCTGGGCAGTCTTTATCTTAGTGCACCTGTGCAATTAAAGCATTTCCCTTCCAAAATACATTCAGAAACCTACAGCCATAAATCCTAACTTTATAATGATCCCAGTAGCCCCTGTCACAAGTTAGCCTATGGATCTTTCCTTCTTGATGTATTTCTTAATTGGCCCCTTTTGTTTCTACCTGTTTATTCTCACAATCAGTACACTTGTTGTTTTTCTACAGTTACTTGATTATTCCTTAAAGGCAAATTAAGGAAACCCCTTTGTTTTTGGTTTGCATTGCACTGTTCCTTACTAAATACTACCTAACAGTAAGAATTTTCCAAAAGTAATGACAGACACCACTTTAGTTGAATTTCTCACTATTGTGACTAAAAGCTCTGGCAAGAATAATTTTTGAGGAGAAAAAGTTTGTTTGGCACTCACAGTTTCAAAGGTGTCAGTCCCTAGAATGCCACGTCCATTGCTGTGGGCCCAATGTGAGGCTGAACATCAAGGCAGAAGGATTTGGCAGAGGCAAGCAGCTGAGGAAATGGCAGCAAAGAAGGAAAGAGAGTGCTCCACATACCAAGAACAAAATACACAATGGAATATTATTCAGCCATAAAGAAGAATAATATTATGGTATTTGCAGATAAATGGATGGAATTGGAGAATATCATGGTAAGTGAAATAAGCCAATCCCAAAAAACCAAAGGCCGAATGTTTTCCTTGATAAGTGGATAATGATATATAATGGAGTTGGAGGGGTGGGGCATGAGAGAAGAGTGGAGGAACTTTAGATTAAGAAGAGGGAAATGAGAGGGAGGAGGGGTGGGGGTATGAAAAATGGTAGAATGAGACAGACATCATTACCCTATGTATGATTACATGAATGGTATGAATCTACATCATGCACAATGATACAAAAGAAAAGTTGTACCCCATTTATGTACCATGAATCAAAATACAGTCTGTAAAATATATCAAAAAAAAAAAATAAAAAAATATATATATATATATATATATATATATATATATATATATATATATAAACCCCACAGGCACACCCCACTGACCTGCCTACAGTTGCCACCCAGTTTTTCCATTCAAATGGATTAGTGCACTGATTAGGTGAAGACTCTCATAATGCAATCTGACCTCTATACTTTCTTACATTGTCTCACACGTAAACTTTTGGGGGAATACCTCATATCTAAACCATAATAGACACAAAACCAATTATTGATGAAATTTAGAAAACATACATAAGGATAAATGCAATATAATCTACACCTAGTCATATTCAAACTGAAAAAGACTAAACCCCAAGTAAGTACTTAGAATCAAGAATTGATCAAACAAACAGAAACTGAGTAGAGATATCTTTGATGTGAACAAACCTATAAGTTAATTTGATCTAATTGATATTTGATGAGTACTCCATTCAATAAAATTTTAATACAAATTTTTATTACATATAAGTTCACCAAAACAGACCACAGTCAAGTCCATAAAACACGTCTTAACTATTTCTTTTTCAAAAATTTTTTATTTGTTCTAATTAGTTACACATGACAGTAGAATACATTTATGGATTTTGATAAATCATACATAGAGTATAATCTCTCATTTTTCTGATTATACATATTGTAGGAACACATCAGTCATACAGTCATATATGTACATGAGGTAATAATGTCTGCTTCACTCTGCTATCCTTCCTAGCCCCATACTCCTTCCCCTTCCTTCACTACCCTCTACCTAATATAAAGTAACTCTATTCTTCCCTAGCACTACCCCACCTTTATTGCGAAATAGTATCTGCATATCAGAGAAATTGGTATTTTGGATTTGGCTTATTTTGCTTAGAATGACATTCTCCAACTCCATCCATTTACCAACAAATGCCAGAATTTCACTCTTCTTTAAAGCTGAGCAATATTCTATTGTGCATATGTATGTACCACATTTTCTTCATCCATTCATCTGTTGGAGGGCACCTATGTTGGTTCCATATTTTAGCTATTGTGAGTTAAACTGCTATAAACATTGATGTGGCTGTGTCACTGTAGTATGCTGATTTTAAGTTCTTTGGGTATAAAATGAAAAGTGGGATAACTGGGTCAAGTGGTGGTTCCATTCCAAGTTTTCTGAGGAATCCCCATACTGCTTTCCATATGGTTGCACCAGTTTGCATTCCCACCAGCAACATATAAGTATACCTTTTCTCCACATCCTCACCAACATTTATTGTTGCTTGTATTCTTGATAATGCCATTTTGATTGGAGTGAGATGAAATCTTAGTTTTGATTTGCATTTCATTAATTGCTAGAGATGTTGAACATATTTTCATATATTTCTTGATTGATTGTATATCTTCTTCTGTGAAGTGTCTGTTCAGTTCCTTAAAAGCCAAAGCAATCCTTAGCAAGAAAAGGAAGCAGGAGGCATTGCAATACCATACCTAAAACTATACTACAGAACTGTAGTAATAAAAACAGCATGGTATTGGCACCAAAACAGACACATAGATCAATGATACAGAATAGAAGACACAGAGACAAACCCACCTAAATACAGTTATTTCGTACTAGACAAAGGCACCAAAAACATTCACTGGAGAAAAGATATCATATTCAACAAATGGTGCTTGGAAAAATGAAAGCCACATGTAACAAAATGAAATTAAACCTTTATCTCTCACCCTGCATGATACTCAACTCAAAGTGGATCAAAGACTTAGACTCGATGAACCCTAAACAGAGACCCTAAAAGAAAAAGTATGAACAGATCTTTACCATGTAGGCCTAGGATCTGACCTCCTTAACAAGACCCCTAAAGCACAAGAAGTTAAATCAAGAATCAATCAGTGGGATGGATTCAAACTAAAAAGTTTCTTCTCAGCAAAAGAAAGAATCAATAATGTGAAGAGTGAGCCTACAGATTGGGAGAAAATCTTTACCACAGGCACTTCAGATAAAGCATTAATCTGTAGGATATATAAAGAACTCAAAAAACTTAACACCAGGAAAAAGAAAAGTAACCCAATCAATAAATGGACTAGGGAACTTAACTATTTCTTAAAGACTTAAATCATACAAAATATGTTCAGACCATAATGAAATTGAACTAGAAATCAGTAACAGAAAGACAGATGGAAAACACCAAACATTTGGTGATAAAAAAAATACTTAACAAAACACATAAAAAAACAAATAAATTTTAAAAATATTTTAACTGAATAGAAATAAATATAAAACTCTTAAAAATATGCAGGATATATATAGTAAAGCAATATTTAGAATTTTATAGCATTACATGTATATATTAGGGGAAAAAAGTACGATACAATCAATACTCCTAAGTCTCCACTTTAGGTTTCTAGAGGGAAAAAATAAATATATGCCTAAAACCAGAAGAAAAAAAGTTAAACAACTTGAGCAGAAATCAATAAAATTGAAAACAGAAAATAAAAGATAAAATCAAAAAAACAAAAATGTTTCTTTGAAGAGATTAATACAATTGACTCGCCTCTAGGCAAACACAAAAAGTGAGAGAAAATAAAAGTCACTAACATCAAACATACATTTTTATCAAGAATCAACTTCGTTGGCTACCTACTCTGATCAGAGAATAAAACAAATAAAGCATATCACTCTTGAGAATTACCCACAGAGTCAGGAAAGAATCATGCTGATGTTTTTGTTCAAAGAAGCACGGGGATTTATTTTTATTATAACAATACCTTATGTAGAAATGTGAGCTTTCCAAGTTCCTTGTTTCACACACTAGGAATATTCCTTGGTATTTATGAAGTTCTTTTTGTCATAATAATTTCTTTGGATCTAATTCCCATAGTGTGTATGCTACCTTGAGTAAAAGGAACTGCTTTTCAAGCTCCATTCCCTCCCTCCTTTCTCCAGAGATATTTTGAAATCGCAGCTTTTGCATACCACAAAATTCCCTAGTGGCCTGCTATGGTGAACATAGTCCCCACAGTGCATAATGACTCCCAAGTGGCAGCTTAAATAGTAGGAAGTTAGAATGAATTGTGGAGAATAAAAATGCCTCTGGATTCCTTGCTTCTTTTTATTTTACGTTATTTTTGGGGGGTGGGGGTGTGCAGAACTGGCTCTTTAATGCTAATGGATGTGATCCATACAACATTAGCATCAGAAGTATTCCCCACAGCTTCCCAGCATGGACACAGTTCCCAGAGAAGACTGAATAAGCGATTTTATTGGCTCACATTCTTTGTGCTTGATTTGCAGATATCATTATTCTGGCAATGCCTTTGTCCTAAACCGAAGTCACAGAAGTGCTTTTAAAATACAAAGCACTTTTGAAATGTTTCCAAAGTTTTACTGTTTTAAAGACCCAAATCTTCTCACTTAACAAACAATGAAATCAACTATATATTGTACTGGCATGGTTCTGTTTCTAAAACTACAGTCAGAATCACTCTGGCCATAACAGAAGAGCCATGTCAGGAAACTAGTAGTTAGAGATGCTAAATAGATGGGCAGCTAGGAGATCCCTTAAGTGCAGACCCTGGGAATTCAACCAGCAGTGCTGTCAAACAATGTCCACAATAGTTGTATCAGATGCCAATATGTAACTTAGAAAAAAGATTTCTGGAAACAACTCATAAACTGTCACTATGGGCAAGGTAAATAGGGGTTGGGGTTAAGAGGTGAGACCACAGTATTTTCTCTCACAGAGCTCTGAGATAATCCACTGTTTCTCTTTGCCCATTCCCAGCCTCATTGTACCACTATTGTGCCTCTCAACACTAAATGGCCTTCAGATATCTACTCTCTTTTGATGGCAACTGTCTACCCACCTCCAGGACATAAATCTAAACCAATTGTCCAAGAACATACTAACTGTTCACCCACCCCTGAAAACTTTCTCTGTTCTGTCTGCTCTCTTCTATTGTGCTGTTTTTAATCATCTTGGCTTACACATTTCTTGTTAGTGCGTTACTTTTTCTGTTGTGATAGTCTTTTAAAACTTTATTATCCATTAGGCATTCATATTTTTCTTTTAAGCCTTTAAAATAAAATGTTTTATTATCTTTTTGAAAGAAATAATTGCTATGGTTTGCATGTTCCTACCAAATCTCATGATGGAATTTGACTGTCATTGGAAGGTACCAAAAGGTGAAACTTTTTTTTAAATTTTTTAATTTTTTTTATTTTTACAGACTGCATTTTGATTCATTGTACACAAATGGGGCACATCTTTCATTTCTATGGGTGTGCATGATGTGGATTCATACCAGTCATGTAATCATATATGTAATACCTGATTTAGGTCATGAGGATTCATGGGTTATTGAGGGAGTGGTTTTGTTGTAAAAATGAGCTCTTTTTCTTTTTTTGGTACAGGGATTGAACTCAAGGACACCTAACCCTGAGCAATTTTATTGGCTCACATTCTTTGTGCTTGATTTGCAGATATCATTATTCTGGCAATGCCTTTGTAATAAACCAAAGTCACAGAAGTGCTTTTAAAATACAAAGGGGAAGTCCCCAGCCCTTTTTATATTTTATTTAGAGGCAAGATCTTACTAAGTTGCTGAGGCTATCTCTGAACTCACAATCCTCCTGCCTAAGCCTCCTGTGGTATTGGAATTACCAGCATGCACCACTGCACCTGGCCTAAAAATGAGCTCTTCTTTGGATAACTTTCTGTTTATGCGTGTCATGACCCTGCAGTAAGACCCTCACCAGATGCCAAACAGATGTTGGGTGCCATGCTATTGGACTTCCAGAGCTAAATAAACCTATTTAGAGATCACTGAATCTGATAGTCACAGCCACATAAAAGGAACCAAAAAAATACTTTAGTAGTAAACATCTCAACTTCTGTAAGCTATCTCAAATCAGATCCCATGTTCTATTGGCCATAGTACAGTACATGATTATTATTATTTTTGATTCTTATGTGAGCAAATGCAAAACTATATTCTTTTTTCCCCCTTTACACTACACATGCTGTTATTTGCCTTGGTTTTTTTCATTTAATATCTTTTAGAGATATTTGCATTTCAATACGTAATTTCTTCATTCTGTTTTAAATTTTATCATATTGCATTGGTCATCATTTGTTTACAAAGCATCTTATTGAGGAAGTTCTGGTTTGGTTTAAATATTACTATTATAAGCAATGCAACAACAAAGTGCCTTGATTCCTGTCGATTTGCATGTGTGCACACTTATGAAAGAAATGTTTTATTAGTCTTTTAATTACATATAAAAATGGCCAAAATTTAGAAACTTAAAAGCAAAAAAAAACAAAACAAAACAAAGCAAAACAAAATATTTATTTATTATCTCATAGTTTCTGTGGATCAGGAATCCAGCATGGAGGAGTCTGGCCCTTACTCAGGTTCACACAAAGACTTAATCAATCTAACTGTTTTACATCTGGAGCCTGAAGTTGTTTTTGAGCTGGCTTACGTTGGTAGCAAAATTTAGAGGCTTGTAAGTGGTAAAACTCATGTGTGTTGCTTATTTTAGCATAACAAAAGAGAGTCTCTGATCCCTTCCTCTAGACCCTCTTTTAAAGAGTTTGCTTGATCAGGTCAGTCCCACTCAGGAGGACATCACCTTAGATTAACTTAAAGCTGATTGATTAAAAGCCTTAATTACATCTGCAGATTCCTTTACCATTCTAACAATATAATCATAAAAGGGATACACCATAATTTTTACCATATTTTCATTGGTTACGAAACAAATTATATATTCTATCTGTACCCAAGGAGCCTGGATTATAGAAAGACATGAGTCATTGAAGGTCTTCTTAGAATCTTGCCTACCACAAATATATTCCCCCAAGGTAAAAGAGTAGGGTCAATTGCAATTTTGAAATAAATTGGCCAAAGACCCTTCTTAGGAATTACATATTCAAAAGCAATATATTCTTTTTTCCCCATAGGACTCACCAGCACTACATGCCAATAAATTTACAAATGAAATCAGTCTTATAGGTCAACTGGAGGTTCTCAGTATAGTTTTAATGTTCTTTCTTATATACAAAATTAAGCAACTTTCTGTATGTATAAGTTCTATTTTCCCTTATACTTTCCTTATTTCTTCTCCCATTTTCTTCCATTGGGTTGTTAATTTTTATCTTATGATTTGAAAGGACCAGAAATATTAGACTTCCGTCCATGACAGAAGTTGAAACATTTTTCATAACTCTGCCATTATTCTTTGCATCTATCTCATTTTACTTAAAAACTATACAAAATTTTTTATTTTTGTTTTCAGATTCATGGAGATTTTAAAATAGCAGTTGTGTAGTAATTGGCACTGAAAAGGAACTGCCATTATTTTCTGTAGTAATATATAAATCATAGGAGTTTACATTTACATAGTCGATATTCTGGGAATTTCCTGGCATGTTATTGTTAAACATGTGTTAAATTTCTCCATAAGCTCTCCAAACCATTTATTGCATATTTTGTCCTTTTCTGTGTGATTTGAAATAACCTCTTGTAGAAGAATGCATTTTCCAGAATTAGCTGCACAATTTTCTTAAGACGGGATGTTGAATCTCCAGAATATATAAAGAACTCAAAAAACTTTACCCCAAGAATATAAATAACCTAATCAATACATGGGCTAAGGAAATGAGCAGACACTTCACAGAAGAGGATCTACAAGCAATCAACAGGTATATGAAAAAATGTTCAACATCTCTAGTAATAAGAAAAATGCAAATCAAAACTACCCTAAGATATCATCTCACCCCAATTAGAATGTCTATTATCAAGAATACAAGCAACAATAGGTGTTGGTGAGGATGTAGGGAAAAATGTACACTCGTACATTGCTGGTGGGGTTGCAAATTGGTGCAGCCACTCTGGAAAGCAGTATGGAGATTCCTTAGAAAACTCGGAATGAAACCACCATTTGACCCACCTATCCCACTCCTTGGCCTATACCCAAAGGACTTAAAATTAGCATATTACAGTGATGCAGCCACATCAATGTTTATAGCAGCCCAATTCACTGTAGCTAGATTGTGGAACCAAACTAGATGCCCTTCAATAGAGGAATAGATAAAGAAACTGTGGTGTATATACACAATGGAATATTATTCAGCCATAAAGAATAATAAAATATGACATTTGCAGGTAAACGGATGGAATTGGAGAAGATCATGTTAAGTGAAATAAACCAATCCCAAAAAACCAAAGGCCGAATGATCTCTCTTATAAGTGGTTGATGACACATAGCGGGGGTAGGAGGAGGCACAGGAAGCATGGAGAAGGGATGGATTGTATAGAGGAAAAAGAGGGGTGGGGAGGGGGCAGGGAAGGAAAGATAATAGAATGAGACAAACATCTATACCCTATGTATATGTATAAATATGCAAATTGTATGATTCTTCCTTGTGTACAACCAGAAAAATGATAGTTGTACGCCATTTGTATATAATGACCTAAATTTTTTTTAAAAAGGATGTTAAAAAAAAAAAGAGAGGATGTCGATACTATTTTATTGAGAACAAGGGTTTATGTTCTCTCCCCTGAACTAAGGCAGACTGTTGTTAGTTGTCTCAACCAATAGAATAAGATGGATGTGCTGCCCTGTGACTTAGAAATGAAAGGTAACATGACTTCCTCCTGGCTTCCTATTTCAGGAAATGTGCATTTGGAGTGTTGAACAACCAAATAAGAAGTCTGATTACTCTGATACTGCAATGGTCAAAGGGACCAACTGAAGAACTAGAAGAGCATGTGAAGTTCTTACTTGTCTGTTAGGAAGCTGCCAGTCCAGGTACCAGCCTAGACATGAAGACACCTTTGAGATGATCCTAGGACTAGCCAGAGGCAGAACTACACAGCTAAGATGCTCCCTAATTCCTATTCCACAGAAATTGTTAGTGGTAATAAACAAGTATAATTTTAAGTTCTTAATTTGGGAATAATTTGCTGTCTAGCAATAGTAATCAGATAATCCCTCTAGCAGGCAACAAATTTACATCTGACTTTGTGTACATGTATGCATTCAACATTTTGCTCCACTATCTGAGCTGCCAATTCATGCATCACTACTGCAAAGTTTTAAATACTGGAAATTTGAAATATTGGGTTTCATTACCAGATTGTATTAGTCCCCCCAGTAATTTCTGGCTTGAAAGTATGTCTAGTCATTTCTTGATTTTTCTTAGAAATTTTATACTCATATTTGTTCAACTTTTCCTCAATAATATTCAATATGAAGAAAATTTGAAATTTTCTTTAATATATTTCTTGAAATTTTTGAAAGCTTCTTGAAGAATGCTCTGGTTTGAAAGTATTTTCTCCAAAATTTAGACACTTCAATGTAATAATATTGACAGGTAGGCCGTTTGAGATTTGACTAGGTCAAGAGGGCTCCTTCTGATCAATGGGATGAAGACTCTTATAGAAGAGGTTCCTCTTGGCCTTTGAAGAACTTGCTGTCTTTCCCTCTTTTCTTATCCATATGAGAATGCAGAAAGAAGACCCTTAACAAAAACCAAACACTGGTACTTTGATCTCAGATTTCCTAGCCTTCAGAATTGTGAGAAAAAAACATTCCTATTCTTTATAAATTACTCTGTGTCAGATACTCTGTTAGAGCAACACAAAATGAACTGATAATTTAGTGTTCAATTTGTGCTTGTTACCTTTAAAAATGGAGTATTTTCTTCTACGTTATTGTCTAATTCAAGTAAGTTGTATATATAAATACTATTGAATTGTATATACTATTTTTACAGTCAATGAGTATACGAATCAATAAGAATATTTTTGTGGTTTGTGGGTTTCTTAAAACTAATATTTCTAGTTCTGTCATCACTACTACTCAAAATTTCAAACATCCATTTATTCAAACTTCTATTTATCTCATTACACTGGATAATAGCACCAAAGTAAACAATAATGATAATAAAAGGCATCTTTCTGTTGGCCATGCCTCTAGTAGAAATCTTTTTCAGGTATTCCTATTAATTGTGATGTCTTTGGAGCAAAAGAAATCTTCTAAGTGCTATCAGAGTGTCTATATATTCCAAGATATTAACTGTGTTTTAATGATATTATTAACTATATTTTAACGATGTTCCATTTAAAAAATATAACTCTCCCCAAATCTCTGCCACTTTTCATTTTGAATGATCAGGACATCCAGTCCCCTGACCAAATCCAGAGGCAGGGGCCATGTTCAGGTTTTCCTGCTTTAGAGTCATAGTCTTTGACTCCACTTAATGCTGTAGAACACTGGATTATTTATGTACTTTCATTAAAGACTGTTTTCTATTTAAATGTTACCACATGTGCAAAAGAATTCCTTATCTGTGATAAAAATATACATCTTCAAGGTGTGCCTTCAAGAGCGATTTTAAAGCCTGTAGTCAGCTGGTGGTCCTCAAATTGAGCTGTTTGATATGCAAACATTGTATGTAAATGTAGAGGAGACCATATCTCTTTTCCTCTCTTCCAATACTTAAAAGGTATTTTCTGGAAATGTTGTATTTAAGTATTAAATGAGTGGTATATTGAAAACATTTAAATTTCATGAGCTCTCTTCAACAGGAACAGTATTTTTATATTTCAATATATTTTATATACCAATCTACAACAGCAAAAAAGACTATTTATGAAAGTTAGCATTGCATATCCTGGTATTACTTTAGGGAATTATCTCTTTCACCCAGATTTTAACAGCTTACAAATCAAAATGTCAAAGAAGATAAAATAAAAAATAGTTTAGATGCAAAGAGCTACATGTATTTAATGAGGACATTAGGCCCAATGTGAGGTGGCATAAGGAGCAACCTACCCTCCCGTAAGACTATTCTCATTCTACACTATCAATAATTTCTACATGTTTTTCCTTAAAATGTTCACAGAATCAAGGTTTCTTAGTTCCTTTAGGAATAGATCCAAATTATGCACAGTTGCTGCTTTCATCCACTAAAAAACCAAAATATATTCTTTCCATTACAGAATATTTTCACCTAATTAATATCAGTATCAGCTTTCTACAATAATCGTGTATTTTTAAATTCTCTTTCTTGATAGTCATGTCTCCCTCTCTTTTTTTTTTTTTCTGAACATAACTTCATTTTTCCATGTAAATGTTTCCCTTAGGTCACTTCATTAAAGAATCTGATAAAGCTCAATAAATATTTGTGCATCTGTAGAGCAGTCCCAGAATGGCTGTGGTTAGGATCCCTCACTGAAACTTCTGGTAGGTTAAGATTTGAGTGTGGTTAGGGTCATACTTTGACTCAGTGTAAGTACTCGAGGTTATAAACATTTTCTTGTCAACATGCTCTCACTGTTGTAACCTGTTTGTAATGGACTTCTTTGCCTGCTTTGCATATGAAAAAAGGCCTATAGAAATGGTGCAGGGAGCAAAATGGAACTGGGAGCTAAATTGGAGCTGGGGGCTGATTAGGGGCTACTGCCACCTCCAAATAAAGCATGTCTACTCTCTCAACTCTATCTTTCATCTTTTTTCACCTGCCAGGATCCCAAATCTATTTCCTGAGTCTAAGCCCAGACTGATAATATCTAATATATATACCATGAGCTGTTTATCTTTGCAATGTAGTAGTTACTGAATAAAGAAAAGTCCCCAAATCTCACAACATTTGTGCCATAAAATAGAGTAAATGGAAGTTTGGTTGTTGAAGTTCTGTTGATGTCAGGAATCATTTCTTTCTAACACTTTCACCTTTGTTTCCTGAGTTTGCCTCTGGTATTTAACATATATAAGTATATATATTTACAAGTATATATATACTTATAAATAATATATGTGTATATTATTTGATCAGTAAGTATGTGTTAGAATATGATCCAAACAGAATGCTTAATAAGCAGAAACTGTGAATACATTTAATAACTGGTTTATTTGGACAATGAAATAGAAAAGAAGGTAGCAGGAGTTCTGCTAGTGTGTAAGTGTGTGAGGAGGGAGAGAGGTGGCAGAGAAAATGAGAAAGAAAAGATGAGTATAGAGCAACCTCTCATGGACAGAAAGCTAAGCAGAGTGGGGAAATGGAAATCAACAGGAAGGAGCAAAAGAAAACGAAAATCAATAATGGGAAGCAGATAATCTTTCAGAGAAGTAGAGAAAATTGTGTGACATCACTGAAGATAAATGAGCAATGTATTTCAAACACCAAAGGTTGGTGCACAGGAGCAAACTCAGCAGTGGAAGAAAGTTGGAGAAGTAATTTTCACAACTCACAGGATGTCACAGGTTACATTGAAAGCCTGATTTTTTATAGTTTCATCTGTACAAGATTTGTCTTCCTAACAATTCAGAAGCACCTGTCAGAAGAACAGAGACCGCATTTTGATTTTCCTCAAAAGCTTTACATCTGCTGATGCACAGACATGGGCAGGTGGGATTTGCTTTTGAAGAGATGCTGACTTAGCTCCAGCATGAGTCACATCACTTCATTTTCTTCTATAGCAACTGACTTCTCTTATTTCATAAATTTATATATATATATTTATTTATTTTTATTTCCGGGATGATCATATCTACTAAACATTCTGTTCTACTTTTCTATTTCATATTTATCTTTTTTCTACCTTTGAAAATCTCAATCCTTATGAAGATTAATAATCAGAATGGCTCTTTCCCATTAGCTAAAGCTAGAACCACATGAAACAACAAGAGATGAAGAAAATTTGTTGACATCTCCAGCATATGTACAATAGGATAAAATATATTCCTAGTAGTTTTAAATGACTCTATTTAGTAATATGTCAAAGTTTATCTACTAAAATGGCATACTTAAATGTTCTTGCTTTTAAATAAAAGTTTAAATGTTTTGGGAAGCACTTAGTAGGAATGTGCATCATACATGCCCATGAAAGTTAGAAGCATGCAATCCTCCAATCCACCACCCAGTGCTGGCACATAGAATCAAATCGCACTCTTGTTATATACCATTATTCAATCTGCCTCCACTATAATAATATAATTCTGCTTTGTTTCTGAGAATTTTCTTCTTGGTACTTTGATTCATTAAATCATATCAATGTCCTTCTTTTCTATGCTTCTGTCCTTATCTTGTTATCTTATACAGTATAACTGGATCTAAACCAAGGACTGGGAATTCATCATCATTCCAAAATTCTCATTCACTGTTTTTAATGACAGAAAATCTAATTTTCAAAAGTACACTGCCCACTCTCTTAATTCAAATTACTCTGTATTTTAGGCAAGACTTTTTGCTTATCTATTTGAAATTCTTCCAAATGCTTATGCCTGACCTCAGCACCTAGGCTGTTACATCTAGATGATCTGGTTTCCTCCATTGTTCCTTTTTAGGATTCTACATTCTTCAGGTGGTCAGCTAATATTTGTCTGAGCCGACTTGAATACAATACTTGATTATACATTCATTTGTTCATGATACATTTATCAAGCATCTAATTTGTTCTAGAGCCAGGGATCCTAAAGGCAAAAACATAAGTAAAGGATAAGAATAATAGAATAAAACATGCATAAAGTAATGTTTAAACTGAATCTTGAAACAAGAACCAGTGATTTCCAAGTGGTAAGTGTGCAGAGAAAATTGGAAATAAGCTATGATGTTTTTCTTGATGTAAGATTAGGAAACATATTATTTCTTTTATAATACATTCTTTCATTTGGTTTGTAATGTAATTCTTTCATTTGGTTTGTAAGTGTATTAATCTTATAACCAGGGAGTAAATTACTTTAGAAGGAAAAGTCAAAAGAAAAATATCATTTTCTTTTGTGATAACAGCATAAAACGTTACCTATGTGACAAAGGTGAGATGGTTTTAAAGTAAAGTTGAGATATGTATCAAAAATGAACTTACTGGTATTCTTTGTGAATATATTTTAGTAGAACATTTTGGGAAAAGTCTAGAATATTAAAATGAGTAATAAAGCTAAAGTAATGAAAAATCCTGAGATTAGCTAAAAAAATAGTAAACATAAAGATCTGAAGAGTAGAATCCTTAAAGGGAGAAAATCCTACATAAATTTAGTTCATCCTGTGTTGACACTGAAGGTCAGTTAATATATTATGTATTATTTAATATCCAACTTATATACCAATACCAAATACATATATATATATACACACGCTTATATATACACATATATATATACACATACACGCCAATTATATGTGTATGTACTTCTACACACATATATATTCAGGTATGTGTTTGTTTATGTTTATGTGTTTTTGGGTGTGTTTGAACTGACTCAGATATTTATTTGACACTGTGTTATAATCTCATACTATCTAGAAAGACACATATATATACATATCTATAAGTAGGCCTATATATATCTTTCTACTTTACATAAAACACAATTTTTTAAAATAAATGGTGAATATGTTTAAACAATTAGCTAAAACAAAGTCATACATTCCAGATGGCAGCACATAAAATGAATATAGGAGACAGCTAAGAGAATCTCCCCTGACCAAATCTAGAGCAATTTGAGCAACAAAATAAAGCAGATTGCATTGTATTATAACCCAAAGAATGAAATGAATATCTATGAGACAACACACACACACATGCACACACACACAAGAAGAAGAGGCAACTTACCCACACAGAAGCATTATAATTTATGTACATACGCTGCCTTCAGGCAGCATAACTCTTCATACCTAAGTAAGAGTTTTGCTTAGTGATTTCCTTCTCAAGAGTATGAAAAGGTCAAAAAAGAGTAATTTCACAATAGGGTAACTTGACAAATGCTACCTCAGCCAGAAGATCAAGGTTAATATCAACCAGGATAGATCATAGTCATAGTCAGTACTCTTGATGTGACTTGAGGAGAATGGTTCTTACCTCTGTAGTCTTCCTCCCCAAAACACTTTATTGCAAAGTAATCATGAGAACATGACAAAAATAAAAAATAGGGGACATTTTTACAAAATACTGACCAGTCATCATCAAAGCTATCATTGTCATCAAAACAAAGAAAAAGAAAAAGAAAGTCTGAGAACCTGTCACATCTAAGAGGAGTCTAAGGAGACATGACAATTAAATCCATGTCATGTCTTGGATGGAATCCTGCAACAGAAGCAGCAAGTAGATAAAAAATAAGAAAAATGGAATGAAGTATGAACTTAGATAATAATCTTTCATCAATATTGGTTCACTGATTGTGATGTATGACTAATGGTGTGGGATATATATAAAAGCTCTGTGACCACCATCTTAACCTTTCTATCACCCTAAATCTACTTTAAAAATAAAATTTTCAGGTGCTTGGAATATAGCTCAGTTGGTAGAGTCCTTGCCTTGCATGCATAAGGTCCTGGGTCCAATTCCCAGCACTGCCAAAAAACAAATTCAAAAATTAAAATAAAATTTTCATAAAAATCTCTGTGATGTATGATGTGTAGGCATAATATGTGTCAGGTTTTGACTAGAATGAAGACACTGTGTGTAGTTGCATTTTCCATCAATGAACAGTCAGTTAATATGTAAAATCACAGCTCTCCTGGAATCCAACAGAGAGCTGAGGTCCCAGGGTTAACAAACAACCAAAAATTTAAAGAAATCTCCAAGGAGATTCAGAACCCTTGGCTACTTATTTCTATCCAGGTACTCCTGGACACTGGTAAGGATTCAGCTAAAATAATGAATTACTACTACAAAGTGCATGTAGGTTTCCAAAAGAACATGGAACACATAGGGCCTAGAGATGTAATCTATACCTACTCCTGGGCTCTTCCCCACAGACTTCAATGGTGTGAGAAAGACTGGGGGAAGCAACCAGGATACAGTGGCTTGGGAGGCTGAGGCAGGAGGATTCTAAGTTCAAAGTCAGCCTCAGCAATTTAGTGAGGCCTTACGTAAATTAGTGAGACCCTGTCTCAAAACAGAAAATATAAAAAGGGTGGGGGATGTGGCTCAGTGGTTAAGCACCCCTGAGTTCAGTCCACTAGAACCAAAAAATAAATATAAAAAGATTAGGAGAAGCATAAGACAGAGACATGCCTTCCTCACAGTTTAGGAGTGTGTGAGGGAAATAGAAACCACTGTAGGAAATCAATACTGTCTGCATCCTACCATCTTGTCTTCCATAAAGAACAAAAGCTTTAAGGTGCTGAAGGAAGGGCAGCAAACTCTGTCACTCTGATGGTACTTATGACGCACCCTGGATGGTAGGCAGGAAGCTCCTGAGCCCAGGCTACTAGAGATCCCTTACTATTCCAGGGCCAGCAGGATCACTGGATTTGTTCCATAATCCAGGAACAAAATGCAGGCTAAGACTGAACCAGAAGAATAGAGGTGCCACATTCCTCTCATCACTGGCTAGCAAGTCTCAGCAACATGCAACAAGGTCGATTGTTGAGGGTGGGGTGAAAGTGTGGTGTATCACTAAAGCATATTCACAATGTGTGTGCTGCTGCTCAATTTGTCAGATCCAACAGAGAAAAAAGACACTCTCTTTATACAAGATACTGTTTATTTGAGTAATAATATGGAAGGAAAAGGAAAAGGAAAACAAAAGTGATAGGCAGTGGGGCTCCGTAAAAACAAGTTAGAACAAAGAAAACTCCATTCTAAAAACCTACTTGACCTAGCAATCCCCTCAAGGATACTTCATTCCCCCAAAAACTGACCAGACCCAAATGGAGGGAGTCAGAGCCTTGAGATAAATGCATGAGTTTGAGTTCTCCTGAGTGGGTCAAACCCATGGAGATGTCAGTCTTCTTCAGATGTTCCATCAAGGATATGCAAAGGTCACGGCAGGCACATGGACAGGGAAGAACTTTAATGTTTTCCCCAGCCCTTTATGTTGGAGGAGGGTTTCTGAGCTTAAGATAAAAGAAACACTGAAATTGAGAGTGGAGCAGACAACTGACGCTAGTTGGTTTTTATCTTAAACAGAATTTACAGTAGAGGACTTCAACACTTATAGACTGGAGGTGATAATAGTGAAGACAAAGTCCAAGCCCTGCACAACACCTTTATTTGATTGACATAACTCTGCCCACTAAAATAAGTCTACAAAAAACCCAGAAGTGTCCTCCATTTTAGAAAGAATATTATTTATCTCAATTTCTGCTGCCCTCACACAAGATGTCTGGTTTTCAATCAAACTTAAAATGTGAACAAGGAAACAAGAAATAAAGCAACATGGAGAAAGAAAATAATTCTCAAAACCAGTTGGGGATGTGATCCAGATGTTGGAACATCTGTACAGGAACTTAAGATAACCATGATTAATATGTTAAAGATCCCTTGGAAAAATGAAGTATCATGCATGAACAAATTGTGTAAGGAGAAGAGGGGAAGAACAGGTCAAAACATTTACATTTCAAGAGCAATGACCGAAAAGAAAAGGTCGTGGCTAAAATTTTTCAAACTCAATGGATTCACTGTTTTAGTCCATTCAGGCTGTCATGATAAAAATACCATAAACTGGTTAGTTTATAAACACCAGAAATGTATTTCTCACAGTTGTAGAGCCTGGGAATTCTAAGATCAAATTGCTTGCAGCCTCAATGTCTGATGAGGGCCAGAAATGGTATAGAGACAGTGCCATTGTGCTGTTTCCTCAATGGTGGAAAGGAGGAAGGGGTGACTCAGTTCCCTCTCCACCGGGGACTCTCCTAAAGGCACTAATGCCATTTGTGAGAGCTCTGCCTTCAATACCCTAATTCCCCCTCCCAAACTCCATCTTCTAACACCACCCCCTTGGGCATCAGATTTCAACATACAATTTTAGTGGAGGTGGGGACACAAACATCCAGACCACAGCAGACCACAAATCACAGATCCAAGAAACTGAGGAACCACCAAGAGAATAAATCCCCAAAAAGTATATACATAAATATCAAATAAATAAGCAGAAGAAAATCCCAAGATATATTCAATTCAAACTACTGAAAATAAAACATAAAGGCAAAATTTTAAAGTCAGCAAACAAAAGATACATTATCAAAAATGTGTTATAAATGCATTCTACTGTCATGTACAACTAATTAGAACATTTAATTTAAAAAAAGACACATTGCATATAAAGTTTTCATCAGAAGTTATTCAAGCCAAAGACAATGGTGCAATGCCTTTAAGTACTGAGAGAAGAGAAGCACCCTGGAATTCTCTATCCAAAGTAAAGCCCTTTCAAAAAAAAATGCAATGTGATACTTTTTCCAGGCAAACTAATACTGAGAGAATTCTTTGACAGCACATTTGCCCTATAAAAGATATAATTTTAAAAATAAGTGGCATGACAGTAACAGCACAAAAAGAGAAAGAATTGGTAGTATAGCTCTGGAAGATATCAAATAAATCTTAACGTTATGTAATATTAATTTAAAGTAGACCATAGCTAATTGAATATGTGAAAACTATACCCTAGACAAACATTCAGCACAGGATACTTAGTGGAAGTAAGATATATGTCACATCAGCCCTTCTCTGCTGTGTGTGCAGAAAGAGAAACCCTTATTATAACAGAACGCATCAAGAAGCTTACGGGGGTAAACCAGACGCAAGTGGAAAACTGGCCTGTAGCCCAGCAGAGAAAAGCAAAGAGGACCCAACACTGAGTCCAACACTGCCACTGAACCTGAAAACTGACACAGGTACAAAGGACACTTAGGAAATCCCATGTGTCATAGAGCACAAACGATGTTTTCATAACTGCTAAGGGTCTGTGATTCACTAACTAGAAAACAGAGAAGGAGCCCATCAGAGCATCCTCGCCGTGCTGGCTTGGAAATACGAACTAATTCAGCAGGTTTTCTTCCCTTCTGAAGGCACCTTACCAGCTTAAGATGCTAACAGCAAGAGCTATAAAAGCTATTCCCAGACTTGGCTTAAAGTCATATTGAGACCTGTGTAACTTGGAGTCAGTTACAAGAAACAGCTCAAAAAAAGGCCATAAATAACTACCTGTGTCAGTGCTAAATCCATTACTTCAGGGACACAAGAGTGAATTACTGACTCCAAAAAGCCCATGCTTAATACATTTGTATACAGGAAGATTAACTCAAAAGCCTATTTACCCTGAAAATCAATTTTTCCCTTCCTAATACCTGGTGCATGTGGAGACAGTGAAGTTTATAGCATTGCATGCTCAATAGCACCAAAGAAGGAGACTTTCATCTTCAGAACAGTCATTAAACTAGGGGCACGTTTCCAATCCAAACTGTGTCTGTGCCAGCTGCAGAAGGCTTGTGTTTATATAGTAGCCATCAAGACGAATATTTGTGAAGAGCCTATCATTCAAAGATAGAAGTTCTGTCGCTCTAACGCTAATCCTTCCAAAAAAATTACTTTCATTCCAACACTCTCTGTCCTCACATATCCACTCTTGGTTCTCTATGATTCTAGCACATTCTTCAAATCTATAAAACATTAATAGATTTTCAGACTGGACTCTTGGAATAATTATTTATTTAGAATCTGGTTTTTACATTGCAGTCTTAGACAAAGAGCACAAGACCGTGCTCATTTCCCCTTTTTCTAATGCTCTTGAGTGCTGAATGTGTTGCTAACAGGAAGTTGAACTAAAGATTCAGAAAGAGTTCATGGCAAAGCAGTGCAGTTTGGAAATGATAACTTTGGTGTCAGCCTGCAGCATTCAGCTCAGGACCTGGCACATACTCAGAAAATTTCTATATTATGCCCTATTGCTTAGAAATGGAGACTAAGATTTGAGGTCAGCCCATTTTCAACTTCTCTGTAATTTGATGACTTTGAACAGTTTAGACATGCTCTCTGGTCTTCAGCTTCCTTTACTGTGAAAAGAGAACATGACTACATCTGGACTGTAGTGATGTTTAATTTACATAACAAGAATTGTCCATCACAGCATTTTTCTTTTCTTTGACTTCTAGAGTTTAACTAATATAATCTCTTATCTTTATATAATTTTTTTATAAACAGCCATAAAAACCATGTCCAACTCATTCTTTCAAAGAAGAAATTGTGAAATTCATATATCACAAATTAAGCAGATAACATAGCTTATGCTAGGTATTACAAATAAGTATAAATTTTATTTTGTTGTTATCTCTACCAATTAATAGTGTAAAATATTAATAATTGATCAATTAAGAAAATAATATTAAAGTAAACTTATTTAATCCAAAATAAATAAATAAAAAATATTAAAACAAAAATAACACATACAAAGGATATTCATTATATCATATATTGGGAAAAATACAAAATTTTCTAAATGCCCAGTGTATAATTAAGTAAATGTTGGGCCACTTAAAGAGTTGAGTGTTGTATAGCCATTGGAAAGTCTTTCTATGAAGATATGTTTTTTAAAATATTAAAGTGAAATGTGTTCATATAATACAATAAAAAATCAAGACACAGCATGTTACATAGTCAATAAAGTAAAATATATTTATATTGTGGGTAATATGTATTCATAGTATTTATATATGCATATGTCCATATATACAAATTAATAATATGAGTATTATATATGCATACTAAAGTAAATTTAGGTAATTTTAAAAAGTGTACATATAAGCACATATATTTATGTGTATACATAGAGAGTATATATCGGGCATAGACTATTTATAGCAACTTATTTAGTGGCAGGCAGTAACCAAAATGCTTTGAAAGTATTATGTAACATTCTCATGTAAAAATCATAATTTAAGATCTAGCTCTTGTGTTTACAAATAAAAATCAAAGCCTTAGAGAGTTTTATCATCTCTGAAAACTATCAGAAGTCCCATGGCTAAAGAATAAGGCCAACTTGGGAACTTGAAATCCAGTCAGTCTGATTCAAGGTAAACATGCATTGATTGCTCCTATGCAAAATAGTCCAGTCCTAGATTCTATACACATTCAATAAAATCCAATATGCCCCCTGCAACGTTAGGGGCTTTCTGGCATGTTGTATCACTTAAGATAATTACTAATAGACTCTTGTATTTCCACATAATTGTGGGGATCCACAGAATTTGGGTTGTAAGTGTTCGTGATTCAGGTCCTGTGTTTGAGCACTTTCTGAGATATTGACTACAGTTCCCTTTTCTTTGCCTGACTTCAATGTTTGAACCTAACTTTAGTCACTGTCTTCTGTCTTCTGCACTGTCCCGGAAAGAGTTAATTCCTACTTAACATATTCAGCATTATCTTAGGACTATAAAAAGCAAAAAGTTTAAGACTTACTTTTGTGCATTTTGTTGTACAGAAAAATGGTTCTAGAAAACAAAAACTCTAAATTACAATTCTAGCTCCATTATTTTTATCATGAGTTTTGGACCACGTAACTCAGTTTCTCTGTTTCAAAATCCATAACACCATCTGCCTCAAAGATTTTTTGAAAAGAATAAACAAACAATAATGTATTATAAAGTACCAAGAATAGTTTCTGGCAGATCATAAACATAGTATTTCTCTTCTTTGATTGATTTACATTAAATTAATAAATATATAAAACATATTGATAGCACTTGTCTCATTTGCTATTATTATAATTATTTCTTTAACTTGCTGTGTGAACATCCTTCATATTCCCTTAACACCCTTCAAATAGCCACATTTTGGGGGATAATTTCAAACTACACAATTCCCCCAATTAAAATTTTTAAATATAATTTAAATGCAGCTGAAATCTCTTTCTTGCTAAATAGATCCAAACACTCCTCTGCTGGCCATGTCAGTTACTTGCTTCAAATCCACATCTACAGTCACACAGGAGGCAAAGTACGAATGGACTGTTTACTAACCACAAATCTGCTGACACAAGAAGGTAATTTGAGAATAATGAACACTCCTTCAAGGTACACTCTGAATCTACTGTAAATTCTCCCCTGTAAGTTTACTCATCTATCAAATAGAACAGGAGGGTTTCACCTTATCTTCTGGAAATTGCTGCCAAGTGAATATATTGATTTAGCCGGTCATTTAATGGGATAGGTGTCTATTATATTTTACCACATTGGTAAATGGGGTTTATTTAATCCCATTCTCAGTTTAAAAGGTTTCAGCATTGATAAAATCTGCAAAGACAGATGTGCAATAAATTGTGCTCTTTTAATGGAATTACTACAGAGAATAAAATGCCAAAGAAAGATGTTCACCCCAAAGTGTAAATCGCCTAAGGATTTCTCTACTTCAAATATATTTTAGAGGAAGTGCTATTGACAAGTTGAATTATTTAACCCTCATAAATACAGCTTCTATTTTAAACAATTATTTTCCTCATGTCAAAATAATTTGCTCACAAGTATAGAAAAGAGAAATAATGGCAAACTATACTGTTTGATTAATTCAAACAGGAAATTGGCATAATGCAACAACAAATTTTATTTTGTTTTACAGCTTGCCCTTCTCTGTCCACAATAAGCAAGCTATGTACCTTAAGATTAAAAGCATTCCACTATTATGCATAACCATTACACACCAATAAAAATTTATATATAAACACACATATATGTATGCATATGTACATAAAATATGTATGTGCATATATAAATATAGTTATAGAAAACAAAACAATCTCCTGCCTTCACAGCTAATGATAGAGTACTATATATATTTCTGAATGCTAAATTGGTGTTTGGTATTTAATTGGCTCATTTATGTATTCCTCACCATATCTTTATCCTGTAAGCTTCTTAAGAAGGATTAAATTCTATTCCTCATTTGGCCTTCACAGAGATTGCATCCAAAATTATAGTTACTAAAAATAGCTGACAATCTATCTTCAAAATTCCACTAATTCATCTTCATAATGATCTCAGAGAAAATACATGAGCATATAAAAAATTGAAATTGTAAGAAAATATACAAATCAGTCAAATTAGTTATTGTTTTCATTTGGTAAATTTCCATGACTTTGGGTATTATACACAATTTTATCTTTTGCTTTGACTCAGCATTATGTTATAAGCACTTCCCTCAGTCATGAAAATTATTTTCTACGTCATGTTTCATAGTTATATAAATTAATGTTGAAAGAACACATCATGTTTCAGATATCTATTTTATTTCTGAATTTGTTTTCATAAATAATAACACATGTGATAACCTAAATCGGAGATTTCCTCTTAAAATATTAATGGATGAACATGTATGCATTTTTTTTTTTTTTTGGTGGTGCTGGGGATTAAACCCAGGGCCTTGTGCTTGTGAGGCAAGCACTCTACCAACTGAGCTATATCCCCAGCCCTATGTATGCATTTTTTAAGATCTAGATGCATGTTGGCTAACAGTTTTCAGAAGTAAAGTCCACAAAATCTTAACTTGCATTCTAAAATTCAAGTTACCCTAACATTAAAATACTCATTGGTGAGGAGCATGACTTATCTAAACTCATTGGGTATCCAAAACTTAACTGAACAGATGTGAGGTGAGGTGCTGATGTTTTCCAGCCATATAAGCTAAACATGCCTCCAATAGAAAAAGTTGAGTTTATTTCTCAGTGTAGCAAGGAAGAGCCCACAAAAGGGAGAAATGAGGGGAACTTCAGTGAGATGGTGTTAGAAAGAACCCACTATAATATTGAGGCTTCACTTGAAATATTTGAGGAAGATCTAAGAAACTGGAGTTAGCATTAGATTGGATGCTATCAGAAAGCAAGGGAAGTTTCCAATTGGTTATCTCAATCGATCTTCAGGAAGAACTGTGCCCTAGATTGAGAATAAAATTTTGTCAATAAATAACTGGTAAAGGGCTGGGGATATCGCTCAGTTGGTAGAGTGCCTACCTTGTAAGTACAAGGCCCTGGGTTCAATCCCCAGCACTGGAAAACAAAACAAAAATAAATAAATAACTGGTAAAGACACAACAGTCACTCAATTTAGGAAAGAGTGACTGTTTACACTTTTTCCTATTTGTGCTTAGACAAAAATCCTCTGACCTTGTTTGTCTCACTTTGTGTTGACCCTGTCTGAGTTTGGTGTTCTGTGAAATTGCTCATGTTGATAACAGAATAGCATGACCCATCTGGAAGTACCAGGGCAGCTTCTGATTGGGAGTAGGTGCTTTTATTTTCCTTTATCAGAAGCTCATTGTAAATTGTATTTGCTCTAGTTTTTGATATACCCATACATTTTGCTACAGCAATAATAGAGTGAATAATGAAGTATTTATTATAGGGTGTTGCCACACAGATTACTGATGGGTACATATTGTCTTGACTTTCGAACGCCTGAAAAAATTGAATTGAATTCCCACGTGCATTTGTCCCTCAGGCTTTTAAGGTAAAAGTGCTGAACTCGTGACATTTTATAATGGTATGTAGAAGAGAATTGGAAAGGCCATTTTATTGCATGCTCAAAAGCACTGAGTTTCCTTTTAGAAAGCTGACTTTATTGCACAAGTGGATGGGCACACATAATGCCTCACTTCAGTTCTAATATTTGAATCAAGTATGATGAAAGTTGTAGTGCACGGGCACTACTGCCCCTCAGTCTCTCCATGAATTCTGTCTTTGCTAACTCTCTACGGTAGCCCCAACTTCTCCCATAGGCATCTCACTCCTAAGTTCTGTCCCGTATGCTCTGAGGGAACTAAAGTTTCAAGAGGCAAAAACATGATGACCAAGAGACAGGAATCTAGTTGCCTCTTCCCCCCAGAAGGATCAGACTTTTGTGTTCTCTTTGCTAGAGTTTCCCTGAAAGAAACCCAGGAGAAAGAGTGAGGAAGAAATGAAGTGTCTTCTTGTTAAAGCTCTTATTACCAAGCTGACTTTATATCAGAGGGTAATAATACTATGGAGAAAATTGTATGTATTGCTAAAACTATTCCACAAATGTCAAAACTTTTATTACTAAAAATAATGCATACAAATTGTTCAAAAGAACTCAAGAAACCATTTTGTTTTCTGAACTCCATATCTACCAGTGATCCAAAAATTTTATACAGCACTGAAATATCCTGGAGTGAATCTTCCCAGGCATCTCCCTGAGATTCAGATCCAGGAGACCTGTGGTAGAGCCTGAGAATCCACAGTGTATGATTTTGCTGTGAGAAAACATACAGTCGGTATACTTCCCCTTTGAACCTGAGAAGTGAATCAGTTATCAATTTCTCCCCCGCCATGGATATTGTAAGCATCAAAGTTTTGATAAATGATGTGTGTTTGGGGCAACTTTGCTGTTAAGAAGTGCTTTGGGTAGATTCCAACAATGACAGCACAATATTTTGGATATGTGGCCCTCCTGTTAATGTTTGGACATGGAATGAGAATTATTTTTTCTCCTTGATCTTAAAAATGTGATCATCTGTGAAAAGCCTTCAGAAAGAGCATTAGTATTAAAATGGATTTCCTAAAGGCAACTTCAGAACAAGAAGTAATATTTTGATATCTGAAGCTGCTGAAATGACACTTTATTTCAATCCTCCCCTCTGAGCAGTTTGAAAGATAATGTGAATTGAGAAAGGAGTTTAAAACTATGAGATTTAGCACAAGACTTTGTCTCTGACTTTTCCTAATAGAATACTAATGACCTATTTTGATTCTATGCAGAGAGGAAAACATAGAATTACTTTTGGTGTTTCTTAATTGGACAAAGAAGGAATAAATGGAAGTGTGGGGAGAGAAAACAAAGAGAGCAAGGGATGATTCAACATGATCGCTGTAGCATATGAAGCAGAGGAAGGGCATAAGCAAAATGAGAATTGCATAAAAGAGGAAATTGAATAGGAATGCAGAAGGGGTCTACTAAAGCGATCTTGACTTCAAGGCGTACTGGGACATTCAGGGAACAGATAAATCAGTTGTGTGTGACCTACACAAAGTCTTTTCTCTTGAGATTAACACTTGTTCAGTATCCCTTAACTTTTTTTTTTTTTTTTTTTTTTTTTT
>JAJEJO010002553.1:76732-100759 GCA_020662805.1 Glaucomys volans
CCTCGCTAAGTTGCTGAAGCTGGCTTTGAACTCGAGATCCTCCTGCCTCAGCCTCCCAGGTGCTGGGAATACAGGCATGTGCCACCATGCCAGGCCACTTGACTTTAAAAGAAATATTCAGAACTCCTTGTCTTAAACCTATACCAGTCAACTATTCCTGAAATCTCCCTCCTTACTGTCACTGAAGGAGCAAGGTAAGTGTGGCCACCTCTGCTACTTTCATTCATTATAGTATTTGAAGCCCTAGCCAGAGAAATTAGCAAAAGAAAGAGAAGCAGTAGAGAAAAAAGAAGGGAAAAAAAAAGGATACTTAAATTAGTAAGGAAGAAGTACATTTGCAAAGGAAGAGATTTTAAGGGTACTAAATTATGGGGGATTCTCCTGCCATGTCCCGTGTGGATGAGAGAAAGAGTTTCTGTAGAAGGATGGTGCTGGCTATCAATTAATCACCAAGAAACTTATCTAATCAAATAAACACAAGAGCCAATAATCTTGTCAAATGGAAGCGGGTGTGGTGGACTGGGCTATGTCAGATCTGGCCTCCAACAAGATGGAGAAGCCCACTTTCACCTTTATTTTATAGTCACAGAGGTAAAGAGACCCAGACCAGGAAGGGCTGCTTCTGTGAGGAACAGGATAGGATGGAGTTAGGAAAGGCATTTGCTTTGAGAATTAGCATTTCCTGCGGCAGTGTGCCAACTCCGTACAGCGCCACCTACCCCGGCTATCTGAAACAGTCTCTCATGACTGCCGGTTCCTGGGAGTCAGACCTCTTGATCCCATGGTTCAGCCAAGCCTGATTCTGCTAACCATGGATGGCTTCTCACACTAAATCTCAACACACACACGCATACACATGCTAACAATAGAACTAAAAACAACAAATAAAAATTTGGCAAAATTGTGAATACAAGAATAACACACACAAAAAAAATTGTCTTTCTATACCAACAATAACAATTTCATTTATAATCCACATCAAAAATAGCATAAAATTTAGGAATTTATTCATTCTTTATTCATTCTTTTCTAAAATAATTTTAATGTTCTAGATTCTTATAATTTTATTAATAACAATACAGGTAACTTCCAAACTAAATATTCCTTACTTTTCATCTCTTTTTAAAACCGATCAAACATATAGATTTTCTCATTTTTTAAAATTTTTTATTTGTTATTTTTAGTTACACATAACAGTAGAATATATTTTGACGTGTCATACATATATGTAGTATAACTTCCCATTTTTTTGATTATACATGATGTGGAATTACCCTGACCATGTATTAATATAAGAACATAGGAAAATTATGTGCACTTCATTCTACTGTCTTTGTTACTCCTATCTCCCATCCCTTCCCTTCATTCCCTTTTGTCTAATCCGGTGTATTTCTATTCTTTAGAATTTCACTGGATTAGTATGAGTTTATATTAGCTAGTATACTTAGTATGAGTTAGCATCCACATATCAGAGAGAACATTCTATCTTTGTTTTTTTGAGATTGACTTATTTTACTTAGCATGATAGTCTCCAGCTCCATCCATATACTTGCAAATGCCATAATTTCATTCTTCCTTATGCCTGAGTAATATTCTATTGTGTACATACACCACATTTTCTTTATCCATTCATCTATCAAGGGCATCTAGGTTGATTTCATAGCTTCACTATTGTGAATTGCAAAGCTATAAAAACTGATGTGGTGATGTCACTGCAGTATGATGATTTAACTCCTTTGGATATGTACTGAAGAGTGGTATAACCGGGGAAAGTGGTGGTTCCATTTCTAGTTTTTTGAGGAATCTCCATACAGATTTCCAGAGTGGTAACACCAATTTGTAGTCTCACCAGCAATGTATAAGTGTACCTTCTTCCTCACATCCTCACCAATATTTAGTTGCATATATTCTTGATGATTGCCATTCTGACTGGAGTGAGATGAAATCTCAGTGTATTTTTAATTTGCATTTTTCTAATTGCTAGATATGTTAAACTTTTTTTTATATATTTGTTAACCATTGTATCTCTTCTTCTGTGAAATATCTGTTCAGTTCCTTTGCCCATTTGTTGACTAGGTTATTTGGGGGTTTCGGTGTTAAGTTTTTGAATTCTTTATGTACCCTAGAGACTAATGCTCTCTCTGAGGTGCAGGTGGCAAATATTTTCTCCCTTTCTTGAGGATTTCTCTTCACATTCTTGATTTTATCCTTTGCCTTGAAGAAGTTTTTATGAATTGATTCTTGATTTTTCTTCTTGTGCTTTAGGAGTATTGTCGAGGAATTCAGTTCCTAATCTGACATGTGAGATTTTGGTCTATTTTTTTTTTTTTTTTTTTTTTTTTTGAGGCACAGGGTCTCTGATCGAATGCCCAGGCCCTTGATCCACTTTGAGTTTTGTGCAGGGTGAGAGATAGGGGTCTAATTTCATTTTGCTACATATGTGTTTCCAGTTTTCCTAGCACCCTTTATTGAAGAGGCTATCTTTTCTCCAATGTATGTTTATGGTACCTTTGTCTAGTACGAGATAACTATATTTTTGTGAGTTTGTCTCTGTGTCTTCTATTCTGTACCATTGGTGTTTGTGTTTGTTTTGGTGCCAATAGCATGCTGTTTTTGTTACAATAGCTCTATAGTATAATTTAATGTCTAGTATTGGAATGCCTCCTGCTTCATTTTTCTTGAGGAGGATTGCTTTGGCTATTTTGTGCCTCTTATTTTTCCAAAAAAATTAATTACTGCTTTTTCTATTTCTATGAAGAATGTCATTGGAATTTTAATAAAAATTGCATTTTATCTATACAGTGCTTTTGGTAGTATGACCATTTTGACAATATTAATTCTGCCTTTCCAAGAACATGGGAAATGTTTCCATCTTCTAAGGTCTTCTTCAATTTCTTTCTTTAGTGTTTTTTAGTTTTTATTGCAGATATTTTTTGCCTTTTTTGTTAGATAGAATCTCAAATAATTTTTTTTGAGGTTATTGTAAATGGGATGGTTTTCCTAATTTCTCCTTCAGTTGATTCGTCACTGATGTATAGGAATGCAATTGATTAATGGGTGTCAATTTTATATCCTCCTACTCTTCTGAATTCCTTTATGAGTTCTCAAAGTTTTCTGGTGAAGTTTTTTGGGTTTTCTAAATGTAGAATCAGATCATCAGCATGTCATCAGGGATATTTCAAGCTCTTGATTTCCTATTTGTATTACTTTAATTTTTTTCTTCTAATTGCTCTGGCTAGAGTTTAAAGGAGAATGTTATGTAGAAATGGAGAGATAGGGCATCTCTGTCTTGTTTCAGTTTTTAGAGGGAAAATTTTCCTTTTTTTTCCATTTAGAATGATGTTGGCCTTGGGTTTAGTATATATAGCTTTTACAATGTTGAGGTATATTTCTACTATTCCTAGTGTTTTTAGAGTTTTGAACATGAATGGATGCTGTATTTTGTCAAATGCCTTTTCTGCATCTATTGAGATAATTGTGTGATTCTTGTCTTTAATGCTATTGATGTGGTGAATTATGCTTATTGATTTTTGTATGTTGAACCAAACTTGCATCCCTAGGATAAATCCACTAGATTATGGTGCACTATCTTTTTAATATATTATAAATAATATATCATTAAATATAATATATTAATATTGTATATAATATCCAATATAATATGTAATTATATAATATAATGTTTAATATATAATTAATATATATAAATAATATAGTATTATTATATATCATATTATATATAATATATAATTATATGTATTATAATATATATTAATATATAATATTAATATTAATAAATAATAATATATATAAATATATTTTTGTATGCAATGAACCAGTAGTTTATTGAGAATTTTTTTTTCTATGTTCATTAGGCATATTGGTCTGAAGTTTTCTTTCCTTGATGTGTCTTTGTCTAGTTTTGGTATCAGGGTGATATTAACTTCATAGAATGAGTTTGGAAGAATTCCCTCCTTCTCTATTTCATGGCATAAATTTCAAGAAGATTGATGTTATTTCTTTTTAGAAGACCTGGAAGAAATTGACTGAGAATCCATCTGATCCTGGACTTTTCTTTTTTGGTAGACTTTTGATGGAATCTTCTATTTCATTGCTTGAGACTGATCTGTATAAATTTTTTGTATCCTACTGATTCAATTTGGGTAGGTCGTATGATTCTAGAAATGTGTCAATGTCTTCAATATTTCCTATTATATTATACTATAAATTTTCATGATAGTTTCTGATTATTGCCTGTATTTCAGTACTGTCCATTGGGATATTTCCTTTTTCATCCAAATTTTATTAATTTGAGTTTTCTCTCTCTTTTTCTTCACTAGCTCATCTTAGGGTTTATCAATTTCATTTATTTTTTCAAAGAAGCAACTTTTTATTTTGTTAATTTTTTAGACTTTTTATTTCAATTTCATTGATTTCAGTTCAGATTTGAACTACTTCCTCTCTTCTATTGCTTTTGGTGTTGATTTGTTCTTCCTTTTCTAGAGCTTTGAGATGTAATATTAGATTATTTATTTGTTGACTTTCTATTCTTTTAATGAATGAGCTCAGTGCAATGAACTTTTCTCTTAGCACTGCCTTCATACTATACCAGTGATTTTGATATGTTGCATTGATATTCTTATTTACCTCTAAGTATTATTTCATTCCTAATTTCTTCTACTATACATGCATCATTCAACAACATATTGTTTAGTCTAATGTAGCTTATATTTTTCATTTTATCATTGATTTCTAATTCCATTTCATTATGATCTGATAGAGTGCAAGGTATTATCTCTAATTTTTAGTATTTTCTAACAGTTGCTTTGTGGCCTAAGGTATGGTCTGTTGTAAGGAAGGATCCATGTGCTGCTGATAAGAAAAGGTATTCAGTCATTGATGAATGAAATATTCTCTATAAGTTTATTGAGTCTAAATTATTGATTGTATTTTTTCATTCCATAACTTCTGTTTTTAGTATTTGCTTGGAAGATCTATCCAGTGGTGAAAGAGGTGTGTTAATGTATTATTGTGTTGTGGTCCATTTGATTCTTGAAATTGAGAAAATTTTGTTTAAGGCACATAGATACCTCCAGTGTTTGGGCATAAAACTTTATGATAGTTATGACTTGTTGACATATAATTTCCATAAGCAGTATAGAATTACTTTCTTTGTCCCTTCTGATTAACTTTGACTTGAAGTTCACTTGTTCTGATACGAGGTAGGGAACCCATGCTTGTTTTTAAGATTCATGTAAATGATATATTTTTTCTCGTTGTTTTACCTTCAGTGTGTGGATGTCTTTGCCTATAAGTGTCTCTTGGAGACAACTATTGTTGGGTTTTATTATTTAATCCAATCTGCCAGTCTTTTTGACTGATGAGTTTAAGCCATTTACATTCAATATTATTGAGATAGATTTTTATTCCCTGTCATTTTGATTTATTTCTGATTTTTAATTTGAATTAGTTTCTCATTTGAATGACTGTTCTTCTAGTGTCGTTCCCCATTTTGCTGGTTTTCACTTTTATTTTCTACATGAAGTAGCTTATTGAATATGTTTGTAGTGCAGGCTTTCTAGTTGTGAATTCTTTTCACTTTTGTTATAATGAAAACATTTAATTTCATCATCAACTCTGAAGCCTAATTTTGCTGGATATATTATTCTTGGCTGTCATGCATTTTCTTTCAGACCTTGGTATATAGTATTCTAGGATCTCCTAGCTTTGAGGGTCTGGGTTTTGAAATCAGCTGAGATCCAGATTTGTTTCCCTGTAAATGTTACCTGTCATTTTTTTCTGGTAGCTTTTAAAATTCTATCCTTATTCTGCATGTTAGGCATTTTTATAATAATGTGCCTTGGTGTGGGTCTCTTGTAATTTTGTATATTTGGTGTCCTGTAAGCTCCTATACTTGATTTTCCATTTTATTCTTTAGGTTTTAGAAATTTTCAGATATTATTTTATTGAAAATATTGTGCATTCCTTTGGTTTGTATCTCCAAAACTTCATCAAATCTAATAATTCTTAAATTTGGTCATTTACAATTACCTCATATTTCTTAAAAATTCTTTCTGTGGTATCTTTACATCTTTTATCCATAGTCAACTTTATTTTCAAAATTATATATTTTCTCTTCACTCCCTGAAACTCTCTCTTCCAAGTGATCTTGTCTGTTGTTGATGCTTTCCTTTGAATTTTGAATTTGGTTAATTGTTTCATTCATTTTGAGGATTTCTTCTTGACCTCATAGATCAATTTAACTATGTGCATTCTCAACTCCTTTCTGACATTGATTCCACTGCCATTTGGATGGATTCTGTTATTGGATTATCTTGGTTTGTTTGGGGGCAATTTATCCCCTTCTTTTTTATGATGTTTGTATGTCTACCCATCTAACAACATGGATTTTAGGCAGTAGAGTTTCTACCCTATGGATTTATAGTGTCTCTGAAAGTTTCCAGTACCTCTCCATTTAGGGGGGGACAAATGATAACAACAACCAATGCAAACAACATATAGCATTAAACCAAATAGTTCATGCTTAGACATCTATAATGTTCTTTGCCATAATAAAAATAAATAATATGATTAATTATTGCCTATAATAAAAACAGTAAGTTTGCAAAGGGGTTTACAATTTCAAATGGTGGACAGGGCAAGAAAGAAAGTGATATAGGATGTGATGATGAGGAGGGAGAAGGAGAGAAGATAGAAGTAAAAAATAATAGAAAAAGTGAAAGGAAGAACAATAGAGATTGACTGGCAGCATTAGAAAAGAGAGAAAGAAAAAGTAAATGTGAGAGAAAAAAATATATAAAGTAAAAGTGCTAAAAATTAAAAAGGAAAATAAAAATAAAAGAATACAAAAAAAACCTGAAATATATTAATAAAACTTCCTAGTCCTCAAAAAACTGATCCATGAAAAATAACTGGTTTTAAAAATGCTAGAAATGAAAAAAGAAAAAATATGAATATGTATAAATGTCCATGAATCATTAAGGTCACAATTACAAAGAGAAAAGAGAGAAGAAAAGAAAAGAAAAGAAAAGAAAAGAAAAGAAAAGAAAAGAAAAGGGAAGGGAAGGGAAGGGAAGGGAAGAGAAGGGAAGAAAAAAAAAGAAAAGAGAAGAGAAGAAAAGAATTGGAGTTCAAAAGATTCTCAGCTTCCCTTCTCAGAAGTTAGGTTGGATTGTCTGGAGTATGATGCTTGCTACACCAGAATGGGGATGCTAGGGTGAGAGAGGTAATCCTGTAGGTAGAACTCCTGGAGGGGGGCTTTGGCTTAGATAGGCTCCAGTCTTTTCACTGGATGCCAATTGATCTGGTAGATTCTAAATCAGTACACCTCCATGGCCCAGCAATTACCAGTCCACGCTGGAAGAATGCAGGATCTCCCCTGGGTTCCACTTGTGTGGTGGAGGAGCCAATTCTTAGTCCACTGCATCATCTTTAGACCCCACGTTTCCTGGTCTCTGGTTAAGTCTCAAAACTCAGACTCTTCTGTCCATGCCCTTTCAAATTTCCTGCCAGGTGCATGTCTCCCAGCTGGTCTTGCAGGCACCCAGATTGAAAGGGTGGAGGACAACAGGATAGGTTTCTAGAACCAGTGAATTATGTAAACCACTCTCCATGTTCAATTTCTGCTGATCACTTAGGGACACTCTATGTTATGCAGTGTAGGTTTGCCAGGCCTGTATTTCAGGACAAACTTGGGTTTGCCAGGAATTGGCTCCCCCAACTGCTGGTCCCTACACAGAGGTTGCAAAATGGTTCCTTCCTCTGTCCTCCCCATGCAGCTGGAAGAGATGTGGCTCCTTTCCTGCACAAGGATATTGTGCAATACACCTTTCAGCTTAGTTGGGCAGTGTCTTTGATCTCTAAACTCTCTGCACACAGACATTCCTCAGGTCCCCTAAAAATGTGAGTTCCTTGAATTGCCTTAACCCTCCACTTTGCTTTGGAGGGACCACTCTGGCATAGCAGTGGTTGTGGTGCTGGGGATTTCTTCCTTATTATATTCCTCCAGTCTCCCAAGTGCCTGATATGCTTTAAATGTCCAATATTAAATTATAGTAAAGCCCTTCCACCCCCATTTTTTTGTTGATTTGTTGGTTGGTTGGTTGGTTTTTTGCTCATCTACCTTGCTATGAAGTTGCTTAACTGCTTTCTTGGTTTCATGGCATGGAGCAACCAGGAAAGTGAACTTCTCTATACCAAAATCTTGAAACCTCTCCTCTCCTAAATATATACATAAACACAGAAAAATATACTTTTTATATTTAAACAAGGTAGTAAATAAATAAATTACTGAAAACTACAAACCATTGCTGGAAGAAATTAAATCAGACCTAGAAAATGAAAGAGTTCATAGACAGAACCAACTAGACATTGGGAAAATAGCACTACTACTCAAATTGATTTTTACATTCAATACAAGCTATACTATGATCCCAGTAATCCTAAACTGATTTTAAAATTTATATGCAATTGAAAGCATTCCAAAAGCAAAATACATTCTTGAAGAAAAATCACAGTTAAGAAGCTCAGAGTAGAACAAATTAAAAATTAAAAAATTAAAATAAGAAAATCAAGTCATAAATTAATAGTGTCAACTCATTAAAAGTTAGCTTTTGATTTGCCTTGCCTGCTGAATCAGTTGTTAAACAGTGCTAATGCATTTCAAATAAAATGGTTGTATATCAAGCAAAAGAAATATATATATATTTATATATATTTTCATTTACATATATATTTATAATATATTATAGTATAATATACATTTATATATAAATTCAAATAGTCATAGGCAAAAGAACAAGATGGATTCTCATATCACATACAATTATAAATCAACCAGAAAATGAAATAGGATTAAAACCATAAAACACTGAGAAAAAAATTTAGGAGTAAATTTTCATAATCGTAGATTTTGCAATGAATTCTTAGAAATCACAAGCTACAAAAGGAGACATTAGAATTCTTCAAAATTCAGATATTTTCTGAATCCAAGAATGCTGTCAGTAAAATGAAAGACCTGTAGAATGAGTCAAAATATTTTCAGATCAGTAAATCTGTTAAGGATATACATACAGTAGCAGTTTTCATCCAAAAGGAAAAGAGACAAACCCACCCAAACAAAAACTGGATGAAGAATTTAAACAGACACTTATTCAAACAAGATGTATGAATGACAAATATAGAAAAACATGCTAAATACTATTCATCATGGAAACATGAATCAAAACCAAAATGAGATAGAACTTTGCCCCCAGTAATATAGCTTTAATACAGAGAAAAAGGAAAAATATCAACTATTGTCAAGGATATAAAGAAATTAAGCCCTCATACATGGTCAGTAGGTCTTTCAAATGGTACAGTCATGTTAGAATACAATTTAGCAGTTTCTCAAAAATTTAATCATCCTATGTTATGGTTTGGACCTAGAATATTCCACAAAGGCTCATGTGTTGAAGTCTTGGTCTTCATGCAGCAATGTACAATGTGCAGAAGAGGGGTTATGGGGATGTGATTGGTTCATGAGATTCTGACCTCATCAAGTGATTAATCCATGAAGAGATTTACATACGAATGGATTACTGACAGATGGTGAAAACTGTAAAAGGTAGAATTTAGTTGGAAAGAGTGGGTTCCTTGGGCAAGGCTCTTTGGAACTATGTGTTGTCCCCAACACACTCCTTCCTTCCTTCCTTCCTTCCTTCCTTCCTTCCTTCCTTCCTTCCTTCCTTCCTTCCTTCCTTTCTTTCTTTCTTTCTTTCTTTCTTTCTTTCTTTCTTTCTTTCTTTCTTTCAAACTCTATCTCTCCCTTCCTCCCTTCCTTCTTAGTTGCTATGAAGCAAACAAGTTTGCTCCATCATACTCTTCCATCACAATGTCCTGCCTTGTCTTAGGTTTAAAACAATGCAGCTGGCTTACCATGGACTGAAACCTCTGCAACTATAAGCCAAAATAAATATTTGCTCATTTTGAGTTGCTTAATCTCAGGTATTTTGTCACTGTAATGAAAAGCAGACTAACATGCCATATTACACAGTAACCCTACTTGTAGGTAGATCCTCAGAGGAATTGACATCTGGCATCCAAACAAAAAATTTGTGCATGAGCATTCATAGTGGCACTATTCACAGAAACAATTGAATGTCCATCACCAGATGGATGGGTAAATGAAATGAGTTATATACATGCAACAAAATATTATTCAGCCATAAAATGAAATCAACTCTACCAATTCAATTAACAGTGTAGATGAGCCTTGAGTACACTATGCTAAGTGAAGAAGCCAGACACAAAAGGCCACATACTGTATAATTCAACCTTGAATTATATACCAGGTATATATTATCATATATCAAGACTAATGACAATAAACACACCGTAAACAGGTTAGTGTTTTCAAAAGGCAGTGGGAGGGAGAGAATGGAATTAACTGCTTAATAATAACAGGATTCTTTGTGGTATGATGGTAATATTTTGCAATGAGATACTGGCAGATGGTTGCATAACATCAAGAATATACTGAAAGCTACTAAATTGTATACTTAAAAACAGATAAAATGGGAATTATGCTATATGTGTTTACCACAATAAAAATATTTGCATTGAATGACCCCAAAATAATGAGTTTATAATGGGAAGTCCATTCATATATCAAAATGTATTAATTAAATTTTGGCTATTGCTATTAAAGATATTTCAGTTCATCATGTATCAAGTTACCATTTTGTTCTATTGTGCTGCTGCCTCTTAAGCCCAGCCAGGTATGATGTTGTTACATTACAGCATCATAAATATATGCAGTCAATTAGAACATATCATCTTTAAAAAAGCAATAAGTAAGCTTATAGAATTTTCCCTCTGCCTGTTGATATAACAAGCAATAACATTTGGTCTTGTGATGGACGTTTTTAAGCTCTTAGCAACGGAAAACTGAATAGAAAATAGCAACTCAATAGGCAATTTTGACCTCTGTTTCCATGGTTCAGCTCCTTCTTCCCTTTGTGATGGTTTCTCTCTGCTAAGTAGACAACACTTGGACCACTTTGTTTAGGACAAGAAATAACAGCCTTTTTAAACTTTCTATGCATTTAGGTTTCAGGAGTAACCCTACTCATTCCTTCCCTTGTGACATTTTCTCCGTGTGTGATGGCCACTTAACAAATCCCTCTCCAGTATTTTCTGCTTCAGGCTCAGTGTCCTAAGGTGCTGGTAAAGTCCTGGGTATAACATTTCCTAGATCTGTATTGGCTCTGGCCTCTGGATCTTTCCATTTGTCAGTGTCATCTATAAAATGCAGAAGTATCAATCTTGATGATTGTAACTGTGTCTATTCCTGTGAATTGCCAGGAAAAGTTCTGCTTCAGTAAGTTAAAGAGGGGTTCACAAAATGTAATTCGATAAAGAGATTGAGTACCACTGAGGTAACCATTAAAATCGACTCTAATCCTTAGTACCCCTAGCACAAATCCTCTACCCCTTAGGCTATCTGCTTGCTATTCCTTGAGTATTATATCCGCCTACCCATCATCTTCCATCTGGCTCTTTAAAAAGAAAACAGCTTCTCTTTGAAAACACCTTTAGATTTTTCTCCAAATCCCATATGCATTACTCACTGAAAACTAACCCTTTATTGGAATGACTCTCTAAAACCCACATGTGATAGCTGTTTATTCCTTTCACATTTTCTCAGCACTTCTGAAGAATAAATTAAATCCTGCTTGTTGCAATGTTCCTGGAGTTATATTTTCCTACTCAAGTGGATCATACACTGCTAACAGCAATGACTACCTCAGTAACTGTTATTTATTCATCAAATAACATAATGTAGCACAGTGCATGTATTAAAGAAAGGTCTTCTTAAATATGTGTCCTTTGACATCTCAGTTTCCCTACGACCCCTCTACTCCATAATAAATAACATATATTTTACATCTTCTTGAGGACTGATATTTATCATTTTCTCAAGGTTGCTGTTTTGTGTCAACATTTTAATAAATGTCAATGGGACCTCCAGCAAATCTATTCTTCTCCTATAAATCTGCAGAGAATGTTCTTTTGCTTTCTCAACACCTTATCCACGTCTTTCTTTCTCATCGCCATGGATTCTAAGGATTGGGCTTTACCATAGCAATTCATGGAACAGACGAACAAACAAAACAGCCTGTGCCAGAGGAAAAGGAGGGAGGTAATAATAACCAGAAATTTTACTCATCCTTCAGGTCCTGAGCTACAGCTGCACAGCCAACACTGAGGAAATGTGAACAGAGAACCCAGTATGGATGCTGCCATGGCTGTGTGCCTGTTGGCAAGGGGCAAGTGGGATCTGAAACTACCTTTGTCCTTGTCATTCGGCTCCTAGAGGACATCAATGAAGTTACAGAAAGAACAGCAGCAAATTCCGATTACTTATTATTTAATGAAGACTATTACAATACTGTTGGTAAAGGTGAGCAAACTCATGCAGAACGTAGTAAAGGCAAATGGATCCTCTTCTCTCCCTTTAACATATGTCCAGATATAGAGATTTCATCCCCTGTGTCTGACTCAAGTAATAGGAACATTAAACAGGCAGGAAGGTCTGCCCACGTGGATAAGAGCAGTTCCAAACAAGAGAAACCAAATAAATAAATAAATAAATAAATAAATAAATAAATAACAGGAACAACAAAACGAAGGATATATGGAAATACCTAGACACTGAGGAAGCTTGGTGTTCCTATTTCTTCAAGAAAAAGAGATCCTTGGTTGCCACCTCCCTAACACACAAATCAATAAATGCAGCCTACCTGAGGTCCTGAAATCTATAAATTTCAGTATAAAATTTCATTTTTCATTAATAAAATTTACTTTTTCTGAAATGTGTATAGGGAAGGAAACAAGGGAAGCTTTCCATCTTCTAAATATGACTACATACACAATTCTCATTCTTCACATTTCTGTTCTATTCTCACATTCTTCAGTCTACATTTTGCTTCTTTTTTTAAACAATTGTTATTTTATTTTCTACATTATTTGTCAGCTAATTATATCAACTTTTATATTATTGTTTCCTGTATTCCTCTCTCTAACTGGGTTATGATTTTTTTTTCTAAAGTTGGGAAGATGATTCCAACTACTTTTATTATTGCTTACATAACGCTGGGTTCAATAAAATTGGAATTTATTTGTGTACCTGCCAGGTTAGAGATCACTTAGTAGAACTAAAATGGAACAAACTCAAATCCACATACTCAGATTAGCTGAGTCCACTATAGTGGCCCCTGATGGCTGCTTCTCTCACATTACACAGTTAATTCTATTTGATCTTAACTTTATGTTGCTAAACTAAACATTACACAAACCATTGCAAGTTGTTTGAAATTAGAAAACAATTTTTTCTTTGTTCCTTTATGCCTATCATATGAAAAACATAAACCAGAGCATTATTTACTATTTCTGTTACATTCTTGGTGACAGGATAATCAATTCGTGATACTATTTAGGATGTCAAAATTCCCCATGAGAATGACATGGATAGAATATGACCAATATTTACCACATTGTGTAACAGGCAACTGTTACATGGGGCTTTTGGTTTCTGGGGCAGAGGTTTAAGGCAGAGATGATGTTCATCCCTCATTTAAACCATGCAGTCACATGCTCTGCTCTCCCAAACTAAACTTTAGAAGTAACTCTGACATTTCCTAGGTTTTATCCCTCACTGGACTCTAAAGGACAAATCGCCATCTGGAGAATGTTATATAAGGTCATCCCATTCAGAGAACAATAAAGATTAAATAATCAGAGAGATAGAGAAGCCAGTATAATTGTTTAAAAAGACAAAAGATAAAAAGTACTCAGTGAGGGCTGGGTTATGTAGCTCAGAGGCAGAACACAAACCTAGCACATGCAAGGCCCTGATTTTGATTTCTTGCACCTCCAAAAGGAGGAGGGAGAGAAAAGAAGAAAAGAACACAAATTTATATCAATTGAGGGAATGGTTAATTAGATTTTATATATTCATGAAAGAGAATACTAAGTAAGTAAAATCAAAATTTTACATTTTAAATAATTAAATTTTTAAAAATGTCTTTGTCTCTATATACATCTATAAACTTATAATATTCTATAAGGACATTTATTATATAATTGTATAATATTACTATGGAAGACAGCTTGATTTCCATTAACATACAATTTGTTATTATAGCCAAAATATTCATGTAACAACATTTCAGCGTAAATTGTCGATTGTGTTTTGTGAATATTTTTTTTCTTTTTTCTGAACATTGAGCTTTTGTCAATTATGGGTACTTCTTCAAGCCCCAAATGTTTGCAGGATGAACTGGAGTTCTAAACATTACTATCATTATGTATTCTTGATTATCATCAATTGCTAAGATTATCAACATCCCTCTTCCTTATTCAGTTCTAGGATTATTAAAATTCCCCAAATGCTATTCAACAGAGTTAGCAACTGAAGAACCTGAAGAATGAGACTAATCTTTGCAGAAAGGCCTGCCTGCTTTGCTTCTGAGTCCCACCCAAAGCTTATTAAGTAAAAGGTTGATTTCAGACAGGTTTAGTGCTCCCCTGCTCATTTGCTTCCAGATACTTTTATTCATAGTAGACTATTAAGTGATGAAGGTTGGAGATGTACACAACATGACTCTAACATTTTTCTGTACTTAATACCTTTCCCTGAGAAAGAAGGTAGAACAACCAACACAATGATGGAGAGTTGATTCCTTCAGACTAGTGCCAGATGCACAAGTGGAAAAGACCTCTTGATCCTTGCTTTAAACTTTCAATCCATTTACCACATTATCCTGTGGTCCAAATGCTTATTTACTTCTAGAGTGAGACAATTCATTGCTTTATAAAATAACCTTGCACCTTTCACTGCATTTACTAACTTGTCATTTTTATTCACAGCCTCCGGACATGGATTTGACACAAAGCATGAAAGTCTGGAATTTAGGTCAGGAAAGCTGGGTGACTTGAAAATTACTTTAATTCCTTCACTTTGTATATTTTCTACAATACACTTATAAGACTAAAATTTCCTTTAAAAGGAAATTTCTAGAGACCCATTTTCTGCTGTTGTGGAAGCAAAATGAGCTGTAAATCAGTAGAATTGACTGTTATATACAATTTTTTTTCCTGGTTAAAGAAGACAGATTGGGGAGGGGAAAATCAGGCAGTGATAAATGAACTGAGAAACAAGATATAAGCAAAATGAAATTAAATTCATTGTAGACTCTCTGGTTTTTGCCTTGACTTTACTTGGGCTGTAAAAGGCAAACTGCATTCTCTTTTTCTTACTGTGATGTCATCTCCTGATGACATTGTGAGCTGTCTTTTATCTCTGCCTCCTTCATACCTAGCACACTGCTGGCTACAGATATTCTTAACAGTAATTGCATTTGGCTTTCAAATGTGCATGCGTGAATGGGCCTGATGTGAGGTTGGTGACAATGCCAAGGCCATTGTAGTTCAGGTACATGAAAACATTGCTCTCTTTCAGTGCCCTCCTGACTCACATCTCCTCATTCATAGAAGAATGTCCCTCCCTGTAAACTGGCTTGTCTGGCACATGACATTTTCTTACACAGTTTTCCGTATGTACTTATCTCCATATTTTAGTATGAAACATATTTAAACAATACATACTTATGTCCTACTAACATTACAAAAAAATCAGAAGTGGAGGGCTAATGCTGTGCCTCTGATTTCAATATCCTCCTTTATCCTCCCTACACAGAATTGCTAGGTGTCATAATGTTCCCCAATACTATTTATCAAAATACCCAGGAATTAACATATTGTATAGATCTCAGGGAAACTTCCGTAGGTATTTTTGCGATTATGTAAAAAATTCAAATTTTGATTTGCAGGGAAAAAGCTGAATGTGACTTGCACTGCAAAAAAAATGAGATGGAAAAGGTCCATTAAGTCATGCAAATCCTTCAACAGCGTGTAAAAGTGTCTCTTGTATAATACTGGGCTTTTTGTTAATTCATTGCAGATATAGATAATATTGAGGTTCATTTTGACATAATTATAGAAGCATGGAACATAATTTGTTCCAATGGAGTCCCCAGTACTTCCCTTTTCTCTCCTCTTCTCCCTCCCTCAGTTCCCTTTCCTCCACTCTGCTGATCTTTCTCCTATCCATTTATAGTTTTCTATTAGTGCATATGTATAGACATAAAGTTGAAATTCACTGTAGTGCATTCATATATGTATAGGAATAGGAATGTTTGATCAAATTCTTCCAAAATTCTTCCCTTTTCCTGTTCCTTCTCCCTCCCACTGAACCCCTTTCTTCTATTGAACTGATCTCTCTTTTATTTCCTTATCTTTTTTTCTTTTTTTCCTTCCTCATTTTGATCTGGCTTACACATATGAAAGAAAACATCTGACCCTTGATTTTCTGGGTGTGGCTTATTTCACTTAGAATGATGTTCTCTAGTTCCCATCCATTTGCTGGAAAATGCCACAATGCCATTCTTCTTTACGGCTAAATAAAACTCCATTGTGTATATATACTATGTCTTCTTCATTCATTTGTCTGTGGATACCTATGCTGGTTCCATGGCTTAGCTACTGTGCATTCTGCTGTTATAAACATTGATGTGGCTTAGAGTTTGCAGATTTAAGTTCTTTTGGATAAATATCAAGGAGTGGGATAGCTGGGTTGTACTGTGGTTCCATTGCTCATTTTGTAGGGAATCTCTGTGCCACATTACAGAGTGGTTTTACTAATTTGTTCGCCCATCAACAATGTAACAATGTACCATTTTCTCCCACATCTTCATCAAAATTTATTATTATTTGTATTCTTGATAAATGCTATTCTGATTGAAGTGAGATGAAGTTTCAATGTAGTTTTGATTTGCATTTCTGATTGCTAGAGATGTTGGATAATTTTTTTTATGTATTTATGGGCAATGTGTATGTCTTCTTTTGTGAAGTACTTTGCTTATTTCTTTTCCCCATTTATGTATCAGGTTATTTGTGGGGTTTTTTCTGCTTTGTTTTATGGTGTTAAATTTTTTGAGTTCTTTATGTATTCTGGATATTAACGCCATAACTGAGGAGCAGGTGTCAAAGATTTTTTCCCATTCTGTAGGCTTTCTCTTCATGGTCTTATTTCCTTTGGTGGGCAGAAGGTTTTTAATTTCATAGTGTCCCACTGATTGATTCTTGGATTTAATTCTTGTACTTCGAGTCCTGTGAAGGAAGTTAGTTCCTGTGCCAATAGTTTGGGGTGTTGAGCCTACATTTTCATCTAGCAGTTGAAGAGTTCCTGGTCTAATTCCTAGGTTTTTGATCCACTTTGAGTTGACTTTTTGTAGGGCCTGAGACAGGAATCAAGTTTCTTTCTTCTACATATGACTATCTAGTTTTCCCAGCACCATTTGTTTAAAAGGCTGTTTTCTCCAATGAATGTTTGGGTATTTTTTTCATGTATCAGATGACTATATCTATGCGTGTCTATTTCTGGGTCTTCTATTCTATTCCATTGGTTTCCATATCTGTTTTGGTGCCAATACTATTCCATTTTTGTTACTGTAGTTCTGTACTATAATTGGAAGAATGGTATTGTAATGCCTACAGCATTGCTCTTCTGAGTCTTTTACTTCCAAATGTATTTTAGAATTGTTTTCCTGGTTCTGTGAAGAATGTCAATGGAATTTTGAGGGGGATTTAATTGAATCTGTATAGTGCTTTTGGCAACATGGCCATTTTGATAATATTAGTTCTGTCTGTCCAAGCACATGACAGGTTTTTCCATTTTCTAAGTTCTTTAATGTCTGTCTTCTGTTTTCCATAAGTTTCATTACAGACATCTTTCCCCTCTTTGGTCATATTTATTTCTAAGCAGTTTGGGGAAGTTAATGTGAATGAGATAGTTTTTTCTAATTTCTTTTCAGGAGATTCATTTTTGTGGTACAGGGTTTTCTTTTGTTTTTGTAGGAGTGTTTTGTTGGTTGGTACATGTTATAATGTAAGTGAGTGTCTCTTCCATCTGAAAGTAGCTTAGATGCTAAAACCAGGCTTACTGAATACTTAAACTATTCTCTTTTTCAATGTATCAGTGGAATAAAAACTGTAGATTTGGTCATATTTGTACACCCAGTCTGAACCAGAAGAAACTTCAAATCTCATTCTAACTTCTAGATATAAATAAAGTTATATTCCTATTATATATATATATATATTCCCAATATTCCTATATTCATATTCCTATTAGAGCCATGAGATCACATATATAAAAATAATATTTGAAAAAAATCACCATCTACAGTTGTAAAATAAATCGTTTTTTCTTTTCCCTCCTGCTCCCATCCTAGCACTGCATAGTTTAATTTGCTTTTTAATAGGTAAGATGATATCTCCAATGAGCATAGAGGTGGGACTCTGCTTCTGTCATTGCAGAGTTACTATTAATAACATCCCTTTTACTCAGAGAAATGTCCCAGTTTTGATGATACATTTTATGGTTACCCATGAATCTCATATCTCCTCATATGCAGTCTTATATTCTGTAGGCTTCTGTTCTTAATTGTTTACTTTCATGTCTAGTATGGCCACCAGAATATAACTGCTAAATTTTATTTATTACCTATTTTATTCTTTACTCCCTTGGTACAACCATGAGGTGGCTATGGATATTCCCAGGTTTTCTCCCATTTCTTCTAGTCCTGTGATCAAGCCCTCACCTAAGCACTTTTTACAAAATAAAAAGAAGTAGAATATTGGACTTACACAATTGGCTCCCCAATATTACATATTTGATCCTGTCTCTAGTTATGCTTTGGCTGTCGAATGTTGGATTCCAAAGAGACAATGCAGCAAATTTAAAACAGAGAATCTGTTTGTGTCAGATTCATTATCACTCATTATCTTGCTACAGTTGAGGTGTAGGAAATTTATGTTCTATTGTTTCTTTTTCATTAATTTTAATAAACTGACTATTTTTTAAAGACAGGGAGAGAGTAATCAACAAGTTCGTTTGAGCCATTAAAAGATAACTGGTTCTACATAACCTGAGTAAATGACAAATTACCTAGAAACTACAGCTATAAAGAGGAGCTTCCTGTGAGATAATTTGAAACCATAGACTAGATTTGAGAGTATGTGTTAAAAAAGCAATTCTCCCCCCTTTAATCCATGCAAATTAAAAGGAACTGAAGTAAGAGAAGTGCAACTGAGTAGCAATCCTCCAGAGTCCAGCTTAAAGAATAATTAGGTTGCACTTATTTTGCATCTTTCGTATTTTCAACCTGTTATTGCTCTTTGGAAAAAAATAAGTTTTATTAATCCATTGCCAGATATTCATTTTAAACTTACCATCAAGCTCCACGCAAGCCCACTACCTGATATAATTTGCTGTGATTTTTAAATTCTTTATTAACTTTTTTTGTTTTAATTAGTTGTACAAGACAGTAGAATGAACTTATACATTTTGATAGATCACACATAAATGGAGTGTAATTTCACATTTTTCTGATTGTACATAAGGTAGGATCACATTGCTCATGCAGTCATATATGTACATGAGGTGATTTTATAATTCGCTAATTTAATAAGTTTCTAAGTCTTGATTCTGTAGAGACTGTTTATATTATTTTTACATATGATTTAATTCAATTTTCTTTGAACTAAGAAGAGCAATGCTAGGGGTTTCCCAAGTGTTATAGTAGCTTTAATAAGAGTAGCCAAAACCAAAACAACCTACATGTTCATAAACGGAAGAATGAAAAAACCAATGTTGATATATTCACCCAATGGAACATCATTCTGCAATTAAAATGAACTACATGCAACAACACAGACTAAATCCACAATCTCTATGTCAAGTGACAGAACCCAAATATAAAAGGCTATATTTACATAATTGCATTTATACGCAGTTCTCTAACAGGTAAAAACTAGTACGTGGTGATGAGCATCAAACTAGTGATTGCCTATGACAGGGAGAAAAGAAACTTGTTTTCACCTGTTCTCATTATTTCGATCAATCAGAACAGCAAAATTCACTTTTCCCAGGTCATTAATTCATTCACCCAGGATTGTTTTTGACCTCCTAAACAGAGCATTGCTTCACATGTGAATACTCAGATCTAGATTTAAATCTTTACTTCCAACCCTACTTGGTACAGAGTATGGAACAAATTACCATGTAGGCCTTTATGGGGTCTGAGTTTTCCTATCTGAGAATAAGTACACTCAGAATGAGTACCTAGGGGGCTGCCAAGGGGCAAATAAAATACTGCAAAGGAGAAACACACTCCAACACTGACTGTGCAAAGAAGATGAATGGTATATTTATGGATCAAAATCTCCTATAGTAACTGTACAACCATTTAATGGAACCAGAAATGTGCTTTCATTCCTAAACATACTGCTGCTAATTCAAGCCAACACTGCAGTATCTAAGTTATGCCTACCTTGTTAGTGATGCAGAAGGGGCTCCATAGTGTGGTCATATAACAAAGATTTACTACACATTTTATGTTTAACCACATTGCGAAAAATATCAGTTGAAAATGAGAGCAGAGATGCTGGGCATCGTGGCACACACCTGTAGGAAAAAAAAAAAAAAAAGCAGAGAAACTGTTCTAAACTCTGGAAAATCTCTAAAGAAGGACAACCATACAGATATCAATATATCATCTAACTGAGGGGGTATTTGAGCCAAAGAATCTATTATCACTTCTCATTTGTTTTACCTTTGGTTTCCATTTCCATTGCTAAAACACAGTCTTAGAATAAAATGTCTTGTTTTCCAAGTACCAACCAACCTCAGGACAGGATCAGTTGCTCTCATAACTTCTGTCATGTGCAATATAACAATGACAGATCATCTCCATGACGATGGTCCCATGAGATTATATCATCTAGTGACATCATCACCATCTGAGTTTGTGTAAGTATACTCTAATGCTCTCATAATGGCAAAATTGTTCAACAAGCATTTTCAGAGCATATTCACTTCTCTAAGTGATGCATGCCTATATTTTGAGTATATTCTTACAATGTTCCTCTGGGATAATTATCATCATCAGTGGCCTGTTCATTGACATCAAACTGCCTTTGTTTCATTTATTATTCAAAGCTGGAAATAATAAGCAGCTAATGATTGTTAATATTTTAAATTTTTCTTCCAATTTAGTTTATTCCTTATTCCCTTTAATCCAATAATTATTTGTGGTTTTAGGACATTTCCCTTCATTGGTTTCTTTCTCATTTATTTATTCCTTCCTTATTCCCCTTCTCTCCTTCCTTTCTATATTACTCTCCTTGTTCCCTTATTACTGTCACTTTTTTTTTCTTTTTTTCCACTATCATATCACCTATTTTAAAGGAAATTCAAGCTTATAAACATACATAGTTATAAATCAGTGCATAACATTTTTTGCAAGAAATGATGCTCATAGGTGTAATACAATACATTGTATGCAGATTTTCCTATTGTCCTATCATACCCAGATTTGATTGCTATTTCTTTTCAGATTAATTGAATCCCTTTTTAGTTGCCATTCTTGTTAATAGTTGAGGCTCTAATAAGAATAATATGCATTTCATGATATTTTATAGACTGTAATAACTTGTGAAATAAATACTCAAGTTTTCATTGTTGTTTCTACCTTTAACATCTCTCTCAGCAAAGGATGTTGTTAGCATGTATTCACTGAACGAATGTGGGGAAGATGCAAGAATAATTTAAAATATCTTAACAAGATAGTTTAAACTGTATCTAAAAATTATTTAAATTATTCTTATTCTTTAAGAATAATTTAACTATATTAATTCATATCAATATCTTTATCTGTGAAGATATCTATGTGTAGTTATCATCTATCATTTATCATCTATCTAATCATTTATGATTTAAACCTTCTGAGCATTATTACAGCTGAGTATCCATATATACATACATCCATATATGTATAGGTTTATGCTATTCTTTTCCTTGATGTTCTAGAAATTCTAACATATAAACTCACAATTCCAACCTCTAACTATATTCAATATCTTTCACTTTTACTTACTTGAGACAAAGAAAAAAACTGAAGTTTTAAAAAGTTTTATATTTTAGTTAGAAAGGTAACAATGAATAATTAATCTGAAAGAGTAAATAAATGACAATTATTTGAAATTGCTTATGTTTATGATGATGAGAGGCTGGCGGTGAGGTCTTCCAGTTATTCTTATTAACATGAAAGTCATTATTGTGAGAACCATTATTGTGTTTACAATTGCTCTACATCTGTTCATTCTAAAACTCTGACTTAAGTTTTGCTTAAAGTCACATATTTTCATTACTACCTGCCTTAGTTGCTAAACATTTTAATCTGCTGTTTAGTTACCCAATTTCTTCAAATGCCATTATTTGGGAAAATATTGAGTTGGCCAAGAAAAATAAAGCAAGCAAATAAAGCCTTGTCTATACTTGTATTTTTTTAATCATGCTTTTTACAACAATCTTTCATGTTCCAAAAAGGACCCAAAATTAAGGGATTGCTGCATGGGCTATTTTTTCTCCTGCAAAAAAGAAATGTTGATAAAATGACACAGGTGATGAACCACTTAATAGTCTCCCCATCCTCCTGAGTAGGTTTCTCTCCCTCTTGCTCTTTCCTGCCCAAGTCCCATCTTCTTGCCTACCTCCCTCTGCTGTGATTACCAGATGCCAGATGGATAATAATTATTGGCCACTCAGACTGAAGAATTAATAATAGGAAATATCATTCAATAATTTTAATGATGACAATTTCTGTTAAAATAAAACCAAACTATCTCACTTAAAAATAACGCTTGGGGACTGGAGACATAGCTCAGTTGGTGGAGTGCTTGCCTCACAAGCACAAGGCCCTGGCTTCAATCCCCAGTACTGAGAAAAAAAAAAAAAGAAAAGAAAACGCTTGGTGGTTTGTAAGTGCCATTAATATTTTCAGTGAGGATCACGTCTACAGTGGAGAGAAATCATGGGAAAAGTTCCTTCTTCTATTCTCATATCAAATTTGCAGCAGCCCTAAAGGGCAGGGTGAATACTGTAACTGGGCCACATCCATGTTCAGATATTTCTATCTCATGTCAACTAATCATTATTTGTTCTTTTACTAATAATTTCCATGCTTTTAATGATTTATTCCATTTACAATAAAACATAGCTGGATAGGGGAAAAAATAGTAAAGTCTATCCCCACCCTCAGTAGAATATGCCTCTACTTTAGGAAAATATATTCATGATGGACATTTCTATCTCATATATTTCGTATATCTGTGATTCTGATGTGCTATTTTATTCTTCCTTCTTCCTACTCTTTTGCTTCCTCACCATTAAAAGGTTTAAATAGAGTTTCAAGGATGATGTTGAATAGAAGTGGTGAAAGAGGGCATCCCTGTCTCATTCCAGTTTTTCAAGGGAATGCTTTCAGTTTTTCTCCATTTAGAATGATGTTGGTCTTGGGCTTAGCATAGATAGTCTTCACAATGTTGAGTTATGTTCCTACTATCCCTACTTTTTGTATTGTTTTGAGCATGAAGGAGTGCTGTATTTTATCAAATACTTTTTCTGCATCTATTGAAATAATCATAAAAGTCTTAAATTTAGGTCTATTGATGTAATGAGTTACATTTATTGATTTCTGAATGTTGACCCAATCTTGCATCCCTGGGATAAACCGCACTTGATCTTGGTACACTCTCTTTTTAACATGGTTTGTATGCAATTTGCCAGAATTTTATTAAGAATTTTTGCATTAAAGGGATATGAATAGGAAAAGAAGGACTCAAACTATCACTATTTGCTGAAGACATTGTTCTATATTTAGAGGATCCAAAAATTCCACCAGAAAACTTCTAGAAATAATAAATGAATTCAGCAAAGTAGCAGGATATAAAATCAACAATCATAAATCTAATGCATTTCTATTCATAAGTGATGAATTCTCTGAAAGAGAAATTAGGAAAACTACCCCATTCACAATAGCCTCAAAAAAAAAAAAAAAAAAA
>JAJEJO010002553.1:100859-127926 GCA_020662805.1 Glaucomys volans
GAAACGCTAAGGAAAGAAATTAAAGAAAACGTTAGAAGATGGAAATATCTCCCATGTTCTTGGATAGGAAGAATTAATATTGTCAAAATGGCCATGCTACCAAAAGCACTATACAGATTCAATGCAATTCCAATTAAAATCCCAATAACATTCCTCATTGAAATAGAGAAGGCAATCATGAAATTCATTTGGAAGAATAAGAGACCCATAATAGCCAAAGCAACCCTTACCAGGAAGAGTGAAACAGGAGGTTTCACAATACCAGACCTTAAACTACACTACAGAGCAATAGTAACAAAAATGGCATGGTATTAGCACCAGAATAGACAGGTAGACCAATGGTACAGAAAAGAAGTCACAGAGGTAAACCCACACAAATACAGTTATCTGATACTAGACAAAAGTGCCAAAACATACAATGGAGAAAAGATAATCTCTTCAACAAACGGTGCTGGGAAAACTGGAAATCCATATGCAGCAAAAGAAAACTAAACCCCTATTTCTCACCCTGCAAAAAATTCAATTCAATGTGAATCAAGGACCTAGGAATTAACTAGAGACCCTGTACCAAATAGAAACAAAATAGGTCCAAATATGCATCATGTCAGCTTAGGACCTGACTTCCTTAACAATACCTCAAAAGTGCAAAAAATAAAATCAAGAATCAATAAATGGGATGGATTCAAACTAAAAACCTTCTCAGCAAAGGAAAGAATCAATAACATGAAGAGAGAGCCTACAGAATGGGAGAAAATCTTTACCACATGCCCTTCAGACACAGCACTAATTGCAGAATTTATAAAGAACTCAAAAAACTTAACTCCAAAAATAAAAATAGCCCAATCAATAAATGGGCTAAGGAACTGAGCAGATACTTTACAGAAGACATACAAGTGATCAACAGATACTTGAAAAAGTGTTCAACGTCTCTAGGAATTAGAGAAATGCAAATCAAAATACTCTAAGATTTCATCTCACTCCAATTAGAATGACTATTATCAAGAATACAAGCAACAATAAGTGTTGGCAAGGTTGTGGGGAAAAAGGTACACTTATACATTGCTGTTGGGATTGCAAATGGGTACAGTCATTCTGGAAAGCAGTATGGAGAGTCCTTAGAAAACTTGGAATGAACCCACCATTTGACCCAGCTATCCCACTTCTCAGTTTTCACCTAACAGACTTAAAATCAGTATATTACAGTGATGCAACCACATCAATGTTTATAGCAGCTCAATTCTCAATAGCTAGGTTTTGGAACCAACCTAGATGCTCTTCAATAGATGAATGGTTAAAGACAATATCATATATATATATATATATACACAATGGAATATTACTCAGCCAAAATGAAGAATAAAATTAAGATATTTGCAGATAAATGGATGGAGTTGGAGAAAATTATGCTAAGTGAAATAAGCCAATCCCAAAAAGCAAAGGCTGAATGTTTTCTCTGACGAGTGGATGCTGATACATAAGTAGGGGGAGAGGGAGTAAGGGAAGAATGGAGGAATTGGATTGTGTAGTGGGAAATGAAGGGAGGGGAGGGTGTGGGGAGACGGAAAGATAGTGGAATGAGAAAACATTACCTTTTGTACATGTATGATTACACAAATGGTGTGACTGTACATTGTGTATAACCAGAGAAATGAAAATTGTGCCCCTTTTGTGTACAATGAATGGAAATCCATTTTGCTGTATGTATAACTAAATTAAAAAGGCTTAAATGGTTACCATATTTTTGTTGTGCTAATCCAATTATTCTTCCCTCTTTGCTCATTCTTTACCGATTTAACTTTTCTACAGAGAAAAAACAGCAACGCAACTCAGTCAAGAATAATAATCAGCCCATGGGTTCTACATCAGCAGATTTAAACACTATACGTTGAACAAACTGTGGGTCAAAAATATTTTGGGCAAAATATGTGTCAGTAGTGAACGGGTATAGACCTTGGGGTTCTTGACATTATTCTCTAAACCAAGCAGTATAACTATAAGGATCTCCTTCTTCCCTGCCACGTCTTTATTTAAGATGGCGCTGGCAGAGCTTCTGTTCTGGGTTGTTCCCCTGCTGCACTCCGCTAATGGCGAATACCTTAGACCAATGACTGAGCTACATGGTGGTGGTTAACCAAGGAACCAATAGCTTGCCCTCCCACCACTTGCCAACAACCCGCCCCTCTGGGAAATCCCCTACCATACCCTATATAAGCACCCTATATAACCCTGGTAATTGTTCAATAAAAAGGAACTTCTCCTACAGTGAGCCTTAGGTCTTGATGTTAATTTCTTTCAATAACTACTTCTTACATTGTATTAGTTATTATAAGTAATTTAGAATTTATTTAAAGTATACAGGAGGATATGCATAGCTTTCATGAAAATACTACACTCCAACATTTCAATATCATAAAAATATTATTCTGAAACAATAGACAAAAATGAATCTGAATATTTTACTTTTGTGTTTATAAATATGCAATTTTCATAAACATGGAAGACAAATGCCTGTATCTTCCTAATGTTCATCTATGCTTTACCTATACTAGTGATTTTGCTCAGTAGAAATGCAGAGTTAACTTCCATGCCTGTGGAGAGCCTTGTGATACACGTCAGGGTGGGTTGAGCACTGTTTAAACTTCTAGGTGGAGAACAACTTGTTCCTATTCTTGGTCAAAATTTGCTGGAGAGGTTGGCGCCTACCGAGAGGAACCTGGACTGTGACACAGAGGCTAGCTGTCTAAGCATGTGAGTCATCTACAATGTCCCATCCCTCCATTTCAGAACAGCTAGCTCAGCTTTGCGGATAATTAGCTGGCACCTCTGATTAGGTATCTGGCTCAAAATGACCAAGAAGACCTGTGTGTGGGTGTCTGAGAGCTGGACCTCTTTGCTTCTTTTCTATTCAGTCCAAGGTGGTCTAGCCATGTCCTATCCCCCATGCTCCCTTTGAGTCCAGGCGGAAGTAGACTTCCTGGGAAGCACTTCAGAATGCGGTTGAAACCCAGGGTGGTAGTAGGGGCAAAAAGACTGTCAATTTAGATAATAAATGATCGGGTCAGATTGAGAAAGTGGGGGCTGGTTGGATCAAATGATGCCCTTTCCCCCTTCCTTCCATATTTCTCCCCCTGCTTCTGCTCCAACCTCTTGCAAGGTAACCTGCCCCAGGAATTATTCCTCCCTGCAGGGAGTTGTAAGAGTTGTTAATTTATACCTCCTGGCTGTTACCTTACTACCTGGGATTGCTCCACCATTTGGCCTTTCCCCTTACCCATTTGCTTCCCACCTTTGTCACATCCCCCCAGGATGGGGATACATAAAGAGGAAGAGGGCAGGAGAACAAAGGGAATCTAGAATTTTATAAAAGGGGCAGGACACTCCCACTTCGTTGAACCCCAGCCATGGCCCCCTTCTTCCTCCCTGGAGGAGTCTGTGTCACTATTGCCTTGGGACTTCTCTGGCACTCAGACTTCAACATCTGGGGAAGCAAAACTTGTCACCAGTAACTAGTGTTAATTCTAGTCCCTCTCTAGTTCCCTTTTTCCCTCTCTGAAAACCTGATTCCTGGGGAATCCTCTGTGAGTGGCACCCTGATGAATTCAGAAAAGGGAGGGGACACTGACAGCACAAGAGCACTCCTGCTCTTTCCATGAAGTTTTCAGTCCATTCCGGGGACCATGAGGATGACTCAGCTTTTCTCCATTTGGAGGGGTTTCACCAAGGTGTTCTTATTTGTGAACAGTTGCTAGTTGAACCTTTCTGTAAGGAAGAGTGGAGCCTGGACTTTCCGGCCATTCAATAGACCAATTTTTTTGTTTGCTTTTGTTTTTCTTGGAGAGAAGTACAGATTTCTATTTTCCCAATTATTTCGTATGTCCTAATAATAGTTGTAAAACTCGCGAAAGGGGTGGCGGGGCCTGGTGGGTAAAGCTCCCAAAGGCAGAGGCAGGCGAAAAGGAGTGCACTCGCCAGAGTCAGACAAAAGTGGTAGCTTGATTTATTGGAATGTGTGTCCCAGGCGAAATCTCCAGCCCCCCGGGGTGAAAGTCGGGGTGGGAGAGCCAGGAGAAATCGCATGTGGCTTTGGCTGCTCAGGGTTTTTATACAGAGGAAGGGGGTTAAGAGGTCCTGCCCAGGAAAAGGTGGACCCAAGGTGGATGTCAGGGTCAGCAGGTCTGCCTCATTGGTCACTTCTGGCACAGTGTGTTGCTAGGTGACCATGCTCCCTTCCCCTGCAACCACCCAATACGACCTAACATTCCGACCTTTTTGGTGATATAGGGCGCCAGAGTCTGTCTGGCTACTTCCTGCATGGTTGGGGGCGTCATGGGAAAAAAGATTTCGGGGTCTAGGTCGGTGGGGGAGGCGGCTGTAAGAGTGCAGGAGTATTTGGTTGTATGGCATTCTGGCAACCTCACTCATGCAGCTCCAGGCAAATTCAGATGCTGGAGAGTTTTCTCAATGAGTCCAGTTTCTCAGTCTGGTTTCATTGATACATTAGTAGTATTCTTCCTCTAGGAATAGGCATGTTTCTCCTTTGTTCCTAGTGCTCAGCGGTTCTGTAAGGAAACTTGGGCAACAGATGCTATTTGTCCCTGGAGGGAAACCAGGGTTTTGAACAGGCCAGATTATTTCAACCTCACTATATAGAAGCAATTGAGGAACTAAAGTGGAGGGCACACAGAAAGCGAAGGGCATATTGGGATCTAATTCTTCATCAGAGTACCATTACATCAGAAGAAGAATCCTGGAGGAGCAAACGTGGGAGAAGAGACCTGTACGGTTTAGTTGCAAGGTGCTGAGTTAGAGAAAGTGTAACAGTACACAAAGTTCTCTGAGGAATTGTAATAAGGGAACTCTCCAAAGGTGAATAGGGGTCCTGTAAGCCTTTGAGGAAGTATTAGGGGGGTACTCATAGGAACGGCTGTTAGTGGGGTCTAGTCCAAACCAGCACAAAGAAAACAATCTGAGATGTTATTAACTCTGGAGAGATTGAGAAGTCAAAGACCTTGATGTATCAGAGTAAGACCTGAGAAAAGATTAGCATTAGGGTGAGTAGCTGTGTTGATCTGGCATTGGATTTCCTTTTCCTGCTCCTGGATGGTTAGGTGAAGCAGAGGAACCACCTGAATATAAACTTTTAGATTCTAAGTGAAGCCTCAGGACGGTTGGCTGTTGTCCCTGTGTAAACTTTACCATCGAGGATTGGGGTGGGTAGGGGATATGGAGTCTTCAGGTGATGTTGAGGCTTCTGGAGATTAGTTGAACAGTCTGAGAGGTGAAGGCTGGACTCTCATCTGACTGGATGGTTGCAGGAAGTCTGAATCTGGGAATAATCTGCTCAATGAGGACAGCAGGAGATGTCAGCGGTTTCCCTGGGGGTAGGGAAGGTTTCTATTTAGCCTGAAAAAGTATCAACCAAGGTAAGTAAGTAAGGGAGCTTTTTGCATCTGAGCATATGGGTGAAATCAATCTGCCAGTTTTCACTTGGAAAACTATTCACGGTCAGCTGTCAATACCTAAAGGACGTAGGATCCTCTCATGTGAAGGCAAAGAGGTAATAGGAGTCAGGGTGAAGAGGAACTGTAAAGAACACATCTTTAAGATCTAGGACTGTGAAGTGAGTGGTTGAAGGGGGGATGTGAGAGAAGAGTGCAAGGGTTTGAAACCACTGGGTGGATGGGAATGATTGCCTCATTAATTAGGCAGAAGTCCTGGACCAAGCAATAGGCTCCTGAGGATTTACATACAGGCAATGTAGGAGTATTACAGGGGGGAGTCAGTAGGGATGAGGAGTCCCTGAGTAACTGACCTATGATGGGTTTAAGTCCTTCCTGGAAACTGAGGACATGAAGGAAACAGCATGAGGTTTCAGTTAGATAAGGACTGGCTTGTGGTGGGAGGTGATGACTGGCTTGGAAGTGTCCCAGACTTGGGGGTCAGCCAGGTCTGGGAGTAACAGTATGAAAGGTGGTGTAGGAGAGTGAGAGAATGTAAGAAACAGTTAGAAAAAGGTGAGTAGTAATACGCTTGGGAAAAAGTTATAGGGTGGCTCCCAGAAATTGGAGAACATCTCTTGTCTAGGATGGGGACTGGACAGTGAGGAATAACCAGGAAAGAGTGTGTGAAAGAATGTCCCTCCAGGGCACAGGGACTGGGCAGTAAGGAATAACCAGCAAAGAGTGTGTGAAAGACTGTCCTTCCAGGGTACAGGCTAACTTAGCTGTTCTGTTTGGCATGGAGGGTTTCCATCAATTCCCATAACCAAAGCCTGGAAAGGAAGACAAACAAAACAGAATAGGTACCTCCTGTGTCCCTGTGGTTACCCTGGAGTTTGCCCTGGGCTTAGCGATCCTCGAGTCCAGGCTTCTTCAGTCTTCTTCAAATCCCAGCAGTTGAGGTGAAGGCACCACCTGGTGGCTACGCACCACCCCTGCGTAGAGGCGCTAGGGAGGGGCCAGCCATAGGGTAGTCAGTTTTCCAGTGTGTCCTGCTTGTTTGCTTGTGGAGATGACTTGGTTGGGGTCATAGCTTGACCCTGGTGGAGAGGACAGCTGGTCCTCCTTTGGAGTTCTTGCTGGAACTGCGGGCCACAGATTAACTACCAGGGACTGGACTGGAGTGTTACCTTTTTCTGTAAATAAGCTTGCCTCTCAGGCATTGTACTTTAAAGGCCATTTTTCCAGATTTGGGATAGGGGTTGGTGGACTTCTGTAAGGCAGTTCTGGATTTTGGGTAATTTCCCTCACAATATAAGTAAAGGAGTCAGTTAGAGAAAGATGAAAGTGAGTGAGGAATTGGGAGGTGATGACTGGCTTCAATACGACCTAACAATAGTGATTAAAAGTAATTGCAACACACACACACACACACACACACACACACACACACTTGAGACCTCCTTTGCACACATTTAAACAGGAATATTTTACCATGAGTAATACAATTTCTTTTCAGTTCCAAACCTTGTAGTTCTTTGATATATAACTTTTAAAAATATTTTATTCTGCTTATTTATACTATCACATCTACTCTTTGCACTGAGTCTTCATTGTGGGTCAAATAACATTAGATTTTTTTTTCTTCAAAAATGCAGGGACTGGGGTTGTGGCTCAGTGGTAGAGTGCTTGCCTAGCATGTGTGAGGCACTGGGTTCAATTCTCAGCACCACATACAAATAAATGAATAAAATAAAGGTCTATTGACATCTAAAAAAAAAAATTCAGAAATTCCAGACTGGGGATATAGCTCAGTTGGTACAGCCCTGGGTTCAATCTCTAGCACAGAAAAAAAAATTTTTTTCAGAAATTCTGCTCTTTGATTTTTCTTCTCTCTCTCTCTCTCTCTCTCTCTCTCTCTCTCTCTCTTCACTTCTCCTTTTCCGAGATGACTTTTCACTTTTTTTTTCTGAGTCTTCCATTTATAGGACTCCTTGGCCACATTTGCTAGATTCACTCTATGTTTAAACTATCTCTAAAAATATCTTCACTTGAATTTTCAATTATATCATAGCTTTTTCCTTCTACTCTACCAATGCTTACAAATTGCCATCTGGATTAAATCAAAGTCTGTCCTCTTTACTCCAATTTTAATTTGTGTAAGATGACCTAATGGACATAAAGGACACCCATAACAAATACATCCTCCTGTAGTCCCCCTGCTGTCAGCCTTTCTCCATGATGGCTAGTCCAAATAATAGTTTTTCTCTCATTACCTAAAGTTCAGCCAAGAGGAGCCAACGAGGATATGACAATTAAATGCAGTGTGGCAAACTGGAGGGACACTAGGAAGGTAAAATGAAAAGTAAGAATACTTGAGCTTTCCAGATATAACTGGTAAAGTCTGGACTCCAGTTAATAATAATGTGTAAATATTGCTTCCATAATTATGACAGATTTAACATTCTCATATATTCTAATAATCAGAAGCATTTTGTATTCTCACTATTATTTTCTCAATTTCTATACAAAATCTAAAATTTTCCTAAAAGTTAAAAGTTTACTTTAAAATGGGTAGAAGATGTTAATAAATACTTCACAGGAAAACACATCCATACTGCCAATAAATAAATGCAATGGATTCAACTTGATTAATCAAAGTTAAAACCACAGTGAGATCTCAGCAGATACCTTTCTGAATCTTTAAAATTGCAAAGACTGATAATACTAAGGTTTGACAAGGATGTACAGCAAGAAGAATTTGCAAACACTGGTGGTGGATGTGTTAATTGATATTATCAATTTGGTGATGTTTGGCAGTGTATGCACATGAGTCCACAAATGATGGAGGTGGGGAGCAGATCTCAGATGAGCAAATTTCTCTTTATTCAGCAGCAGAGTCAATCAAACACCTGATGTGGCTCATTTTCAGGGGTAAAATGGGTGCTGGCCACAAGGTTCTGGGCTTTAGATATAGCCTTAGCAGAGCCAGACCATGAGAGGAGTTACTTACTTTTAGTGGACACTTTTGGCAGGCACGAGGCAAGGCCAGGTTGTGGGAGGAGCTTTGGAGGCAGGATCATTTAGGGTAGGGCAGGAGGACAGGTAGGTAACCATATCCTTCATTCCAGACTCTGAAAGGGGTGTAATGAATTGGGGACATTGATATCACATCTGACTGCTTCATACTGAGAAGGGATTAAGTAGAGGGAACCCCTTTCAGAATTCTGGGAGAGGACACAGGGATTTGTGCAGTTGGAACTGAGGAGAGTGAATTTGGAAGGAGGTTCAGGATAACTACAGACAATCTTTCCTTGTTGTTTCAGGAACTCAGATTGTGAATGCAGGAGAATGGCTTTGAGATATTCCTTTGAGCAGTTCTGGGCTAACTGGGTGACTTTACTAAGAAGCTGTTTCTGTATAAAATTAAAAATACTAGGAAGAAAAGTTATTATGAGAAGAATGAATATTAAGGGGGAATAACCAGGAGGACCACCAGGAATCAGGCAGTGCTTACCTTCCTTGTTTCAGGTCCAGTGTGTCTGTTAAAGATGATATGTAGGATCATATGAAGAAGAAAGAAATTTGGGTAGGGTTCAGGTCATACCATGTTACTGGGTGAGGAATGGCAGGCTGTGGGATGTGGGCCCAGGAAGTTTTTGTGCCATGGGTCATGCTCACAGTTGTACATATTAGGAAGACCAGCATGAGGAATCTATTAGTATGAATAATGACTTGACTCATTTTTCTCAAGTTTTCCCTGGTTATTTCTGTTGCTTTCTTAACCTGTGGGGCGTCTTCCAGGTTTGAGGTATTAACATTTTCACCTGCAGGGAAAGAATTCTCATTGAACTTATCAGCCATTTTTTATTTCATTCTAGTTCAGACCAGGTCCCCACATCCCCTAAGCCTTCTGGGTGTCCTTTGCTGGCTGGGATTAACCCCAATCTCTGGGATACTTCTCAACCAAAAATAGCTAAACACCATTTCCTGGTCCACGTACAGCTAAAGGGCCCCACTCACTATGTAACAATTCCACAATATCCTTTAACCCCCTTAACCCTCAAAGGTTAAGAGTCCATCATCTCCCATTTGTTACAGCCCAAACTCTTCATACCAACCCACTCTCCTCATAACTCTCCCATTCTCAGAGTAAAGAAATCTAATGGCCACTTCCAACTAATACAGGACCTCAGAAAAATCAATGAGACAGTTGATCCCACACACCCTGCAGTGCCCAACCCCTACACTCTTTCATCTCATATCCCAGCCTCCAGTACACATTTCTCAGCATTAGATCTGAAAGACATCTTCTTTGCTATTTCCCTCCATCCTGCCTTCTTGTCTTTAGTTGGACAGACCAAAACACTAACTACTCACAACAGCTCACCTGGACTGTTCTCCCACAAGACTTCTAAGATAGCCCCACTACTTCGACCAGGCTCTCCAATGTGACCTGGCCACCCTAAATTTATCCCCTAGCTACCTTACACAGTATGAAGGTGACCTCCTGCTCTGTAGTCCTTCACTAGGATATTCCACATGTCACACTAGCATCCTGCCTAACTCCGTGGCCTCCTGGGGTTACCAGGTTTCTCAATCTAAAGCTCAGCTCCCCTCCCGTCGGGTACAATATTTAGGCATACTATTAATCCCCACCTCCCACACCATTTCCCCAGAGACATTCCAGGCATTAAAAGGCATTCCCCTACTGACCACACAAAGGGACATGCTTTTCCTCTTAGGCCTTTTTAACTATTTTTGCATCTGGACACACCAAAATTCTTCCTCATAGTATAATCTTTCTCCCCCCAACCAGAGTCCAATTAGTGCCTCCACAACTCCTGGATTCCCTAACTACCTTTCCTCTATCCCCTGTAATTTCTCACTCTTGTCCTGATCTCCAGGAAATTTTCCACTGATGCACAACCTGCCTCAAGACTAACACCAACTCTAATGTGAGGTCACCCCCATTTCCCACATAACCAAGCCAGTGGAGTCCTTCCCGCTATAGACTGGCAGCTTGACTTCACCCACATGCCCCCTATAAAAAGACCAAATATCTCCTGGTTTTGGTAGACACCTTTACTAGATGGGTCAAAGCTTTTCCAACTAGCAATCAGAGGGTTTCCACAGTAGCAACCCTACTTTCCTGGGAAATAATTACTCATTTTGGTTTACCTGCCTCCCTCTCATCCAGTAATGGCCCCAAATATGCTTCCTCTATTATCCAAGAATTTGCTAAAATTTTAAACATAAAATGGAACTTCCACATTATTCCCCTTTATTCACAGTACTCAAGAAAGGTTGAAAGGACAAATAGAACCTTAAAGGCAACCTTAACCAAATTATCTATAGACACTCACTTGGATTGGACTAAGCTTCTCCCTTTGACCCTTCTCTGAATCTGAGCATTGCCCAAAAAATCTCTCATGATCAACACTTTTGAACTTATGTATAGGCCATCCCCTTGCCCCCCACCATTCAACCTCAGTTACTTGGCATTCCTCCTGATGTCTTAAAACCCCTTCTAGCTCACCTTAGGGCTGCCCTCTGGAATTATGCCCACACCCATCTTCCATAGCTCCAATCTTCAGAGGCCTCTCCCTCCTCAATCCATAGTCCCCATACAAGAGGACCCCTGTCATTTTAACCACCCCTACCAAAGCCAAATTAGAAGGCCACCTCTCCTGGATTCATTTCAGCAATTTAAAACTTGCTCCTACTAATGCCTCTTATCACTCCATTTACACAGGCCCCACTTGTCTTTGTATTGATCACCTCCCAGACATCCTGAGGAAGCCGCAGAGCCTCATACTCAAAACTCCTGATGTCCCTCTCTCCGACTTCCTTTCACCTTTTCTTAACATCACTCAGAGATGAATTAAATTTATCATATGTACATCTCCTTCATCTTTCTCCTCCACAAACACTAGATCTCATTTGGGATCTTCAGTTTCAAGGGACTTTCATTGACCTGACCCCCACCCAATGATTCCTACATACCATCTTTAATAGACACATGAGACCTGAGATGATGAAGGCAAGAGTTGCCTGATTCCTGGTGGTCCTCCTGGTTATTCCCCATTAATATTCATCCTTCTCATAATAAATTTTCTTCTTTGTATTCTTAATTTTATACAGAAACAGCTTCTTAGTAAATGGATCCAGTTAGCCCAAATCTGCTCCAAAGAACATCTCAAAGCCATTCTCCTACAGTCACAATCTGAGTCAGTTAAAGCTCCTTCCATAGACACCCCTCTTCAGCTTCAACCACTGGAATCCCTGTGCCCTCTCCCAGAATTCTGAAAGGGGGGCCCATACTTGGCCCCTTCTCAGCATGAAGCAGCTGGAGGTGATGTTGATGCCCCCAATCCATTATTCCCCTTTCAGAGTCTGGAATGAAGGATATGGTTACCTACTTGTCTTCCTGCCCCATCCTAAATGATCCTGCCACCAAAGCTCCTCCCTTGAGGAGTTGTTTTATTTACTCTCAAGAGGTTGTCATTTTATTTATTTTGGAATCAAAATGTACTCATTATATTCATTTAATTAAACTTATTCTAAGATGATAACACTAGAAGTGACCAAACTGATATATTTAACTATTTGGGAAACATGCTATTCCTTAACTTGATTAAAAGAAAGATAGTCTGTCATGAAAGCAGGGCAGGTTGAAGGGACCTTGTGGAATAGTGAAATAGCAGAACTGAGTTTTGTCCATCTATGCAGAGTCTTTCTTGATTCACTTTCAGACTTGGCACCAATGATGAATGGGGCGCCATGGAGTAGAGAGAGACTTGCTTGCAATGTCTTCAGTGGCAGTCAAAGTGGACATCATCCTCATTACAGTGAGCTGTGTCTGTAATACAGAAATGATTACCCAGTTCTCTTCTCCATCCTAGAGAACACACACCTGTCTAAAGTTCTACTTCACTCCAAGTCAGGAATGTGTGTCTGACTCTCCTCTTTCTGGTTGAATTAAATATTTATATATTTTAGTCACTTTATGACATGATTTTGATGAATATTAAAAGTCCATTGCCTACATAAAAGTAGTACGTAATACAGAGGAAAAAAACTTACAAAAATAAATGAAGATTAACTCCACATGACTGAATATTTTTAAATTTTGGTGATAGTGAATAGATAATTTATCACTAGAGGAGTGAAGTAGAAGATAAAGCTTTATGTCTCTAAAATATGTATAAATACATTAAATAATAAAACAAAGAGCATATTAAGAAAGATGTGTGATCTAAAATTAATAATAATTCCTAAAGAAAAAATTAACAGAAGGGAAAAAAAGTCATAATAATTTTTTTAAAAAATAAGTTCTTTATTTTGAGATATCTGTAGAATGATAAGTACTTACAAGACATAATGCAAAGAAATGCTATTTTACTGTGGCAGCATATTGTAAAACATATACTGCAATTACATAATCATGAAGTCGATATTGAAAAATAGCCATTTTCAATAGCCATCAGCCAGATTTAGCCAGAATAGCCATTAGCCATTAGCCAGAATAACCATTATTCAGATTTCCTCCATTTTACTAGCACTCGTGTGTGTGTGTGTGTTTGTGTGTGTGTGTGTGTGTGTGTGTGTGTGTGTGTGAGAGAGAGAGAGAGAGAGAGAGAGCAGTTAGTTCCATAGAATTTTATCATGCCTCTAGGTTCATGCAGCACCACAGTTAGTATATACAGTAATAACATAACAATCAATATTCCTCTTGTTGCCCTTTTCTTTTAATCAACTTTTTCATCACTCTGACCAAAAGACCACAGGAGAATAATATAGAGGAGGAAAAGTTCATTTTGGCTCATGGTTTCATAGATCTCAGTCCTTAGACAGATAATTCTGTAGCTCTGGGACTGAGTGAAGGCAGACCATCACAGCTGGAGGGTGTGGTGGAGGAAAGCATCTCAAGACAAGACAGTAAGAAAGCAGAGACCACTCCACTTACCAGAGGTAAAATATAAACCGCAAAGGTACACTTTCAGTGACCTACTTCCTTCAGTTACACCCTACCTGTGTACAGTTACCACCCAGTTAAACCATATCAGTGGATTAATCTACTGATTAGGTCATGCCTCTCCTAATATAATCATTTCACTTCTGAAAATTCCTGCATTGTCTCACACATGAGCTTTTTAGGGATACCTCATATCTTAACCTTACAGCTTTATAACCACACTTACTTCCCTCCATATTCTGACCTCACTACCACCATAAGACTAAATACTGTCAAAACTAATTTGTTCAACAACTAATTTCCATATTTTATCTTTTAAAAAATGTTAACGTGATAGAAAAATACAGTATGTAAACTCCGTGAACTGGAGGTTTATTTTAAGCCAATATAATTTCCTGGAGAATTATAGCTTTATAAATAAATATTTCACTTGTTTCTATTGCTGAGTGGCAATCCATGACATAGATGTATCACAGTTTAACTATTTACCTGCTAGAATCCATATTAGTTGTTTCTAGCTTATATTTATAATAAATAAATCAGTTATAAACATTCATGTAGAGTTATATTTGGGTATTTTTCCATATTTTTATTGTTGTATCAGAATTATGGTGGGATTCACTGTTACATATTTGTAGATGAGCACAATGTAGCAATATAATTTGGCCAATACCATTCCCTGGTATTTTTCCTTTTCTTCCTTTCCTTCCTCACCCTTGTTTCTTTCCTCTGCTCTGCTGATCTCACTGCAGTTTTCATGAGATCCCCACTACCAACTTTCTGTCCATTTTTCCTCTTTAGTTTCCATGTATTAGAAAATATATACAACCCCTGACTTTCTGAGTTTGTCTTATTTCTCCTAAGATATTGTTCTCTAGTTCTATCCATATCACTGAAAATGAAATAATTTTATTCTTCATTATGGGTCAATCAAACTTCATTGTGTATTCTTACCACATTTTCTTTATCCATTTATTAATTGTTGGACACTTTGCCTGGTTCCATAGTTTGGCTATTGTGAATTGTGCTGCTATAACCATGGGTATATATAGTATGCTGAATTTAATTCTTTAGGATAAATACTGAGGATTGGTAGACCTGGCTCATATAATAGTTCCATTCCTAGTCTTTTGCAGAAACTCCAGAATGGTTTTCATAGTGGTTAATAATTTACAATCCCACCAAAAGTACAAAAGTGTTCCTTTCCCTCCACATTCTCTTTAGTATTTATTACTCTTTTTATTCTTGATGGCTGCCATTCTAACTGAAGTGAAGTGAAATCTCAGGGTCGTTTTGGTTTGCATTTTCCTTATTGCTAACAATTTTGAACAATTTTATGGTGTGATTACTATGATTTGATCCATTTTGAGATTATTTTTGTGCCGGAAGGAAAATAAAGGTCTAGTTTCATTCTCCTACATGTAGGTAACCAGCTTTCCCAGTACCATATGTTAAAAAGGTTATCTTTTCTCGAAGGTGTGTTTTTAACACATTGCTCAAGGATCAGATGACTCTGTGTGTTTTTCTCTATTCCTTCTATTCTTTTCCATCTTTGTGATTGTTTTCTTTTTTATTGATTTTTTTTACAGACTGGATTTTGATTCATTGTGACTGTTTCTATGCAAGTTCCATAGCTTTTGTTACTATTGTTGTGCGGTATCATTTGAATTCAGGTATTGTGATGCATCTAGCATTATGCTATTGGTTTAGAAATGCTTTCGTTGTTCTGGGTCTTTTATTCTTCCAAATGAGGATTTACAACCCTTATTTTCGAGTTCTGTGAAGAGCATCACTGGAATATTTTGATGTGAATTGCATTGAACCTGTGTATTTCTTTTGGTAATATAGCCATTTTGATATTTATTTGGTCTATTGAAGAATGTGGGAGATCTTTCCATCTTCTTGTGTCTTCTATTTTTTTCTTCAGTGTTCTACATTTTTTTATTGGAGAGGTCTTCCACCTCCTTGGTTAGATTTATTCTTAGGTAAATTTTTAGGCTGTTAGGAATGGGATTGGTTTCCTGTTTTCTTTCCTAGCAGGTTCATTATCACTATGTAGGAAAGGTATTTATTTTTGTATGTTAATTTTTTACCGTGCAGCTTTGCTGAATATGTTTATTAGGTCTAGTAGTCTTCTGGTAGAGCTATTTAGATATTCTAAGTATAGGATCATATCAAAAGCATAATAATGCAAAACATAATAATTTGACTTTTTCCTTTCCTATTTTTACTCCTCTAATTCCCTTCTCTTGCCTAACTGTTCTGACTAGAATCTTTAATACTATACTGAATTGGACAGGTGTGAATGAACATCCTTCTCTTGTTCTGGATTTTAGAGGAAAGAATTTCTGTTTTTCCACATTTACTGTGATATTGACTTTGGGTTTGTCATATATAACCTTTATGATGTTGATTTATGTTCTTTCTACCACTAATTTCATCAGTGACTTCATCTTAAATGAGTGCTGAATTTTGTCAGAACTTTTCTTTGCCTCTTTTGACATACTATGTGAATTCTGTCCTTAATTCTATTTATGTGGTGAATCGCATTCATTAATTTATGAATGTTAAACCATCTCTGGTGGTTTAACTGGATATATCTCTGGAATATATCCAATTTGTTCATGATGTGCAATCTTTTGAATATGTGGTTGAATATTATTTGTAATATTTTATTAAGGACTTTGCATCTAAGTTAATCAGGAATGTTGGTATGTAGTTTTCTTTTCTTGATGTATTCTTATCTGGTTTTGATATCAGGATTGTGTGGACTCCACAGAATGAATTTGGAAGTGGTCCACCCCATTCTATTTTATGAGAAAGTCTGAGGACCATTGGCATTAGTTCTTCTATAAATGTCTGATAGACATCAGCTGAGAATACACTTGATTCTGGGGCTTTTTTTTGTTGGAAGTCTTTTTATTACTGCTTCTGTTTCATTGCTAATTATTGTTCTGTTAATGTTTTTATGTCTTCTTGATTCAATTTTGACAGGACACATATGTATAGAAATGTGTCCATTCCTTCTAGGTTTTCTAATTTATGTTTATGTTTCTAATTTAAGTTTATGTTTTCAAAATAGTACTTATTGATCCTCTGGACTTCTGGTGTCATGGTCATTTCTCCTTTTTCATCTTAAATTTTATTAATTTGAGTCTTGCTTTTCTTTGGTTAATTTGGCTAAGGGTTATCAATGTTTATGTCATTTAAAAGAACCAACTCTTTGTTTCATTGATCATTTGTATTATCTTTTCCATATTTCATTGATTTGGACCATGATCCTTATTCTTCCTTCCTTCTACTCATTTTTAAATTGCTTGTTTCTTGCATTTCCAGCACTTTGATCTGCATCACTACGTTGCTTATTTGGGATATTTCTGATTTTCTTATGTAGGCAATCAAAATTATAAACTTTCCTCTTAGAACCACCTTCATAGTGTCCCTGAAGTTCTGATATGTTGTATCACTATTCTTATTTGATTCTAAGAATTTTTTAGTTTCTCCCTTCATTTCTTCCATCACTCATTCATCATTTAAAAGTATATTATTAAATATCCACGTTTGTATAGTTGATGCAGTTTTATTTTAGCATATTGGTTTATAGTTTCATTTTGTTATTATCATTATATGCAAGAAATCATATGTTTGTATTTGCTAAGAATTGCTTTGTGGCATAAAATATGGTCTGTTTTGGAGAAGGTTCAATGAGCAGCTGAAAAGAAAATAGATTCAGCTGTTTTTTGTTGAAATATTTTCCAGATGTCTGTTAAGCTTATCCTATTTAAACCATCTTTTAAGACCTGAAGAGTTTTTATTGAGTTTATATGTGTATGACCTACATCTGAGACTCAGTCTTCAGGATGGTGCATTCTAGTTTTTATCTGATATTTCATCTATGTCAATATTTTTAGAGAGAATTGCTGCTGAATTATGAACTTTAGGAGGTATCATATTACCTTGATATTTCTGATTTCTTCTATTCCTGTGCTGGGTTTTACACATCTGTTGTGATGGATTTTTCTTCTTTCTATACATTCCCATGTATAGACATTTCTAGTTCACCATCTTCTCTTGCCATAGTGTTTCAAGACATCAGACTTTTGTGAATTTTCCAATACATTTCCAAGTTGGTTTTGTAGTATAGTTTCCCTGATAGTTCTTTGGTGATGATTAATTTATTTTGAAATAGTGTATGTTCAAAATGGTTTGAGAATTTCACTTTCCCTGTCAGTATCAAAAAGAAAAAAGAGGGGTGGAGATGGAGTGTGGGGGGGGGATAACAATATGAGACAAACATCACTACACTATGTACACATATGATTATGCAAATGGTGTGACTCTACTTTGTGTACAACCAGAGAAACAACAGTTGTACTCCATTTGTGTACAATGAATCAAAATAAATTACAAATAAATAAATAAATAAATAAATAAAAGGGGGGACTCTCTTTGGAGATCTGGCAATTGTGTTGTACACTGCAGACTATTCGTGGTATGCCCTTTGTGAATGCTCTTCTTCAATTAAATCTCTATATGTTCTAAATGATTGTGGAAGTGATTTATATTGGGACACCTCAGTAGGTGTTGTGTCCACAATTTTTATGTTAATTTTCTCTCTTTTTAATTGTATGAATATATGTTGATGAGTGAGACCTAGACTTTTTTTTAGGTCCTGGTCATTACTTTGGGGATTTTGTCCCTTTTTTTTTGTTTTTTGTTTTTTCGTGTATTAAAGTATTGTTGAAATTTATGTGTGGTTAGTTTGTGTGTGGAGTAAGGGATGCTGTGTCTTGCTCAGCAGCAGAGTCTCTACCCGGGGAACTCATGGTATCCCAGTAGATTCCTAACACTTCACAAGAAAAAGGTGGATGCAAACAGCAGGAACAATATGAAGAAATAATGTACCGATTAATAATAAATGTCCATTGACTCCTATTATATATAAAACATTATCACAAAAAAAGGAATGATGGTATCAAAGCACGCCAACCTCAAAAATAATAAGTAACAATGAACTAAGTGTCCCCTTAAGAAGCAGGTGTCAACTATGCCATCCTCAATGCTAATAACTGTAAAAATGTGAATGATGTTAGCAGCAATTACGTAAACCAAATATTACAAGGTGGGTAAAAACATAGCTTATGAGGATAAAGGAAAATGTGATAGTAAGGAAAAAAGAAGATTAGAATATTCAAAATGTGGGGACAGAGGAAATAGAACAGATGTAGCAAGTGGTGATTATAAAGAATGAGGAGAAAAAGTGAATAAAGTCAGCCAAATAAGTAAAAAGAGAACAAGAAAATTTAGCTATTAGAGGAAGAAGAAAGGGAAGAAAGAGAACAAAGAAAAACAAAGAAGAACAGAGCAAAATGAAACCAACATATGCAAAGAAGAAAACACTAACCCATAAATGACAGAACACAGAAATTAACAAACATTAAAAATGCTTAAAAGGAGAAAAAGAGAAGCATATATGTGTATTCATCCATGAACCAATCAGCACAGTAAGATCCTAATTTAAAAAGAAAAAAAAATTCTTGCTGAAAATGAAAGAATTGCCTTCACTGAGGCTGTCACACTGTGGACAAGGAGGGATGATCATCCTCGTGATCTCAGACTATGCTGAACTGTCCCTTCTTGTTTCTTCTTGGTCTATGAACCGTTTAGCAAGAGCAAGTGATGTGAGTTGTAAAACCTCCCTCTTTTTGTGTTGTTCCTCACACTGCCAGGTGGAGTGACCTAAAACTGAATCTATCTGAAATAGCTTCTATCTTCCCTTCTCATCAGGATAAGGTAGGATGGAGAGAGAGGTACTGTCACCTGGAGTTTTGTCCAGACAGTCCAGATCCACATACTCTAAGGTTGGGGACTACTGAAGAGTTCTAAATGGGGAGGTTGAGCAGCGGCCCTTATTAATACAAGCCTTTGGTACTGTATTAGTCAGGGTTCTCTACAGGAACAAAATGAACAGGATGATAGAAATCATATACATGATTATAAAAAGGCATTTATTAGATTGACTTACATAACCAGAAGCTGGATAGTCCAACAATGGCTGTCTGAAGGCTGGAGAGCTGGAAGAACCTGCAGCTGTAGTCTAAGGCGCTGAAGCCTCAGAACAAAAGGGATCAAAGATGCTACCCCAGTTCAAGATGGAAGGATTCTGGAAAGTCTTTGGAGAATCACTGGCAGAATCTACTTTGGAAGAGTGAAGAAGCTGGAGTCTGATGTCCTCAGGCAATTGCAGCAGCTGTCAAGAACCCATTCAAGAAGAATCAAGCTTGCATCCGCCGCTACTTCCTTGTTCTTCCAACTTTTATTCCATCCAAGCCTCCAACCTATTGGACAGTGCTGCCCACACTTAGGGTGAGTCTCTGTTTCAGTTTACTATCCCACATGCCAATCATTCCTAGAAATACCCTCATTGACATGCCCAGAAGCCTCTTATTCTTAGGCTGAATCTACTCAAGTTGACAATCCAGATTAGCTATTATAGGTACTTTGTTGAGTGGTATTAGCTCTGGAGAGATTAGATCAACACACCACTAGGGCCAGGAAGATACTGATCTCTGCTGGAAGCCTCTATCTCAGAAGCTGTTGAGAATTCTTGTATAGTCGGGAAACCAACCCTCCACAGGTATCACAAACTTCACCACTCATGTGTGTGGCCTTCACAAGCTCAGTCCCTGAGTGTAATCGCTTCTGCCTGTTCAGTTTCTTGACCATTTTCAGCTGGTCACATGATCTACCAGACTCAAAGGAAAAGCTAGTTGCATTCCATTGTGTATCTCTTACTTGAGTCCCACTACATACAATCTTCTTTTTACCTATTTCAATCATGTTCTGTTAGGTATATCTAGGCCACACAGTATGCTCTTGCAGGGGACAGTATGACAATGTTAGCCATAATCTCTCAGACTCCCATAGATGGCTCCCTGCCTTAGATTTTCACTTGCCAGTTGAGAAACACAGAGCACCTTTCAAACACCATCTTGCTGTGCAGCCTTGGTCTTCAGCTAAGTTCAGACTATTTTTCTGTTCTACTGGGTTTTCCATGCCAAATTTGTCCATTGTGTTTCTCTCTGTGTTTGGGTTATTCCTTCCTTCTGTGGTGAACTGGCATGGCTGCCACTGGTGCCAAAATGTCTTGACTCCATTGTGCTCTTGTCCTTTGATGCACCAGAATTTCTGAGTCTCTAAAGAACTCTGACCATCCAATATGGAACTTCAGTGAATTCCCTTTTTCCCCATATTGCTGTGAAGCTGTATTCCCACTGCTTGAATCCCAAGCCTCAGAGCAGCTGGAAATTCAGCCTTCCTTTAATCCGCCCTCTTGAATTCACCTCATATAGCTGTCTTTGTGGGAGAATAAGTTTTCATTTTTCTAGAATAAATGTGCAACAGTTCAAATACTGGATGACATGTCAATGATATGCTTAATATAATAAATGTTTTCCAGAGTGAGTGAGCCATGTTCACACCAGGAGCAAGGTGAGTGATCCAATTTCCCATATCCTCACCAAAATTTGTCCTTGCAGTTTTAATTTGAAGATCCCAATGTTTACATACTTACATACTCTCTTTGATAAAATGCCTAATTATTTTATAATTAGATTTTATTCTTTTTCCTTTCTATGTTTTCTACATGCTATTATGTTGTTCATAATGTGGTTTCTAAATATTTGATTTGCAGCCTGTAGTTTGATTTTTCATCTTCTTCATAGGGTCCTTTCCAAAACAATTTTTTGAAATCAGATTGAATTTATCAATATTTCTTTTTATAGAACATGATCTTAGTGCCAAGTCTAAGAACCAACTTATATAGGATGTTGAAGTGAGAATAATGAGTTTAGACTTGGAAATATTAAGTAGAGAAAGAAAGTCATAGGAGTTTACTTTCTCTAGTGCTTTTGAAATTTATTTTGTATCATATGCACGTACTTCCTTTGACTGAAAATTTACATGAGACTGCACTATAATAAACAGATAAAAGTAAGACACTGATGAAAGTAGAAACAGTGCTCAAGTTCCTGAGTCTTTGAACTTTTTCTTGTTCCTCTGCTACACCTGATGCTGGAATTGCTCCAGAGAAACATCTTCTTAAGAGGCAAAAATATCCTGCTTCATATCATAAGCCACCTCAGAATCTGGGCTCCTTAAACCAAAGTACTCGATATTTTGTTTTCTAGGTTTTTACTTTTGTAAGAAAGATCTAAAAGGTAAGTCAGTAAATTGATGTTAGGAAAGTTAAGGAACATAAAATTATTTAGCATTTTTTAGCAGATTATATAGGAGTAGGTGGGGAAGACATCGTGAACTCCCTGTGATTCTTGTAGGTCCTCCCTCTGGTGTGTCTCCTAGCTCCCTCTCCTGGGCATCACTTATGATATGTCTACGTAATTATGAAAGATTTATGTGGTACCCCTTTAAATTCTAAGCTTTTTTGAAGAAACTGCAATCCTTTTTATTTATGTAGCACTGCACGCAGTGGTTGAAATGGATAGTTAATACATAAATAACATTAGTAAAATATGCACTTTGAGATCTGAGGTTTTCAGTGAATTATTAGATTTCTTTAAAATCTCTGATACCTAGGAGGCACTTTACTCTTTGCTAAAAATATTCTTTACCTCTTCTTTACCTGAATATATATCATAGGCCACAAGGTTATTTTATGATGCTTTGGGGAAAGGAGTTGTGACACCTTGGGCACGACCAGTAAAGCTGGCAAGCAGCAGAGGAGTTTTCAGCCAAATCCTATAGAGCTCTCTGAGACCTGCATCTCTCAGTTGTATTTGACACTTACAGAATTACTGTCTTTGCTTGGCCCTTGCCCGTTACTTCATCACTTGGGTTCCTCTTCGTGGTGATTTTCAGTGCTTCCCCATGAGATTGACCACAGATGACTACTTTGGCAACCAAGTAGTTGCCCTCTGGATGAGAATTTAGTTAAAGTCGACTCTCACTTTACCCTGATTGATTGAACTCTTGTAGATTTTAAGCCAACTTGGAAGGGAGGCAGCTAGATGGTGGCCTAAAACTCCAACTTATGGATATTTAATCATATCTGGAAATAACGCATGATGGGTAAAGCATTATCTTTTACTTGCACTCCTCTTAATGCTTTCAGTTTTTAAAAGTAACACAAAAGTAATCTGGGTTAGTAGGTGCTTCTATAAATAAGCGTTGAATAGATGATTAAGTAAGGCCTAGAGGAACAAGTCCAACTAAGCTGCTTGTGACTGGATGATTTTGTTCTTTGCTTGTGTTTTTATTTTTCCTGTAATGCACATATTAATTTTTAAGAAATAAAAGCTGTTTTTTTAAAAAAAATGTGCGAAATCATGATCCTGTCTTTGTCTAACTGAATTAATAGTATTTTGACCAAAATATATTACACTTTTAGAGAACAAGAATGAATGCATTGCATAATTGTAAATATAGGAAGTATTCATTTAATATCTGTTAGTTAAGCATTAATTCAGCCTCTACTAAGGTCTGTAATGAAGATTCTACACTTGTGTTTTTTATGTTCTGGGTGAGTGGAACATAAACCATAAAAAAGAAATGAACATAAAAATATCAGATACAAAGAAAAATCAACATGTTTTATGTTAACTGTGCAAATAGAGAATAACTAAGACAGCAATTCAGTATAGAGAGATACCACTTTGGCCAATCTTAGCTTCATTTGGAAAGAAAATATCAGAAAAATGAAGTATAGTGAGATACCACTTTGGCTAAATTTTGCATCATTTGGAAAAAAAAATCAGAAAAAATGACATATGTTAGCTGGGATTTTGAAAATGGAAAGTGAATCATAAGACAGAAAGTTCTTTAGGTTGAGAAGATCCTGAGCACTAGATTTGCACCACCATTCCTCCGTATATGAAATAGTCTAGTTTTTAAAGTGATCGGAGTTGGGTTGAATAGCAAGTGTGGTAAGGAAATGGAATCCTTAATTTTATAAAAATGAGAAATATAATAATCTACAGTTTCTATAGAGATATATAATCCACAGACAAAAAAAAATTTAAAAAAGAAAAGAAAAGGTCATATAGCTTCAGAAATTCATAAGCCAGTTTAGGAAATGACAAGATCATGGGTAAGGAATTGGGAAGATGCCTATTGGAATAAATAAGTAGCTAATACTTAAGAACTGAAGAATTGATAGTACCTGTTCAACTCCAAACCCTAGAAATCAGTAAAAGTTATTTGATACTACATTTTTATAGTGGGAAATAAAAACGATTATAAGATTATCAAAATTTGTCAAATTTTGTCAAATATCTCTTTCCCTTCAGGGTCCCATTGTTCTGTCACTGGGAAAGATTTATATGGGGAAGGATCAATGCTTTGGCTTCCTTTCTAGGGACTGTTCTGTCATTGGGAAAGAATCACTGAGAAAGCTATAAATATATGGTTTTCTTTTTCACTCCCTTTTCTTAGGCCTCAGTGTTTGGGGCCTTTTTCATTTCCATATCTAATACAGGGCACATACATATAGAAGTCAAATGGATACATTTTGCTCAATATATGATATTTATTAGTACAGTCAAGGAGGGCATAAAATAAACTTCCATATATTTCTAATCTCCCAGCATGCCCTGAGCTTCACTCACAAATGCTAATGACATTTTATTTCTTGAAGAACTTATTTCATTTGACTGGGCAAATTAAGTTCTTTTAAGTCATTACATGATATTGAAATATTTTTACTCAATATTAGAATTAATTCAGTACATTCTAAAATCGGCGTTTTAGCTTTAATTTCTAAGTGATTTTAATTCCTTATATTGTGATCTTACGAAATATTATTTGAATTAATATTACTGTGATACTATGTAGTGTGAATAAAAATCCATAATCTTGGTCAGAAATCCAATCTTTTATGAAAACAATTCCAGTCTCATTTGTTTTTCTTTCCTATTTACCAAGGGTTAGATTTTTTGCCTTGATAAAATAAGGTACTCCAAAAGGAACTGAAGCAATGTAAAAATCATTCAGACTTTATGAGCTTAACAAAATCCATGTTTTCTCAACCTGCTCTTAAATGTTAATATTTCATTGGTTTGTATTTTTTTAAATTATCAAATAAAATTCAGTGAAAAATTTCTTAGACTTTTTATTGCATAGCACCTTAATAAAGAATCTGAGGGTTCAAGTCACTAAACTAAGGGAATTAATTCTAAGGTTTCAGGCTCTTTTCTCTTCATTACAATACTGTAATTTTCAATCTTAATGTAATATAAATTGTCTCAGGTGATTGTTCAAATTGTGGATTCATTTACATGTGCCACTTTCAGATATTCCAGTTTAGTAAGTTAAATTGAACCAGGGAACTGCATTGAACCAATTCCTCAAGTGGTTCTGAAGCCAGGGCTATTTTGATGAACACCCTGTCAAAACTTCCCCTCTATAGTCTGACATTAGGAGAAAATTTACTTGTTTTTTTGGCCCTGTGCACTTTAATTTACTGTTAATCACCATGAATCAATTTATCAATTATTTAATAATTTAAATCAAGAATATTCTTCAAGAGAATAAAACAGTTTTAAATAAAATGGGTCTAAAATAATTTCCCATGACTATAATTAATGTAATCCCTACTTATTTCAAAGCAAATAACATGGAACTTTGTAATAACTAATCGGGGTGCCTTTTGTTATAGTGTTAAGCCAATATATAGCACAGATATTTACTACATTGTTAATAAGTCTGAATTTGACCACATTTCAACCCTGTAAAATCACTCATCTTGAATTTTGCTGTGACTTCTTGATTAATTCAACCAGTTTGAAGTATGCAAGTGGTTTGTACATGTTAGATTTGTGAGAAGTATAGCCTCTTGTGAGGAATGTGCATAACTTTCTATAGTTCATATATATATTTCTAAGTTTCCAAATAAAACATCACATGAAGAAACAAACTCTGAAAGACATGGCAATAGACAAGGCTCATTTATTTTTGAGAATGCTGTCTAATCTTTGAACATCTAGCTTTAGGTAGTATGCCTTATAATTTTTGCATTGCTTATTTTCAGTAAGTCCTGCCCTACTTACCATTTTGAATGAATACACAGATACTTCTGTCTCCTGTTTACAGTGCTGGCGTCACCTTGGAACCCAGGTACGCTTTTCAGTAATGGACCATCCATCGTAGCTGTGCTAGCTGTGTTCTAGGACACCCTTATCCTTCACACCTCTCAGATGCTGAGAAGTTTGATTCATGGTAATGATTTTCTGTAATCATGGTAATACTTCTTCAGCTTAGTTTTTGTTATCTCCCAGAATGGTAAACATTGTGCATAGCCTCTCATCATATGATTTTTTAGAAGTCCTAGATGATACAGAGAATGGAATTATGTGTTGTAATGAGTTCATAGAGTAAAGACATTCTCATTAAGCATCAATTCATATGATTGCAAATTCTGCCAAGCTGGGAATTCTGCCATATCTTTTTGTGTGGTTGAGGAACTCATAGATGTATTTATACCAAATTTGGCACTCTGTCCATTGCATTGCCTGTACTTACGGCAAGGTCTGGCAGAGGCAGACACTTCATTAATATGTGAAAAGTAATTTAAATATTCATTTCAAGAATCTTTTATTATAGAGTCTGGAAGAAAAGCAATGGCATTAGAATATACAGAAGAGTTGAAAATCTACCAAAACACAAATCTAGATCTAATACTTCAATGAATGTCTGTGACACTTGAGTCAGTTATTAAAATTTTGAAGAACAACATAAGTATTGTTTCAGCTCTGAAAGATAAACTGGTGCATTAAATTGACACATTTCTTTGATGGTACTCCAAAAATGAAAACAGTTTACTCTGCCTATTTTCCCTAGGAATTTAAAACCCCTTGGTGGTAAATAAAATATAATAATTTTCTTGGTAATCCAGATAGTTCTTTCTGCATAAAATTGCAAATGTACATTCTGATAGATATTAGAAGAAATGGAGTCTGTTTTGGAAAATTATAATTTTAAAAGATGTACTGAAGACCTCTCAGTTGAAAGATGATTATTTTTGAGGAATTCAGGGTCAGGAAATGGAAAACCCATGAACAGTCCTAAAAATCCAAGTTACCTCACATGCCCCAGGGTGCTGGTGTATATAGTCATACTCACACACACACACACACACTCATGCACAGTGGGTTTGTGGTTCTATAAGGAAATGACACCATGAGTAAGAAAATAAGACTGTATTCCTTCCTCATCACCTTGCTACCTCTTGCAACAGAAAGGAAACGGAAAGTGTTAGAGAATGAAAAGGTTATGCAAGTGCCTAGTGTTTACCTAAATGGCACAGACCAACACAGCATTGGAGAGGAGAAACCTCTACAACCAAATGTTACACTGCCAGAGAAATCTGTGCAATGCTTTGTGACACAGGTAGATACACACACCCAACCTTCACACACACAAAAAGACATCCTGCAAAGAGCCAACATATCAGGCTCATGTGAAACCAAACTATATTGGAGGTCACAAAGGATTAAAGAAAGGACCAGAGCAACATAGACTGTAAGAACATCTTTGAGGCTCCAACTTCATCCAAAGTTCCCCTATTCTACTTGAAATGTGTTGGTTTTAGTTCACAAAGGCATTAACCCATATTTATAAAAATAATTTTCAGGCTACT
>JAJEJO010002553.1:138843-219315 GCA_020662805.1 Glaucomys volans
GGGTGCCTCTGAATGCCCCAGGTAGCCTGAGATGCTCGGTCTCTGCCTGGGAGGCCACTGGCTGGTGCTGGAGCCGCGGCCAGTGACTCCAAAGCGCTACTGGGGACCCGCACTCACTTGTTGACTGGCGCAGACCCAGGTCGGTGGCTCCAAAGCAGCTGCAGGGTCTGGCACTCCTGGATCGTAGCTGCCCGCGGCGGGCCGAGCCCAGCCTGGCTGAGTTGGTTCTGGAGCGGCACCTGGGGACACCTTATATGTGCTTTGAATATAAAATCTCGTTGAGAGTCATATTCCTGCTGTCTGAATCACGAGGAAGTAGGAACCCACGGAGCAAGTACGAATGCAGCCTTCCTCTAATCCGCCATCTTGGATCTCTAAAAAGAACAATTTCAAGCAATGAATTAGAAGAAGCCATAAAAAAACCTACCAACCAAGAAAAACCTTGGACCAGATGGATTCTCAGCCGAACCAAGAAAAACCTTGGACCAGATGGATTCTCAGCCGAATTCTGAAAGACCTTCAAAGAAGAACTAATGCTAATACTCCTCAAAGTATTCTGCAAAATAGAAAAGGAGGAACCCTTCCAAACTCATTCAATGAAGCTAGCTGACCCAGCTAGCTGACATAAAAACCAAAGACACATCAAGGAAAGAAAACTGCAGCCCAATATCCCTGATGAACATAGACCCAAAAATCCTTAAGAAAATTCTGGCAAATTGCGTACAAAAACTTATTGTGTACAAAACTTACACTTACAGTGTACCATGATGAAGTGGAGCTTATCCCAGGGATGCAAGGTTGCTTCAACATCTGGAAATCAATAAATGTAATTCATCACATCAATAGATTTAAAGTTAAGAATCATATGATTATTTCAATAGATGCTGAGAAAGCATTTGATAAAATACAGCACCCCTTCATGTTGAAAATCCTAGAAAAAGTAGGTATAGTAGCAGCATACTGCAACATTGTAAAAGCTATCTATGCTGAGCCCAAGGTCAACATCATTCTAAATGATGGAATAAGACAGAGATGCCCTCTTTCACCACTTCTATTCAACATAGTCCTTAAAACTCTACCAGAGCAATTAAACAGATGAAATAATTAAAGGTATACAAATAGGTAAAGAAGAACTCAATATATCACTAATTGCCAAAGACATGATTCCATATTTAGAGGATTCAAGAACTCCCACCAGAAAACTTCTAGAATGAATAAATGAATTCAGCAAAGTAGCAGGATATAAAATCAACACACATAAATCAAATGCATTTCTATACATAACTGATAAATTCTCGGAAAGAGAAATTAGGTAACCTATCCCCTTTACCATAGCCTCAGGAAAAAAACAAACAAACAAAAACAACCTTGGGAATCAATCTAACAACAGAGGTGAAAGAACCCTACAATGAAAACTACAGAATACTAAAGAAAGAAATTAAAGAAGACCTTAGAAGATGGGACGATCTCCCATGTTCTTGGATAGGCAGAATTAGTATTGTCAAAATGGACATATGGTCAAAAACTTTATACAGATTTCATGAAATTCCAATTAAAATCCCAATGAAGACATCAGGCTCAGCCCAGTGCAGAAGCCTGAGATCTCTGCACCTGGTACGTTGGCCCTAATTGCTCCCGTGGAATATCCACGCGGGGGCAACTGGCATAGCCCAGAAGTGGGAGACCTCGGCATGTGGTGAGTGGGTGCAGTGGACACTTGAGTCTCCCATTCGGGAAGGCTCAGCTCAGAGGTTTGGCTTCCACCGAGCCAAGTCCCATGAGACTTCCAGGTCTGGGAGGCAGGCACAGAGAGAGACCTCAGGCTCAGCCCAGTGCAGACATCTAAGACTTCTGCACCTGGTACGTCAGCCCTGAGTGCTCCCATGGGACTTCCGTACAGGGGCAGCTGCTAGGAGGACCAGTCCAGAGGCCCAGACATACCCTTGCTGGCCACAGCCCATGATCTGTGTTACTGAAGACTAGGAGGTGAGGTCTTGGAAACCTGCAGGGACACCACAAGTCTATGGGGCAGGGTGGGGGGGGAGCTGTGATACTTCAAATTCTCATGGATAGAGGAGAAGATACATGAGCAACATGAGCAAATAGGGGAAGAAAGTGTCTCAAACCAACTAGATGCTACATCAACAGAATCCAATGATACCAGGGCAGAAGAAATGTCAGAAAGTGAGTTCAGAGTGTGCATAATTAAAATGATCAGAGAAGCAAATGATGTGATGAGAGAGCAAATGCAAGCAATGAATGATTGCGCCAATCAACAGTAAAAAGAACAGTTATAGGAAGCTAAAGATCATTACAATTTTCTGAAGAAAAAAAAAAACCAAAAAACAGAACTCTTGGAAATGAGGGAAATAATAAACCAAATTAAACATTCAATAGAAAGCATAACCAACAGGCTAGATCACCTGGAAGACAGAAACTCAGACATTGAAGATAAAATATTTAATCTTGAAAATAAAGTTGACCAAATGGAGAAGATGGTAAGAAGTCATGAACAAAGCCTACAAGAATTATGAGATATCATGAAAAGACCAAATTTGAGAGTTATTGGGATTGAGGAAGGCACAGAGATACAAACCAAAAGAATGAATAATCTATTCAATGAAATAATATCAGAAAATTTCCCACATCTGAAGAATGAAATGAAAAATCAAATACAAGAGGCTTACAGGACACCAAATGTACAAAACTAAAATAGATCAACACTAAGGCACATTATAATGAAAGTACCTAACACAAAAAATATAGAATTTTAAAGGCTGTGAGAGAAAAAATCAGATTACATTCAGGGGGAAACTAATACAATTATCAGCAGATTTCTCAAAATAGACTCTAAAAGCAAGAAGGGCCTGGAACAACATATTTCAAGCTCTGAAAGAAAATGAATGCCAAGGAAGGATTTTATACCCAGCAAAACTTACCTTCAGATTTGAAGATGAAGTAAAATCCCTCCATGATAAACAAAAGCTAAAAGAATTTACAAATAGAAAGCCAGCACTACAGAACATTTTAAACAAAATGTTCCATGAGGAAGAAATTAAGAACAACAATGTAAGTCAGCTTAGGGAGGAACTACCCTAAAGGAACAGTTAAATAAAGGAGAAACCAAGTGAAGTTAAAAACCAAAAATAAGCCAAAATGGCTCGGAACACAAATTGTATCTCAATAATAACCCTGAATGTTAACGGCCTGAATTCATCAATCAAAAGACATAGACTGGCAGATTGGATTAAAAAGAAAGACCCAACAATATGCTGCTTCCAAGAGATGCATCTCACAGAAAAAGATACCCACAGACTAAAGGTGAAAGGATGGTAAAAAACATACCATGCACACAGACTCAGTAAAAAAACAGGTGTTTCCATCCTCATATCAGATAAAGTGAACTTCAAGCCAAAATTAGTTAGAAGGATAAAGAAGGACATTTCATACTGCTTAAGGGAAGCATAAATCAGCAAGACATAACAATCATAAATATTTATGTACCAAACATTTATGCATCCATATACATCAACCAAATCCTTAATTCCAGGAACCAAATAGACCAAAACACAATAGTACTGCGTGACTTTAACACACTTCTCTCACCATTGGGCAGATCTTCCAAGTAGAAATTGAACAAAGAAAAGTTAGAACTCAATAACACAATCACTAACTAGACTTAACAAACATATATAGAACATTCCATCCATCAATAAGTGAATACACTTTCTTCTCAGCAGCTCATGGATTCTTCTCTAAAATAGACCATATGTCTACACAAAACTACTCTTAGCAAATACAAAAAGATAGAGATACTACCTTGTATTCTATCTGGCCATAATGGAATGAAATTAGAAATTAATGATAAAATAAAACAGAAACTACTCCAACACCTGAAGATTAAATAATATGCTATTGAATGATGTGGGGGTAACAGAAGACATTAGGGGGGAAATAAAAAATTCTTAGAGGTCAGCAAGAACAAAGATACAACATATCAAAATCTCTGGGATACTATGAAAGCAGTGCTAAAAGGAACATTCATTGCATGGAGCGCATTCAATAAAAAAGTGAAAAGTCAACAAATAAATGACCTCACATTACAGCTCAAAGACCTAGAAAAAGAGGAACAGATCATCACCAAAAGTAATAGAAGACAGGAAATAATTAAAATCAGAGTGGAAATCAATGAAATTGAAACAAAAGAGACAATTCATAAAATTGACAAAACAAAAAGTTGATTCTTTGAAAAAGTAAATTTGATAACCCCTTAGCCACACTAATGAAGAGAAGGGAGAAAACTCAAATTACTAAAATTCATGATGAAAATGGAAATATCACAACAGACACTATTGAAATACAAAACAAAATTAGAAGCTATTTTGAAAATCTATACTTCAACAAAATAGAAAATCTCAAAGACATCAACAGGTTCCTAGAGGCATATGAGCCACTCAAAGTGAATCTAGAGGACATACATTATTTAAACAGATCAATTTCAAGCAATGAAATACAAGAAGTCATCAAAAGCCTACCAACAAAAAAAAGAACCAGTTGGATTCACAACTGAGTTCTACAAGACCTTCAAAGAAGAGCTCATTCCAATACTCCTCAAAGTATTCCATGAAATAGAGGAGAAGGGAACCCTTCCAAATTCATTCTATGAAGCCAGTATCACCCTGATACCAAAACCAGACAAAGATGCATTGAGGAAAGAAAATTTCAGACCAATATCCCTAATGAATGGAGATGCAAAAATTCTTAACAAAATTTTAGCGAATTGCATACAAAAGCATATTAAAAAAGATAGTGCACCATGATCAAGTGGGTTTCATCCCAGGGATGCAAGGTTGGTTCAACATCTGGAAATCAATAAATGTAATTCATCACATCAACAGACTTAAAGTCAAGAACCACATGATTATTTCAATAGATGCAGAGAAAGCATTTGATAAAATACAGCACCCCTTCATGTTCACATTAGAAAAAATAGGTATAGTAGGAACGTTCTTAAACATTGTAAAGGCTATCTATGCTAAGCCTACAACCAACATCATTCTAAATGGAGAAAAATTGAGAGCATTCCCCCTGAAAATTGGAACTAGGCAGAGATGCCCTCTTTCATCACTTCTATTCAACATTGTCCTTGAAACTAGCCAGAGCAATTAGACTAAAGAAATTAAAGGGACACAAATAGGAAAAAAAGAGCTCAAACTATCCCTATTTGCCGATGACATGATTCTCCATTTAGCAAAGCCAAAAAATTCCACCAGAAAACTTCTGGAACTCAAAAATGAATTCAGTAAAGAAGCAGGATATAAAATTAATGCTCATACATCTAATGCATTTTTATTCATAAGTGATGAATCCTCTGAGAGAGAAATTAGGAAAACTACCCCATTCACAATAATATCAAAAAAATAAAATATTTGGGAATCAATCTAACAAAAGAGGTGAAAGACCTCTACAGTGAGAACTACAAAACATTAAAGAAAGAAATTAAAGAAAATCTTAGAAGATGGAAAGATCTCCCATTTTCCTGGTTAGGCAGAATTAATATCACCAAAATGGCCATACCAAAAGTGCTATACAAATTCAATGCAATTCCAATTAAAATGCCAACAAAGGACCTCCTAGAAATAGAGCAAGCAATCATGAAATTCCTTTGGAGGAATAAGAGACCTAGAATTGCTAAAGTAATTCTTAGCAAGAAGAGCGAAGCAGGAGGTATCACAATACCAGACCTTCAACTATACTACAGAGCAATAGTAACAAAAATGGAATGGTACTGGAACCAAAATAGGCAGGTAGATCAGAGTAGAGGACACAGAGACAAACCCATATAAATACAGTTTTCTCATACTAGACAAAGGAGTCAAAAACATACGATGGAAAAAGATAGCCTCTTCAACAAATGGTGCTGGGAAAACTGGAAATCCATATGCAGGAAAATGAAACTAAACCCCTATCTCTCACCTTGCAGAAAACTCAACTCAAAATGGATCAAGGACCTAGGAATTAGACCAGAGATCCTACACCTAATAGAAGAAAAAGTAGGTCCAACTCTTCATCATATCCACCTAGGACCAGACTTCCTTAACATGACTCCCAAAGCACAAGAAATAGAAGCAGGAAATTGGGATAGCGTCTAACTAAAAAGCTTCTTCTCAGCAGAGGAAACAATCAACAATGTGAAGAGAGAGCCCACAGAGTGGAAAAAAATCTTTGCAATACATATGTCAGATTAAGCACTTATAGCCAGAATATATAAAGAACTCAAAAAACTTTACCCAAGAATACAAATAACCCACTCAATAAATGGGCCAAGGAAATGAGCAGACACTTCACAGAAGAGGATCTACAAGCAATCCACAGGTATATGAAAAAATGTTCAACATCTCTAGTAATAAGAGAAATGCAAATCAAAACTACCCTAAGATATCCTCTTACCCCAATTAGAATGTCTATTATCAAGAATACAAGCAGCAATAGGTGTTAGTGAGAATGTGGGAAAAAAGGTACTCTTATACATTGCTGGTGGGGTTGCAAATTGGTGCAGCCACTCTGGAAAGCAGTATGGAGATTCCTTCAAAAACTCTGAATGGATCCACCATTTGACCCAGCTATCCCACTCCTTGGCCTATACCCAAAGGACTTAAAATCAGCATATTACAGTGATGCAGCCACATCAATGTTTATAGCAATGTTTATAGCACATCAATTCACTATAGCTAGGTTGTGGAAGCAACCTAGATCCCTTCAATAGAGGAATGGATAAAGAAACTGTGATATATATCCACAATGGAATATTATTCAGCCATAAAGAATAATAAAATTATGACATTTGCAGGTAAATGGATGGAATTGGAGATCAAGTTAAGTGAAATAAGCCAATCCCAAAAAACCAAAGGCTGAATGATTTCTCTTATAAGTGATTGATGACACATAGTGGGGGTGGGGGGGCACAGGAAGAATGGAGAAGGGATGAATTGTATAGAGGAAAATGAGGATTGGGGAGGCGGTGGAGAAGGAAAGATAATAGAATGAGACAAACATCTATACCCTATGTGTATGTATAAAAATGCAAACTGTATGATTCTACTTTGTGTACAACCAGAAAAATGATAGTTGTACTCTATTTGTGAACAATGACCTAAAATAAAATTAAAATTAAAATTAAAAAAATCCCAATGGCATTCCTCATAGAAATAGAAAAAGCATTCGTGAAGTTCATTTGAAAAGAGACCTAGAGTAGTCAAGGCAATCCTTAGCAAGAGGAGTGAAACAGGATGTATCACATAAATGATATTACAGAGCTATAGTAACATAAATGTCAAGGTATTGGCACCAAAGTAAACATGAACATCAGTGGTACAGAATAAGTGACCCAGAGACAAACCCACAAACCCAGAGTTATCTCATACTAGACAAATGTCCCAAAAAAAGAAGAAAAAAAAAAAAAACACTGGAGAAAAGATAACCTCTTCAACAAATGTTGCCGGGATAACAGGAAATCCATTTCAGCAGAATGAAATTAAACCTCTATCTCTCACACTATATGAAACTCAACTCAACCTGAATCAAGAACCTAGGAATTAGACCAGAGACTCTGTACTAAATAGAAACAAAAGTAGGCCCAAATCTTCATCATGTCAGTTTAGGACCTGACTTCCTTAACAAGACTCCAAAAGTACAACAAAAAAATCAAGAATCAATAAATGGGATGAATTCAAACTAAAAAGCTTTTTCTCAGCAAAGGGAACAATCAATAATGTGATGAGAGAGTGTACAGAATGGGAGAAAATCTTTACCATAAGCACATCAGATAGAGCACTAATCTCCAAGATACATAAATAACTGAAAAAACTTAACACCACAAAAACAATTAACCCAGTCAATAAATGGTTAAGAAACTGAGCAGACACTTCACAGAAGAAGATACAGAATCGATCAACAAATATATGAAAAAGTGTTTAATATCTCTAGCAATTAGAAAAATGCAAATCATTTCATCTTGCTCCAATCAGAATGGCAATTTTCAAGAATACAAGCAACAATACGTGTTGGCAAGTATGTGAAGGAAAGGTACACTCATACATTGCTGATGGATTGCAAATTGGTGCAACCACTGTGGAAAGCGATATGGATTCACCATTGATCCAGCTATCACTCTCCTTGGTCTATATCAAAAGGACTTAAAATCAGCATACTGCAGTGACACGGCCCCATCGATATTCATTGGGGCTCAATTCACAATAGCATTATTACCCTATTTGCATGTGTGATGGTGCAAATGGTGTGAGTTTGCATCTTTTACAACCAGAGAAATGAAAATTTGTGCTCTATTTGTGTCCAATGAGTAAAAATGTATTCTTCTGTCATTTATAACTAACTAGAACAAACAATAATAATGAAGAAAGTAGTTGCATAAATTAGAGTTTAATCATAAAGGGCTATTGTGCAAACAATAAAACCATTTTTTTATTAAAGAATAGCATATGAATTTGCTTTCTATTGAAATGTGTATTTATAGTTTCTCTTAATTTTTAAAAGAGAATGTTCTCTATTTCCATGTACTTAATGAAAAAAATAAGGTAAATATTTTTCCCAAGTCACGTATGAAAAGTTTATGAAGTTTAGATTGCCCTGTAACTTAAGTACACGTTCGTAACTTTACAAATCTATTTCTTATAACAGCATTTCATTAAAAAATAAAACTTATAACACAGTAGAGAATAATGAAATTGTATTATTTGCCAGTAAATGGAAAGAACTGCAGAACATCTTGCTAAATGTAATAAGCCAGACACAGTAAGGGTCTGGGTCAAATGCTTTCTCTGCTATATAGACGCTAGAAAAAAAAAATTAAAAAGTGAATCTCATGAAAATAGAATGGAGATAAGTAGAACAGAGGTAGGAAATCCAGGGGAAGGAGGACAGGAGGGAGAGCTGGGGAATAAAATCTACCAAATTATTCTATATGAATATACCACAATAAATTGTACTTTTATGTATAATTATAATACATCAATGAAAATATATAAATTAATAGGAGGATGACCAGAAGAGTAGAGAAAGAATCAGGGTGGGAGGGAGGAAGGGAGGAAAAAGGGAAGTACTAGGGAAAGAAATAGAGAAAATTGTGTGTATGTATGAATAAATCACAATGAACTCCACTCTCATATACACTTATAACAAAATTAAAAATGTAAAAGAACACTTGTTTATATAGAGTAGTATACTATGGGTTCATGACCTTACTACATGTGATATTTATGTGTTTAGTATGTCTTCCCATCTCTTACAGAATCAATATAAGAATCACACTCAAAATATTATTGTGCTTTTTAAAATATTTTAATTAATGTTTTTATTTGTTCTAATTTGTTGTACATGATAGTAGAATGCATTTATACATTTTGATTATGTGTACATCTCTGTATTATATATTGAAAGAACAGTGATTATAATAAGGGTATAGTGATTGTATATAGGTGATTTTCTTCTTTTAAAAGCATCTTAAAATTAATTTTTCAAGATATTATAACAAATGCAAAACATTAATAACTTAATCTACATAAATATATTTTATCAGTTTTCGTTATTCACTAAAATTCCTTCCAAACTACTGGGTTAGAATAGATCCCCCATTACCATATTTTGTAAACATACTTTATCCTATAACTATGTCATATTTTAAAATGCATTTAAATACTAATACCCATGCAATTTTGACAGCTTTTAGGATAATTTCCACAATATTCTTTCTTTCATTATTGGCACATTATTATTATACATAATAGTGGGATTCATTATGCCATATTTTTACCCGTATACAACATTATTTGCTCAATTTCCTTTCTCAGTACCTTCTCTTTCCTGCCTCTTCTCTCTCCCCCTAATTTACTTTCTTGCAGTAATGATCTCCATTCTTTTTCTTCTTCTAATAATTTTAGTTAGTAAATTATCAATATATGAGCATATGTGTATGTGGAATTAATTGTGGTATATTTGTTCATGGGTACAGCACAATTTATTAGATTTCAATCCATAAAATTCTTTTATTCCCCTTTAACTTCAGGTTGGGATTTAATTGGGATTCAATAACCAGTAAGTGAAAAATTAACTTTTTGAGAGATCTTCAACTTGCATAAATATTTAGGTTGAACCATAAAATGTCAACAATATTTGAGAATTTTCATCTGCAAATGTCATTTTCACATGCCCTAATTAAAATATATTAAAAAATATTCATTTATGGTCATTTACTCTATAACCAGGTTTACAAATAATAAATAATAAGTACAATTTTATTATGAAAATAAGTATGGAAAGGATCACTTGGCAGCAAACATTCTAAAATTGGAATGATACAATTGGGAATATTGCAATGGTCCTTATCCAGGGATGACAACAAAATTTATGTTAAAAAATTAGAAGTCAAAAAGTGGGTAAACAAAAGACCTATTGGCTCCTTAAAATATCCTTACTCATGGTAGAATGAAACCACGAATTTGGATTACCTGCACCTGAAACTCCAAGTTGGTGTTAAATGACTACATTAGTGAAAATCTGGACAAAGTTAAAGCAAGATCCCCCGTGGAGTTTTATCACTTTAAAGAAATATGCTTTCATTTTGATAAAAGCATTAACTTTTTAAAATTATGCAATGCAGTTTCCTTTAAAAATGAAGGTAAATGCAAAGGAAATTTAGGAATATAATGCAGAATTACTTAAGAATTTAAATATATGGTTAAGTATTATGATACAATACATATAGCACAAGCTGATGTAAAGTAATGAAACATATTGCTTAAAATAGTTGTGTGTGGGTAAATACACATGTAAACCATGTCCACCTATTTTATGCTTGTTGAAATCAAGCAAATTAGAGCTTTGAAAGCAGTCATGTCACATTTAGTGCCCAAGAAATCTATTGTTTCTTGTGAAAACAAAAATTCCACATCTAGATATATATAGTCATATTTTTTTATTTTAGAAGATGCAAGTTTGAAATGCATGTTATGTTATGTCATATAGAAGATAGTATTCTCTGTAGATAAATAATCTAGCAGAAATGGAAGGAATGCAAATTTTTCTCAAATATCTTACTATTCTTTTTTGTAAATTAAAATTACCATTAAGAATTCTGAATTTTTTTCTAAGATTAATGCAGCAAAGTTTTATCATCCCACCAAGGATTTATCAGGAAGTAGGAATGAATTAGGACAAATTGTATATTTTAAAAGATCTTCTTCATTTATTGACTATGCTGTTCAATTCCCAATTAAAATTAATTAGATTAATGGAATGGGATATAGAAATTGCAATATGTCTTAGAGTGTGTGTCTGTCTGTCTTTTGTGCTTATATGTATAAAGAAATTTTTTTATTTAGAAAGTTCTGCAACTATCAACACAACCAAATCTAGGCAACCACTAATCATATTATTAAGACAAAACATATTTTTGTGACTGTTACTTTTTCTAATTTATGTCTTTAAACAAAGCAAATGACATTATAGGTATAAATTTATGCACATTGATATGAGGACCTTTAAATTTATTATTCCTGGTTGTCTTCATTTATCCCTGTGTATTCTGGGACTATCTGGTGTCATTTGCCTACTTTTTATATCTTTGATTCCACCCGTCTCTTTTGTGCTACTTATTTTAAATATATGACATTTTTAATGCTACGAATACTATTTTTTGTAATTGCTTTTTAAATCAATTAAGGAACAAAAGGATTTGAAGAGCTTAAATTTCTGCTCTTTTTTATAAAAACATAAATGTTTTATTGATTATTTTTGCTTATTTGTACAAATCCTAACTATTGTCTGTGACCACTCTTCTCTAGCAAAGAGCTTCCTTATTATTTCTTTTCTAAAGCTGATCTACTAAAAAGAGTTCTTTCTGTTTTTCTGGAAACATATTTAATTCTTATTTCTTAAAGGTAGTTTTGTGTTACTGGGTACATTTGCACACACCTGTAATTCCAGGTACTTGGGAGTCTGAAGCAAAAAGGATTACAAATTTAAGGCCAGTCTCAGTAACTTAGGAACTTTAGTGAGAGCATCTAAAAAATAAATAATTAATTACTAAAAATAACAAGCCAGGGATGTAGTTCAGTGCTGAGTGGTAGGACACCCATGGGTTTAATCCTCATACTCACAAACACACACACACACACACACAAACACACACACACACACACACACACACACACACACACTTTTAGATATAAGATCCCTGGTTACCATTGTCTCCTGACTGCTTTGAAAACTGCATTTCACTAAAGTCTTGTTCATTGTGGTGAGAGGGCAACTGTTAATTTTCACTTAAATGTGATGACCTATATGAGTTGTTTTTGTCTTCCTGCTTTTAAAATATTCTTTTCATCATTGTCCTTCAACATTGTTACTATAATGTGTCTCAGTGTGGATATCTCTGTTTCTCCTAGTTGGAGTTCACTGAATGCTTGTGCATAAAAATTGATATTTTTAATCAAAGCCAGCAAGTCTTCCATTGGTTCTTCAAATTTTTTATTGCTCATGTTTCTTTCTTCTCCTTTTGGTGCTCCCACTATGTATATATTCATGCACTTGATGTAACACCACATTTTTCTGAAACTTTATTCGTGGTATGCTCTTTTATTTTTGCTGTTCAGTTACTTCATCATTATTTTTGAAGTCTTTTTAGATTCTTTGAAATTTTCATTTTCTTGTTTAATTTTGACATCTAGGATTTCTTAAGTTGTATCTTTTTCTAATCCCTTATGTATGGATTATCATTTTTGATTTCTTATGCCTCATAATTTAACTTTTTGGCAAAAAGTCAAAATTTTAGATAGTATATTTTGACAACTCTATAAATTGATGCCTCTGGGGCTGTTTTTGATGCTGTTATCTTCCTAATATATATGTGACCAAAGGGGAAAAATACATATGTATACACACACACATATATAAACACCTGTTGTTTATACATACATACATATAGATGTACATACACACATGTGTATGTGTATACGTATGACTTTCCTATATTATTTTATTGTCCCACTTATTATATTGAAGTATATTTTATGTACATCATTCTGTATAACTATGCTTAGACACTTTATTTAATGTGTTACATATGACCTATTGGTGAATGTGCACTTTCCTCAGGTTCTGACAGCCTTACAACTAATGAGCCATGCCATGCTTCTTTATGCCGTTCAAGGTCCTCTTGCAAGATCATTCAGTTTGTCAGCAAATTCAGTTCCTTATACTTCAGGGATTGAGACCTTGTGCTTCTGCATGTTTTCTGTCATTTCCCAAATTCCTGTGTTTGATCCTTTCCATAGGTAGTTCATAACATGGCTATTTCAACCTCAAGGTCAGTAGATTTTGGGAAAGTCTCTGACTCTATCTCTCTGTCTCTCTGTCTCCGTGTGTCTCTTTCCAAACACACACACACACACACACACACACACACACACACACACTCATCCTATTTCTACTTGCTTCTATTTTTCTATATAATCATGACTGACACAGAAGTAGAACAAATGCTTGACTTACAATGGGTTTATGTCCTGATGAACCATCGTAAGTTGAAAATATCTTAAACTGAAAATGCATTTCATATATCTGATATGCTAAACATCATAGTTCACCCTAGCCTACTCTACCCCACACATGCTCAGAACACTTACATTAGCCAGAAATTAGGTATCAGGAGAGTGTCACAGAGCATATCACTAGCCTGTGAGAAAAAAGTGTCACTTCTTCTGAGTGCATATTACTTCACATTTTAAAGTCAGAACTGTCTACATTTCTTATTCATGAAGGGTAGATTGATCCGCTGTTTATGGTGTCAAAGGGAGAATTGTGCACTTTTAGAAATCCAGGTAGAGAATGGCTACAACAAGCAGAATACTCAAATTCCGGCTGTGGATTAGTGAATTGTTCCCAGGTTCATCCTCTTATCATTACTGCCTTCCATTCTTCCATTCTAAGTAGATGTAAAACTGAAGTTTGGCATTTTTCCATACCATCTTCTCAACAGAACATTTGACAACATTCAGGGAATTTTTGTAGGCTCTTTATGTGAAAACTTAAGAGAAACTCATTGAACTGTTTCGTTTTCCCACTTAACCTTGAGAATTCATTTTCTGCTTTTAAGCAAAAACAGAAAAGATAAAACTACTTATAAAACTTAGTCTCTTTCTAGCTGTTAAGAAGCACAACTCTGACTTGATGTAGAGAAAGGACTTGGTTCTTTCTGTAGGCAACACTCTCAATATTAATGGAGTAATAATTAGTGGGTAATGTTAGAATGTTCCTAATTCTTAAATCCCTACCACATAACAGGTGATGACTGGGCCAAGTCTGGCTGCCTACATTAGTATACAGTTGGCTAAAAGAGCCAAAATGAGGTTTGGGGAAAGAGGCAAATTTGTAGGATGCATGGACAAATCCTAATTTAGTTGAAATATATATTTTCTAGGATTCTCCAGAGGACAAAACAAATAGGAGATAGAGATGATAGATGACAGATAGATAGATGATAGATAGATAGATAGATAGATAGATAGATAGATAGATAGATAATTATGAGAGGAATTGGTTCACACAATTATGAAAGTTGAGAAGTCCCAGGCTAGGCTTTTTGCTTTCTGGGTGCTAGCAGCGTGGTTCAGTCCAAGTTTGAAAGATTGAAAATAAATGTTGTAACTCTCACGCCAAGGGAAGGTCTGAGAATCTGTGGAGCTGCTTATGTAAGTCATGAAATCCAGTAGATGGAGAGTCTGGAGTTATTGAAGTCCAGGGGCAAAAGAAATGTGTTTCAGCTCTAGGAGAGAGAGATAAAGAAGGACGAGACTTTCCCTGGCCTTTGTTATGTCAGGGTCCCCAGCTGACTGAAGGGCAACTGCCCACATTCAGGGTGAAACTTCCCCACTCAGCCCACTGATTTACACCCTCAGTTTCTCTGAAAACACCCTCACAGATACACCTGGAGGTAATGTTTTACCAGTTTTCTGGGTATTCCTCAAGTCAGGATGGTTGATACCTCAAACTAACCACAACAGAATATTATATTCAAATAAGAAGTGAGGGTACAGTGAAGTACTTCCTCACAGGATATGGCTTGTTAGAACAGGAGAGTACAAGTCAGAAATTAAAAATTTATTAAAAATCATTCTTGCTTGCAAGAGTAAAATTCTTCCACAGGCAAAAACCCTATTTATTAACCCATGTTTTCCCAGAAGGTAGCATACCATAGTGACAGGTAAGCAAAAGAGCTTTACAAAGTTTTTGGAGAAATTACTGCATGGAGTATAAATTTATATGCTAATGAATAAATGTGTGAATTTATCCATGCATGAATGAATCAATTAATGAAATAATAATTAAAAGCTCAGGCCAAGAGTCTGTCAACATAATGATATTTAATCCATATCCCTCAAGGGAATCTGTTGAGAATAGGGCAAAGCATTTCTGTGTTTGAGAAGCAATGGAGACTTTTACAAAACTTACTAACACAAGGTTTTGGTCACCAAGACATGATCAAAAATTAAAAAGATATAACAGGGTATTAATAATGACTCAATTGCCAATATAAGAGTATCTTATTGGAGCTTAGTAAAAATCTCATGCTCAAGGAAGAGAGAGGTCCTTGACAGTGGAGAGAGACTCAGCTTATGAAGAAGAGTTAAATGAGTTTAGTTGTAGAGCTTATATACTTTGAGTTTCCACTTTTCCTTTTCCATATCTTTAAGTCATGTAATGCACAGCTAGTATCCCAGTGCTGAGCTATGTTTCTTTTCCATGATTAATTCAAGAGTTGGAGTGAAAGTAAAAAATTATAGCTAATAGTAGCAACTAGATGTTATTAAGAATATTGCTAAATAAATAATAATGCAACCTGATAACGGAATAATATTTAAAATACAAATAATTGACAATAATTGTGTTAACACTAATGTTAAATTTTATGTTTATGAGATTATAACTGCACTATCATCTAAATCATACCTCAAAAATTTAACATGACATGTCAAAAGTTAATGAGTTTTAGCCAGGTACGGTGGCGCACGCCTGTAATCCCAGCAACTAGGGAGGCTGAGGCAGGAGGATTGTGAGTTCAAAGCCAGCCTCAGCAACTTAGTGAGGCCTTGAGCAACTCAGTGAGACCCTGTTTCTAAATAAAATACAAAATGGGGCTTGGGATCTGGCTCAGTGGCCAAATGCACCTGAGTTTGATCCCCGGTTCCAAAAAAAAAAAAAAAGTTAATGAGTTTTAAGTATGTTTGCTTGATAGTAAATTTATCGATGACTTATTTTGTTCCTTACTAGTTTTTCAGTATTATCCAAATAGTCTATAATGAGCTTATATAAATATTACAGGGAAAAATTTATAATTATTTATTTGTATTTTAAAACTGTTTTTATAGGTCTGTACAGCTATTGGTAAATTAATGCTGATCTTATAACCCCACATTTGGCTTTGAAACATGGATAAATTCCTCAGAAATTATTTTAAAGTGTGTGTACGTGTGTGTATATATATATGTGTGTGTGTGTGTGTGAGAGAGAGAGAGAGAGAGAGAAAGAGATAGAGAGAGAGAGATTGTGTTTGTATGTTTGGTTAATTTCTAAAGGAATTGATTGTGCTGCCATGATGCACCATTGATCCTAATAAACTTTGTGTGTCAAAAACAGGAACTACATTCTTAGGAAAATGAGTTAAATAGAAGGAGCTTAACCGATATTTATTAAATGAATTAAGGAGGTGAAAAGTGGAGAAAATTTCACACTTTCAGAAAATATTAGACAATTCCTGAATTATTTACCTTTATCAAAGTATAACCATGTAATACAATTATTGTACAAAAGTAGCCTTGTAATATAATCATTGTACAAAAATATTTTTCTCCGTAATGAGTGAATTTTATTAGAGTTTTAGGATATACAAAGAAAATGAGCAAGGTATAACATGAGTAGGCAGTTTCCAAACTGCTCACTAAATTACTATATGATTTTTGGCAATTCATTTCCACTCTCTGGACTTCAGAGTTTTCATTAAGTATGACATTGGCAACTCACCAAAGAGCCTCTAAGATCTCTGCCACCTTTGAGCCATGTGTTTCATGCATTTATCTTCTTTGGAATGTTTACGACTGGCAACATTTTCAAACAAAATATCAGTACAGATATTCTAAAAAACAAAGTTTTCTTGATAAATTTAATTTGATGAAAAACCAAAATGTACTAAAGTTATATTAAAGAAATTAGCTTTTTAAGAATAAAAGCATCTTATGACAGAATATCTGGATCAGAATTTATCATCACTATTCTATGATTTTTAGTGTATAGTTTTAGAACTTCGATACAGGAAGAAAATTAAAATTCTATGTTATGGATTTTATGTCATCATTTTATATATATATTAGTACATTTCACTATCTACCCAGTGAGATAATATATGTGTGTCTATATCAATACATACATGTATATGGTACATATATATATATATATATATATATATATATATATACCATATACCAGGAAAGATATCCTGGTAAAACAGACACACACACAGACACACACACACACACACACACACACACACACACACACATATATACATATATACTGATTATTTAAAAACATGAATTTCAAAAGATTGACTGTCTGCCACAACTCTATTTGGAATATACCACTCTGATTTCTAGACATGAATTTTTCCCCTCCGAGATTCTCACATCCTTAAAGGCAAGCACTACATTTCATTTACCTTTTTAATAATATCCCTTGATCCAAAAATCAAAGTAACAAAACAATTAGTAATAGTTTAATGAATTAAATGGAATAGAATGGAGTGGAAGTTTATAGTATTGACTGGAATGAGTTAGCTTGGTGTAGTGGAAGTACTTAAAGTGGAATAGAATGAGAAAAGTAAAATAAAATGGATTTCACTAAGAGAAAATATTTAATTTCCTTCCTTCCTTCTCCTACATCTAAAGTGGATCCCTGTGAGGACCTGCTAAACTATATAATGATCATTAGACACACTTTCCTCTGATCAACTCAGCAGCTAAAGTGGATGACACTGAAGTATGCTGAAGTATTTATTTTTTATATTAGTGGCAATATTCATCAATTTCTTCCTCTCTTAGTTTTAACCCTTATATAGTACCATTTTCTTAATTAGACAGTGGACCATTGACCTGCTTTTGTCAGAGATGGTACATGTTGAACCCTCCAAATGATGTTCAGGGTTTCCAAATTCCAAAGTGAAAGCCATTGCCTCTTCTACTTGAGACAATCACCCTGGAGCCAAAAGAGAGCTTTGGATATAATTTAAAATTCAGAACACTGATGATCCTCTTTTGATTTTGCTTCATCTTTTGAAAAATGAAGGTGATAGTAGCACCCGGACCATAACTTATTTGAAGGATCAATTGCGTTTATGTATAAAGTGTTTAGAGCCCTTTAATTAGAAGTCAATAAATGTGTTTCTTATTAATCAGAGTGCTTTGTGACATTACCTTTCTTCTCAGTATCCAATTCCACATATCAAAGAAAAATCACTAATAAAAAATATTATCCATTTTTTGGTTTGCTTTCAGGGATACAAAAGTGAACAAATGAAGCAGATGCATACTCCCTTTGGGCCTCTACTCATGATGTGTGTACATAAATGTGTACCTCAATATCTGTATGCTGTGACTGCAATAACAGACAACAAAAATTAAGAAACCAGGGAGTGAAATATTTCCACATGTGTAAAGGATTTCATGAACGTGACTACAATCAGGGAGGATTACAATTCTAATTGGAGAGAGGAAAAGAAGCCTGAATTTTGAAGGTAATGGTTGAGCTGAAATGCAATGGGTGGATAAGAAGGTACCAGTCATTCAAAGATCAAGAATAAAAACAACCTAAAAAGAGAATAGAAAATCAAGGTGGGAAACTTCTCGAAGTATTCAAGGGACAGAAAAACAATGAGTGCAGCTAAAACACTGTGACTTAGATGATGTCTTTATGGAAAATGTAAGTGAAGACAGCAGGACTCGAGACCACACTGGAGAATGAAGTAAGGACAATAAAGTCTGTCAGATCTTGTTCACAGTGAAAGGAGGTTGGGTTTCACTCTAAGATAAAGGGAGACATTAAATTTTTCATGTTATGATCCGATTCCTGAAAGGATATCTATGAATGTTGGGTGGAAAGTGGATTGCATGGAAGCTTGAATAGAGAACAGAAAGTAAAGAAAGGGTAGAACAATAATTCTAGTGATGTGAAATAGAGCTTTGATTAGGATGTAATGAAAAAGAGTACAGGGGGCATGCTAGATGGTGTGCATGGATCAACAGGGATGAACCAAGGTTCTGTTTATGTTTTAGAAATAGGATGCAACTAGAGAATTTAATATGCTGATAGCAATGATCAAGCAGAGAAGAAAATTGATGATGTAGAAGAGAGAGGGTTGACCCAAGGTAATCAATCCTTCTGGTTAATTTATTCTATGACCACAACACATCTGGCACTTTCCTAGGACTGAAGGTGTGGTTAGTAAAATATTTATCGAAACACAACATATTTTTTGCCTCAGAATAAGAACCAGAGATACCCAAGGAGGAGGAAATGACTATGGTGTTAAAGCATACAAGGAGAACAGAGAATGAAATTAAAAAGTGCCAAAAAGATTACAGGTTTAACCTCCTTGCATACTCTCCTTTGAAATTATTGCCACAATATTAGCCTGCTCCAACTGATCACATTAACAAAATAAATTTGTTTTAAATTGTACCAGGGAAGAAAATTCAGTCCATTTGTTCCTTATGCAACAACCTGCTAACCATCTTCCATAACAGCGAACATCATCCAAGCTCTGTCTAATACATCCTAACATCTCTTCCTCCCTCCCTCCCTGAGAGTAAGAAACTGAAATTTTCTGCTCCACAGTGACCATTTAATAGGAATTCCCTAAATCAACACTGAACAATTGGTAGAATAAACTCTTGAAGATCCCTTTCAAGAAAACACACTTCCCAATATCTCATGTGTGTGATAATTACAAAATGAAGTCAGAATCAGTCCTAAACGAAAACTGCTTTTTTTGACCCTGCTGATTTGAAGATCACTGAGGTGAAATACAGTACATCACACAGACCTGAATAAAAGCAACTTTCAAGTTCAAATATAGTCGACTTCCAAATTGATCTATGGTCATTTAGCACAAAGATCTGCTTTTCAAGGAATGGAGATCGGACTCTGCTGCATAGGGTATTCCTTTCAAGGCACATATCCATAATACATTATTTTAAGTATGTGACATTCTAGAATGAAGCAAAGAAAAAAGTTACCTACAGTGGTTTTGGAACACTCATTTATTGCTGTAACTGTTCCCATATTCACATTATTTTATTTCCTGATGTGTGAGGTGCATCACACGAGAGTAATTACTACAACTAGTGATTTGCCCTCCAGTGTCCTCCGATTATAAACTATTTTATGTATCTAATTCAGTAAAACTGTCATCAGCTCCCTGATGAATGATTACATTGTAAAACAGATTATTCTTACACATTTGCCAAACTAGCATTTTATATGGGCATTCATGACTGCATTATGGACACTAATGTATCATGGAAATAAATTTGGAACAGAGAAAGGGCTGAAAGTGATTCAATGCATTTTCTATGAAGCAAGTACTTCTCCCTTCACCCCTATACTGTATTGTGCTTCCCTGATTGTTCCAAGGGGTTGGGAGAGTGGTTTGAAGTGATCATCTGACAAACTTCAAAAAGCAGTGCCGCAGATGTAGCATGGTTTGGCTTACTAATAGTAATCCCCCTACCTCTTGTTCTATAGTGCTCCTTTCCCCACAGTCACAGAGATCCAGTGAAGTCAGTAATGGTCAATGAGACATAAAAAGCATGCTTGCTGTGGATTTTTCTGGAAAGGTTTTGACTGCTTACTAAAAGAGAGAAACTCTTAGCCAGGTTCTCTGTCACATCCTAAATAATTCAACAATTGAAAATATTTTATTAATACAACTTATTTCTTTATACTCTACATACAATCATTCAGCAAGATAAGATCCATTTCCAACAATATCCAAAATCATGACTTTTTATTCTCTCTACTATAAGAAACCTGACCCAAGAAATCACTAGATGTAACCTGGACTAGAGCAATTAGTCTCCCTTTGTCTACTTGGGTCCTTCAATCTATTCCCTTCCAAGAAGAATAATATTTTAAAAATAAATAAATCTATGATATCACAGCCTGGATTAAAATCTATAGGAAGTGACCACACAATGATAGTGTAAGCCAAACCCCATTTTGAGGTTTCTGCTTTTAGCTTTAAATTAAAAACAAAGATTTACCTTTCTACCTCCTACAACCACAACAACAGACAAAAATGTATGAAATATATGAAATAATATATTTTAGCCTTTGAGAAAACAATAGTCAAACAATAATTCATAGGAGAAAGTAAAAGAAAATTATGAGCCTTACAGTTGTATTGGCTCTGTGCCTAGAGAGGATTTCTAGGCCTAAGCACAGGAAGGGAAAGTCAAACTAAAGGTTGTCATCTCCCTCATTTGTGGAAAAGAAGTTCAGAGTCCAGGAAGTCAAGGAAGTCAGAATTCAAGAACAGGAGAAAACTACATAGGGACTCCAGAATTCTGTGAGATTTCTCTTGAGTTTGAGTTCCTATTTGTTCATATATGTGAGGAAATTACTGAGGTGGAGAAAGAACCAATGGAAAGAATGAGGTAGAAAAATCCTTGGAGCTCATACAAAGTTGGATTTAGTTCATGTTTCCAGTCAGAATGAAAAGGCTTGAATTCACCTCAGGGACAGTACCCAGAATGTCTCATTAGTAGGGTCAACCATAGTCAAACTACAGGTTGTTCTGATCTCCCCTAACAAAGTTTATAAACAGACTTTGACAGAACTAAATTGATCCCAAGTAATCTCACATTTTAAGACACAAAAATACGTGAAGGAATACAAAGAGAAAACAATCCACCACCCAACAAAGTAAAATGCAAACATTCTGTCATTGTTTTCTACATTGGATTGTGTCTGTTGAAAAGATATATTGAAGTCCTGATACCTGTGATATGATCATATTTGGAAACAGTGTATTTGCAGATGTAATCAAGTTAAAATGAGGTCATTAGGATGAACCCTTAATCCAATGACTGGCATTCTCATAAGAAAATAAAAATTGAGAACAGACATATACAGAGGGAAGATACCATGTGAAGACAGAAACAGAAATTGGAGTTATGTCGCCAGAAACCAAAAAATAGCTAGGCTACCAAAAACTGGAAGAAACATGGAAGGAGGCCACCTAGAGACATTGAAAGGAGCTGTTTTGGTCAGGTTTTTCACTGCTGTGACCAAAAGACTCGACAAGAATAATTTCAGAGGAGGAAATAAGTTTATCTTTGGGTTCACGGTTTCAGAGGTCTCAGTCCATAGAGAGCCAACTGCATTTGAGGTGAGGTAGAATGTCATGGCACAAGAGTGTGGTAGAGTAAAACAGCTTCCTATATCACCAGGAAGGAGAGAGGGAGGGGAAGAGAGAGAGACAGACACTGACTTCGCTCACCCCAATGACCCGCCTCTTTCAGTCACACCCTGCCTGCCTACAGTTGCCACCCAGTTAATCCCTATCAGGGTGTTAATGCACAGATTAATATATGACTCTCATAACCCCATAATTTCACCTCTAAACTTTCTTGCATTGTTTCACACATGGGCTTGAGCTTTTGGATGAAATTTAATATCTAAACCATAACACCTGCCAACACTTTGCAGAATTCTAGCCTCCAGAACTATATGAGAATACCTTTCTGTTGTTTTAAGAACCCAATTTGTCAAAAATGTTTGCAGTTACATTTGGAAGCTAATACAAGTAACCAATCAAAACTTACCAGGCATACAAAAATACAGAAAAATTTGAGAAATATGAAAGAATAAAATTAATTAATAGAGATGAAGATCTAAAGTGAATCAGATGATAAAATTAGGAGACAATGAAAACTTGTCCCTTATAAATATACTCCATCTTGTTTAAGAAGTTAGAGGAAAGAGTGTGCATAATGAGAGATGAGATATGGAAAATAGAAAAAGTGCAGCATCAAACTTCTATGGATGCAAATTATAATGATGAAAAATATACTGGTTGTGATTACTGGTAGATTGCACACTGTAAAAAAAGATTACTGAGCCTGAATATGTAGCAAAAGAAACTTTCCAACATGAAATGGCGAAGAAGAGTAAAGAAAAAAGATGAACAAAGCATCAACGATCTATAGAACAAAATTACATGGGTGTGTTGGTAATTAGAGTTCTGTAATAGGGGAGGGAGAGTAAGACAGAAAATAAAATTAAAGATAATGGCCAAATCTTCCAAATTTGATGTGAACAATAAACCTACTGATCCAAGAAGCTCAATGAATTCAAAGTAGGAAAACTGAAAAATTTGCACGAAAGCACATCATAATCAAATTGCTTAAAATTAGTGATAAAAGCAAACTCATTGAAGCCACCAGGAAAAAATGATACACCAAGGGTTAAAAGTAAAAATGACAGCAGAACTCTTGCTGAAATTCAAGCCAGAAAGCCGTGCAATAACATCTTTAAAGCTTCACAAAATAAACACTTACATACACACACACACACACACACACACACACCACTCACAGAGACAAAAGACTGTCAACCTAGAATTCTGCACCCACCCAGCAAAAAAAATTTTCAAACTTATTTTTCATATACAAAGCTTTTAATTTTGGATCTTGTCTCTGTTCATTCTGCCTCCATTCATTTATATTCTAGTAAAAACAGCTTTTTTCCAGTATTCTCAATGTACCTAAATTCATTCCCAACTGAGAAACATTGCTCCTGTTGTTTCTCTGCCTGGAATGTTCTAACCTTAGACTTTTATAGCCTATCATTATGTATGTCTAAGCTTGGACCGTCTTTGATCACTCTAGCTATGGAGGCTGCATGATTAAAACTGATCCAAATTGACTTTGCAGTAAGTTTATGGAGCTTTTTATGAGGTGTACATGAACATTCTTTCCCAATATACAAAGAAAAGTTTAAAATTTGACTGTCCTCAAAAGATCCAGGAATTATAAATTATCCAAATATGTTGTCTAATGATTTATTTTGGTGATATGGAGACTGATAGGATTTTGCTGATGGCTTTGAGAAAAATTAGGGAAGTTAAAAATAACTCTAGATTTTGTGACCTCCATGACTAAGACAATGAGATGAATAGTTTTTCATGAAAAACAAACACAAGGAAAGAGGAAAAGCATGAATTGGCCACCAACCACAGGAGAGACATGTAAAAGAAAGTCACATATTTACTTCTCAAGAGATGCTAGACCCAGATGATTTTATTGTTCATTTTCCTATACTTCTCAAAGAAAATGTGAATTTCTGTGTTCATTAAGTTTTCTTAAAGCCTAGAATTACATAAAACACTTCAAATTTCCTGATCTAGTGACTAATCTCAAAACTTAATTCAAAAAAACCAGTAGTATATCAATTATAAGTATAAATGAGAATATTAATATATACTAGAAAGTGATTACAAAAATGTAACTTAACCTAATTTTTTGTTTCAGAAACATAAGTAGTTTAAAAGTGAGAGTTCTGTTATTGCATCTTACATTATTACCATATTACAAAATAATAAAATCATTTCAGTACTCAATGGGAAAAATTATATTTTAGAGGTAAGAGAATTGAGATGTAAAATGGTTAAAAAACACTTTCAGAATAGAAGAGATCATATGTGACACATCTGAGATTTAATTGCATGTCTTTCTGACTTTGAAAACCCTTTGCTTTGGATTAGATAAAATTAGTTGTTGCTGAGTCTTGAACACCCCTGAGTAAATTATAAATTTTCTTAATAAAGTATTTCAAATTGTTGAATCATTTAGTATGTGACAGAGAACCTGGCTTTTAGTAAGAAGCCAAAACCTTTCCAGAATATGGTGTGTGATGATGTCATTCACTGAGTTGTAGATGACCGTGGTAGGTATAAGACTTTGGGAAGAATGGGATATTATGTTTTACAAATTTGGTCTCCCAACTGGGAAATTAAACTTACACAGTTTTAATATGATCAGTTTTGGTTACGTGAATGTGTATGTGTGTGTGTGTGTGTGTGTGTGTGTGTGTGTGTGTTGCAGTACTGTGCATTGAACTCAGGGTCTAGAATAGGCTAAGGAAATGCTCTGCCTTTGAGCTACATCCCCAGCCCTCATTTTAGTATTTAATCTTACCTCTATTACTTCTTTTTCATACTCACTGGTTTTTGCTTGTACATTTTGCTTGATGTGTTTTTTTTTCTTCTTCACGATATTTTTGAAATTTTTCTTTCATTTATATTCCACTAGAATTTATTCCTTAGACTGGTATTCTCCTATCGGCATCAAAAATTAATCAATATGCACAGCTGGCAGAGAGGTTTTTAAAACACACATCTGACCATGGTGGACTGTATACAGAATTCTTCCATAGTTTTTAGTGCCTTGGGATAAAATTCATTACTACAATTTATCTTATGTCAGAGCTTTACTTCTTACAAATTTTACTCACAATGCTTCTACAACAACAACACTTTTAAATTGCTTTTATAAAGTTCTGCAAGTAAAATGGTGTATTTTTTTTATTCTTTTGACATGTTCTTGCTGTAGCAAAGCTTCACTCTTGATTAATTTTCACCCCATGGCCAGTGAGGGAGAGAAACTCAGTTGACAGCAAATCAAGAACTGGAACATTTCATAACACACGTTTAATTGAATATGGAAGAATGAGAGCATTTTAAAGAGTTATAAAATGGTTCTTGAGTAAACTCATTATAATTAAGGTGTCAAATGGTCAGAGGGCACCACACAATGGAGTGAAGAGATAAGTTCCTGCAAAGACTATTTCCTTGAACAAAATACCAATATGTTAGTCTTTATCTTCCAGTCTTATACCCTGCTTAAGCTTGAAAGTACAGACTCCATTTTTTAAGGACAAACTCAAAAGTTAGATGTTAAATTCAGTGGAGAAAAATTGGGTTTGATTAGTTTTAGGGACATCCTTTCCCCTGGGGAGTCCTATGAGTATGGATTACTGGAGGTCATAGATTATTTTAGTTTACAGGTGAATGATTAGTGTCCTTCATGGTGCTATCAATAAACCGTTTTGTAGGAATGTGTTAATTCAAACTTCCCTTATTTCTTTACTTCTTTGCAGATGGACCTATGCCACAGAACCCTGCGTGTTTCACTCCAGGATGCAGACTTCTGAAAGCTCTTTAGCCAGAATCCATTTGATTCCTACTATTCATTCTCAAGTATGTCATCCCATGAGACTTTTGGAAACATTTCCATCTTATGGTGGCATGGGAATTAAACACTACATTTATGTCTAAAGTATGCATGGTGCCTGACAGAGAGAAGTAAATAAATCCTAGCTAGAATGTTTCCCTCTCAGCAACTCTGCATGGGAATCCAAATGATCAGTGTTTTAGGTAATCATGAAAATTAAGCATGATTTAAACTAATTTTAACAATCACTTCTAAGTTAAGTAGTTTGAAGATTTCTCACCCATGTTAGAAGTCCTACAGCTACAAAAATCAGAATCTTTTCTTTTACTTCATATGGATACTGACAATGTTTTCTCCTCTCTCTCTCATAGTTCTAAAATTTCTTTGCCCAGCAAATTCCTTTCTTTCTGAAACTTTCTCAAAATATGGCTGAATTTTGGTGTATGCAAACACAGTCACATTTTTTTTTCCAGCTTCTCAGAGCTGGCTCCAAATTAACCTCAATGGAATTGCAGATATTTTCAAACTCTGTGCACATAAGTTTATGATACATCTCTTTGATCTCAAATATAATTAATATATGTACTGTGTATTGGTTTTATTGTTTTTAGGCATAAATTTTGTCTATTTTTTTTTAATTGGAATGCATTCTATAGTTGATGTTGAATGGCAATTTTAATGTCAGGCCCTTCCCAACCAACCTGTCCTCCAAGTTTCAATGAGTTCTAAAACACGATCTGTCATACAGTTGAATAATTACTAAGGTCTATTCTTTATGTCCTACCTACTATAGTATTCTTAAGACTGCCACATATTGCCTCCGCATACTGTTAAAACATTTTTGTACCATATCTAAATATAATTTTTCTATGTGCCATGCCTGAAAAGTTTGAGAAACATGAAAGTAGGACCTTCATCAAGTTTTCTGTTACATTCCTGTATATCAAAGGAAGGGAATAGTGGTCTTCTTGTTTCCCCTTGAAGTAAGATTTTATTAAGCAGCAAAAGAAAAAAAACACATAAATGCTTTCTTTTTCTCTCTGAAACAATAAGTCAGAGATTCTGTAGCTTCCCTGTTGTGTCTTTGGATAGTTCTTACATGTGTGCACAATTACTCAAAGGATCTTGGTAACTGAAGCTTCTGTTGTAGGTTCAATCTAGCATTTTAATGATTCCAGGGCCCAGATTTCTAAATTCTCTTGACCTTCTCATTTTGAAGGCAAGATGGCATCTGACAATTAACTCTCATAGAATTATTCTGATGAGGAAAGCGTGGGACCTTCTGTTTACATCTTCTTGATGAGAATTGCATCATAAATTGCTAAGGAGTCTGCGAGGAAAAACATAGCTATCTAACCTCCATATCAGAAAAAAGAAGCCGAGAAGGAACTTAGAAATGCATGTTGAACAAGTCAACCTAAAATATTTGTAACTTTTCTTACGGAGGTTTAATTTCTGATCTCATTTTAGGATTGTTTTTTTTCCCATCTTTTTTAGTAGCTGCAAACCTACAAGCAGGAAGTTGGCTGAAAAGTATACTCAACTGAAAACATGGTTCTTTTTGTTTTTGATCGAAAAGGACAATGACTCTTATAATAGTGCCAAAACCTAAATTGTAGAACAAGAGCCACACACACACACACATACACACACACACACACACACACAATCAGGCAGGGAGAAATTCTGGGTCCTCACATAGGAACAGGGGCCATGTTCCTGTTGGATTTTAATGTGGCTACAGACTAATACATGCTATAAATGGGATTCCTGTTATGTTTTGTACTTTTGGACCAGAAAGACTACTGTGGTTATCTGTTCCTATCTTAATATCCTATGTCAATGTGTGAGTGCCAGATAACTCTCCCTTTAGTTCAAAAACATTCAAATTAGGAGTGACTATACTACAGAAGGTGATATCCTCAAGGAACTGTACCTCTGGAGCTTTATGCATACTGAACTTTGGTTTAGATGAGTTATAATTTGATCTCTACAGTAGCTGAATATTGCCTATGAAAAAAAAATCACTGTAAGTGAAGTATGAAATGGGAGGGACTGGGTTTTCCAAAGATGACTATATCACTGCCCCTGATTCCTTAAAATGTTTTGCAACATAACTTACCAAAACATTAAAAAAGCTGAATCTGTGTTCCAGCTCTTTGAGAATGGGCAGGCCCTGAGACTGCTTTGATCAATAGGAGACAGCAGCTATTCTACTGTGTCAGTTGAGGCATAGTCCTAGCATGGGTTGAGTTGTGTCCCCCAGACACAATATGCTCAACTCTTAATCTCCAGGAACTCAGAATGGAACTTATTGGGATATAAGGCTTTTACAGATGTAATGAGATCCTAGGAAGGCCCTAATCCAATATGCCCAGCGTCCCTGTTAAAAGGAAGCAAAAATACAGAGACGGAAGCATGCAGAGGAGGCCGAGGTGTGTACCACTCCATATTGATAAGAGACAAGGAATCCCCATGGCTGTTAGATGCCCATGATGTCAAACATTTTCAGGGGGAGTGTGGCCTAGCTGACAACTTGATTTTGTACTTCTGTTCTCAGATCTGGAAGACAAAAAAAAATCCATTGCTTTAAGTCACCCAGTGTATGATATTTTGATACTGGAAACTAATCCAAGCTCTTTGTTGACTTGGCAGCCTCTTGATATACTCATTTTGAGGATCCTGCTTCTTAGAAGCACATGACTTGCTTTGAGAATTCCAAGTCATTTGGAAAGGCCACATGGAGGCAATGTTTTGAAATGACTGTTTAAAAGGCACAGCCATGTTCCTCTTTAACAGTCAGTGGGTTTCCAGCCATGAATAGGAGCCCTGTTGGATATCCACATCCGCTGAGCCTTCAGATAACTACAGTCACCACCTCAATCCAACTGCATGAGAGACTGTAAATGAGAACTGCCCAACTAGGCCTGGTGAACCCACAAACCCCGAGATAAAATAGAAACTGTGAATGAAGTCACAAACTCTTGGGGTATTTTATTATAAAACAACAGATAATGAGAACCATAAGCTTGATGTTAACACTTCTAAAATTTCCCTTTTATTTTCAATGAATAGCTGCGTTTTTAATCTGGGTACTATTGTTTATCAGCCAGGTTTTCAGCCAATTGAATTTGAGTCACTTTTTTCAATACTGCAATTTAAAGTGAGCCTAGTTCAAATAGATTAAATAATTGCAAAACAAGGCAGTGATAATTACAACTCAATCATTCTTCCAGTATGAAAATGTGTTACAATGTCCATAAAAAGCATCCAGCATTATTACATTATTACTAGGCTGCCTTTCAGCATGTCACTATCTAACTAAAACAAACACAGATACTGCTACTGCAATGACGAGACCTATAACATATAAATTTTTTTGTTTATCTAGTAAACATATCTTTGTCCATGTTACTAGATTTTTGTGAAGCTATGCCAGGTAATTGCAGCATGTATCACCCTGCCCTGCAAAGTTAGCTCAGTTTAATCTTCCTTTGGACTGAAATTGCCATCACCATCATCTACACTCATCAATACTTACTCACACACCTCTGATTACTTCAAAAAGTCTGCTTAAGGAACCAGGCAAGTCACTGTTTCTGCCTTTAAGGGAGAAATGAATTAAGCATTAAATACTGGTTTTCAAAAGTACAAATCAGAAAGACTCAAGAGACATTTAGCTTATTCTGAATCAAAAGATAATCTCAATCTATACTGCAATCTTATTTCTCATTACTATTTTTTCATACCTTTTCCATTTTGGGCACACTGTAGGAACTTTTCTCCTCACCTTATATATTTTTCAAATTATCACTAAAAGATATACAACCCTTGGATTTCACATAGCCATTGACTATATCTTACAAAAATTATAGAATTTTATGCAGATAATTTTGTACATTGAATAACAAAATTTTTCTGCATAGATACCTTTATGTTAATTTTTATGAATTAAATATTTTCTCTGCCCTCCAATATTTTATTATTCAAATATTGAATAATCAAAATCATAATCATACCCATAATCATAATCATACCCATAATCATAATCAAAATCATACCCATCTCACCACCAAATTTCTGGACTACAATTTCAAGGAAGCCTTTTGGCTTCACCAAAATGAATCTTGTCATGTATTTGATCACCTACTAGTATTTTGCCTTCTATTTTGTGCCTTTAGGAGTTTACCATAAATCTTAGGTCTTAATTCACAGCACTAAACTCACATCATAAAAGTTCTATGTATTCAGTGTCTTAAGGAGCTAATTGACTTCAGCATTTCTAGTGTCTCATGTATTATATATTTGTCATAGGTATATATTTATATAAGTTTATTTACAAGTGAATAAGAATACTTACTGACTGATAGATTGTGAAGAATTGCTTTCTCTCTGGTGCGGATGAAGTCAATAATTTAGTAAAAGCAAAAACCTTAACAAAGTTAGCACTTATGTTTTCTAGAATGTGCACCATGCAGATATAAGGAGCACATCAGTAACTAACTAATAGAAGTAAGATCATTATTTATAATAACCTAAAACTGGATAAACATTCGGATGAACTCCAAATGGGAAGATGAAAAACTCTTGTGGTATATTCAAACAATAGAACACTAAAAAGCAATTTTTAAAAAATGCATCTTTGATGTATAAATTCACTTGGGTGAGTCTCAAAAATATTTTTAGTGATTAAGTGAGATACAATAAAATGCAAACTGCATTATTACACTTTTTAAAAGTTCAAAAACTGGAAAAGAATTGTGATAGAAATATATTTTTCCAGTGCTGAGACAACTCAATGGAGCAAACTAAAACAATTTTAAGTATAAATCAACATATCCACAATTATGTGGAAAAATTAATATGAGGAAAGAAACAATGATTACCTATAGAATATTTATAAAATAAAGAGCTAGTATGATTTACTAGACCTAAAATGAATATGCAAAACCACAGACACTTATTCTTTTGATGCTTATGGAACATTTGCAAAAACTGACCTCATAAATTTCATATGAGAATTCTCAAAAATTTCAATTAGCAGTATCATAATATATCCTTCATGAAATTATATATAACATATTTTCTAAACATAATAGAAGCAATGACTAAAAATAATTTCATATATATGCATGTATTGCACATATATACATATACATATATGTATACATATACACTGATCAATTGATAGATACAGTATTTGGACAAAACACATTGCTAAATAACTCATATATTAAAGAGAAACAAAATTTAAAGTAGAATTCAAATGGAACTTTTAACCTGTGAAAATATGTGACACACAATATCCTTTTGTGTGAATGTGATCACCATGCTGACAGAAGTTCTGATCTTATTTTATCTTTTGTTAAGAGTATCCAGGGAAAAGAACTTTGTATAAAATCATCCAAGTGATATATATTGGGAACAACTTTTTAAAAAGTACAGTGCATATGACAAGACAAGAAAAAAATATGTTTATAAGAAAATTGCTCCAATGCAATGGTCCTTAAAGTGGGGTCCTGGTACAGCAGTCCCATCAGTATCACCAATGAACAAGGTGCCCTCATGCAGCCATTAGAAATTCTATGTGTGGGGTCCTGTATGGACTTTAATAAGACATTCTCATTCATATGCACCCTCAAGGTTCACAAACACATCCAAGTAGTCTAGAAGTTTCCAAATGACTTCCTGTCTTCCCAGTTCAGCTGATTTCTCTTAACCTTATTATACTTCACAATGGGTCTCTTTTTATGTATGGCATCAGATTTGGCATCACTCAGGAAGATCCAGAATTAGACATTCTATTAAAAATATGTTTGAGCCCTTGAGAATAAATTTATAAATACTGGAAAAAGAATAAGTAATGTAAAAGAATACAGAGAAGTTTGATCATCATATGGGTTTTATATATTAAAAAGAAGTATACTCAAGATCATGTGTACACAGCAGAGTACTCATAGTTAGTGTGTCTATTTTATTCAATCAACAGCTCTTTCCTTACCCAGGATTCCCCCTGCTCCAAACCAAGAGAGAAAATTTATGCCAATCAAGATGTAAAGGATGTTATGATTTGAGTAAAAAAAATTCAGATAATCAAACAGGAAGGAAGGGAGATATGCTTGTGAAGAGGTACCTCAATAAGCTCCCAAAGCAGTTTGTTCCCAAATTGCACAAACTCTGATTGAGTTTTATAGTTATTATTGTTCCAGAAACAAAAGACCTTTATTTTTGCTTTCATAGAACCAGCTATGTTGATTTCCTTTCTAAAGAAAGCCTAAGCCCTAACAAGATAACAAACACCCATATAAATCTAATAAAAACTAGACAACTTGATTTTCTACTAAAAAGCATTATGGTGAATAATTAAATACAGTTTGATTGTTTGCTGAGACTTTAGTATCAATGGTGCTTTAGGGGGATAAAATGTGTTCCATAAATGTGTTGTTTGGGTTTAGTGTGCAAATAACCATTTGAATGATATTTGTCAAAAACAGAATCTCAATTTCCCGTGATATGTGGGACAAATTTTCCAAGACTGAGACACGATAGTTAGAACTAAAGTGCAGAGAATAGATAACACAGTCTTATTTTCATCCCTTAGCCTTCTTTGGTTAGATGTAAGGTTAAGCATAGACAAAAATGAAGTCATTAGACTTTCTCAAGATATATATCTATCTGAGTCACTGAGCTTTGAAATTCACCAAAGAAGCTTTAGGTTATAGCCTCTTGCTCTTCTCATTCTAATTGAATGAAATGGCTCATTTATGTGTAAGTTTTAATTCACCATCAACTGAGGACAGATAATACTGGTGAAAGCATCCTGAATATAATATTTTCAAAATGAATCTCAGTTTGAGCTATATTAGATTACAGTGAATTTAAAGGTAGTATGATCAATTATTATGGAGGGGAATGATTTATAATAAGTTCTTAAACAACTAGCTACTTGAGATAGACTTGGAGGGATATAGGTTTGAACTGATGAGGGAGAGGAGGTGTGAGAAAAATAAATGCACAGAGATGAAAAGTAAAGTGACCTGGTACAGAACAATTACAAAGGGACCACACTGATTCCTAATGACAAAGCTGGTCATTTCTCTCAACATTTTAAATTACTAAAAAATAAGCCAGTAGGTTTTTGACAAAGAACAATTGGTTTTCTTGTGTCTGGTGAAGGTTTTCTCCTTCAGCTATTTTAGATAGATGATTTTTCACCCTATGGAGAAGACAAACATGATAGAATAATCTGTTAAGACTCTGGAATCAAATAAACTTGATCTGGGATCTAACCATCATTTCCTAGCTGACTGTCTATCAACCAGAGCTTGGTGTCTCTCTGCCTCAACTTCCCAGTACACGATATGAGGTCAGACATCATTGTTACATAGAAGAGTGTAGACAATTTTCCTTATTACCCAATAAGCAAGATAATGTAATAGGGACTTGGTAATTTTCCAATAGCTGTTATCATTTTACATGTGTTAGCATTAGTATTATAATGATCAACATAATCAGAGAGAGAGAGAGAGAGAGAGAGAGAGCGAGAGACTGAATAAATTGCTTAATCTCCTTGGAACAACCTCATTGCATAAAAATTCAGCACCAAGGACAGCTTTATTCCCACAGTAGCTAAATTGAACAGGGGCCTGTGACACAAAATGAGTCTCAGGTCCTTTTTTTAAAAAATTTACCTAGTCTCTTGTTGGCAAGTGGAGTGCAACTACATGGCTGATGTTTCATTATACATTACACCAGGAGACACATGAGTTTCAAGAGTTGTACTTTTTTTTTTCTTGTTTTTTGTTTTCCGTGTTTAATGCCTACACTACCTAGTTGATTTTTGCACAAAGAAAGTTATAATGCTTCTATTATCCTAACTGAATCTTTTATGAATATAAAAATAAAAGCTGTAGATTCCAAGTTTTAATAATGATACTATTTAAGTATTTTAAACTGAATTTAAAAAATAGGGTATTACAGTATGAGTGCTTTGGGAAGTAGACTCTGAGATGAAGACTAGCATGAAAGAATATTATCAGAAGTACTCCTGGATTGACATCCTGGGGAGGGAAGGAATTAAGATAGTGCAGAGGAAAAAGATGGGCTACTGTTCAGTCTCAGTGAACCAACAGGCAACCCGAAGCTCAAATAGTCCTTCAGAATACCTAACATTTGGGGTGAGGAGGTAATCTTTTATGCTCTTATATTGAATAGTCTTCAGTTATGATATATGTTCTTAAAAGCAGTGACTTTGGGTAAGGCAACTTCCTTAGCCAAGACAATTCCAAAATACAGCTGGGATTGAGGAAGAGCTCAGGCAGCCCTTTCAAATGCCAGGGGAATTAAACATGTAGGCCTACACAAGTATCCTTCCAGCATATCATAACATCAGTACACATCACAGGGAGAAAGGGAAAATAAATACAGATTCCTATCTACTGTCTACACTCACCTGTGCATGTAGGTGTATGCACACATTTAGACTTATATATAGGTATAGATATTTCTTTTTAACAAAAACTTGATCACGAACAGAGGCTGCTATATCATGATGCAATTCAATTGAATGAAAATTTATAGCCAGATAAATAAGATAGTGATAAATAAATACCAGGAAGAGTAAAGGCCACAGCTTCAATGTATATTCTCTGCTCTTATGGTTTCTTTACTTAATTTTCTTCTCTTTTTTTGTCCTGCAGATTGAACTCAGGGCCTCAAGCATGCTAAGCATTTGATAGGTTCCCTACATTACAAGTTCTCAGTAGCATAAGGTTTTAGAAAATTTTTAAAAAATGATAATTTTGGTTGAGCTTGATCTGTTTTTTTCCTAAAATATTCTTTGAAGAAGAATAAAAGGAGGATTTGATTAATCATTTAAATTTTTATTGGAATTTTCTTCTGTGGACAACGAAATAAGTGATTTCCTGGGCAGCACAAAAAGTGTTTTCCAGAAGAGAGGAAAAAAGAAATGACAGTTTACTTAGTGTAATAGTAGCTTGTACTCTGCCGTACACTCCACTTATTTAGACACATCTGTAATCAGTAGTAGTGAGCACTTGGCTATTGCTGTGCTTCAAAGTAAATGCAAAATCTTTCATCGTCTCAGGTTGAAGCAGTGCCATTTATCATTAAGTGAAACACTGTACTGTGAGGATAGTTTTAGCTTAGCCTTTTCTCACCTTTCAACCTCTCAGCTAGAAACATGCCCATTTGTCTTTAGGAGAAACATTACACTGAGGATGGTTTAAACTTGAAAGCTTTTTGTTCCTGAAGTAGCAGTGCCTCAAAACTTAATCACAGACCTTTCTTCTCTTCTTTTTTATATCCCCCACTTCCTTATTTTGAATTAGTTTCTGCATATCAGAGATATCCTTTGATCTTTGACTTTTTGGGACTGGCTTATTTCACCGAGTATGATAGTCTCCAGTTCCATCCATTTACTGGCAAATGTCATAAAGTCATTCTCTTTATAAGAATAGAAGAAAGATCAGTGAATGAGACAAAGGGGAATGAAGGGAAGGAAAAGACAGTGGAATGAAGCTGACCTAACTTTTCTACACATGTATATGAATATATCACAGTGAATCTCACCATCATGCACACCCAAAAAAGACTAAAAAAAAGACTATAAATGGATAGCAAGAAGATGAAAGGAATACAGGGACCAGAACAGGGAGAGGGAGAAGGGGAGGTAAAGGGGAAATACTGGGGACTGAATTGGAACAAATTATATCCTATGCTTTTATAATTATGTAAAAATGAATTCCATTGTCAAGAATAACTAAAATGAATCAATAAAAAACTTAATCATAGAGATATGGAACTTCAAAACAAAAAATTCTTATTTAAGACTTTTCCTTCACTTACAAGACAACATAATTCTATCCTAAAATATTCCTACTCATATCCTTTGCTGGGTAAGTCAGTGTCCATACTATTTGTTGAAGCACTTTGACTATAGTGTAACCTACCCATGGTTAAGTTTGAATTGTTATAGAGCAGAAATTAAAGAAAGCATGAAGAAGAAAGGTTTAAAAGCATTTCTTCTCTAACTGCTCTTCGAGGACATTTTATATATAATTTTTTTAAAAAAAGATTTCAGACATACTTAAGGTCCAAAAATTAATAGTATTCACTGTTTTATTTTCAATTTTAATATGTTTGTAAATGTATACATTAATCTATACAAGTTGCATACATATACATATCAAGTTCAAAATAACCAGAAAGTAGCAAGTTCCAGATATTGATTTCAATTATTTCCAAATAAGTATATAGTATCTCTATTAAATAACAGTTAATGGTACCAATAAACAAGGATGACAGATATATTTCAAGTCATAAACCAATTCTCAGAATTTCACAGAAACTCAATGGATCACTCTATTACAAATTCTTACCCTATAACCAGACTAAATGAGGAAAATATGGTAATCATTTACAGATATTTATTCTGGGTAGAGTGTGGTAAGTATTGGCATCTCCTCAGAGGAATCAAACCAATAATTACAAATAGAATTTTGTTTCCTTGAGTAGATGAACCACATAAGAAGCACCTGTAGGTTTGGTTACTTTATTTGTTTTGAGTGAGGCAAATTTATTCCAACTCAAATAACATCACTTTAATTCCACAGAAATGTTCCCAGCAATGAAATGATCCTATAGTAAATGGAGAAAGAGGACATTCTCCTTGAAATCTTGGAGAATTTCCTGTAAATTTGAATATATAAATAAATAAAACTTGACCCTTAATATGTATTACTAAAATATAGTCCTTGGGAATAAGTCAAACCAATCTGTGCTCAAAAATAGTAAAAGCAAAGCCAAGTTCTTTCCTCTCCGATACAATCATCAAGGTCTCTTTATTCCACATACTTCACACATTAAATCTAAGGTTAATGTAGAGATGAGTTAAAAAGGCAGTGTGATATATAGATTTCTACTATGAAATCCAAAATATCACCTCCCCCCCCAGATTTTATCTACTATTTTTGTATACCTTGATCAAATGAATATCACTAATTAATGATGACTGTAAGCAAGTAAAACATTAGCTGATTCTTTCCTTTCAATGCATTGATATGAACTTGACTGCAATGCCGGTCCTTTTTACTTCATTTGATTTGGATGACAAAAATATACATATAACCCTTGAATAATGCTAGCTGCAACTCTAATATGAATCCCTGGCTGTGCTTTTCTGATAATAATTTACATGTATGTTTTCTGTCTACAAGGTAGGACCTTCATGCTGCATTCTCTAAAGAGAAGGATCCTGTTTCCATACATGGTAGAAGGGACAGAAGGTGAGAAAAAAGTGAACTCTATCAAGGACTTTCATAAGGGCCCTTAATCCTATTCATGAAGACTCTGCTTTTGTGAGTTAATCCCCTTCCAAAGGACTTGCCCTCTGAGATTATTGCATTGAGTATTAAGTTTCAACATGAATTTTTGAAGGAATAAAAATGTTCAGTATGAAAAAATGGTGGAATGAGACAGACATCATTACCCTATGTGCATGTATGATTAACAAGAATGATATGAATGTACATCACTCACAACCATAGAAATGAAAATTTGTACCCCATATGTGTACAATGAATCGAAATGAAGTCTGTAAAAATAAAAAAAACATATATATATATATATGTTCAAACGATAGCACTCACATGAATGACACCTGGGCTGAGAAAACTCAGAAGACTGAGATTTCAAACTGTAGAGTCTGTATGTATCTTCTCATGTGACTTTGCTTCCTCAGAGGATGGTGGTTTCAGAGTAGTCAGATTTTTTATGTGGCTATTCAGGTCTCCCGAAAAGTGTTCTAGAAAACAAAGCAAGAAGTCCCAGGGTCTTTTATAACCAAGATTTAGAAGTAGCCATGTCATTTCCACAGCATTGCATTGTTTATAAGCAACCCATTAGCTCACTAAAATTCAAGAGTACCTTACCTCCTAACAAATACAGTGTTATGTGGAAGAGAAATATTGCTGTGATCATCTTTGAAAGGAATCTGACACAAAATATTTTATTGAGTACAGATCCATTATTAAGCAAAACCATACCATTAAATAACATTTGTGTGTTTAGTTAACAAATGTCTACTAACTGTCATACACTTAATAAGCTTTCATTCAGGAGGCCCCAGGTTTGAATCAAGACAAATTCATGGGTTTTGCCCTCATGAAATGCACAATATAATTAAACATAAAAATGGCTGCAAAATTATTGAAAAAAATTTTTATACTAAAGGGTTGTAGATATTCAATGATGGGGCTCAAAAAAAAATCAAGTAGAGAAAGTTTGTGGTCTTGGCATATGAGGAACCAATTCTACTCATCAAGGAGCCCTAGTGTGAACAATGACAAGTAAGAAAAATGTGTTTCTCTCAAAACACATAAAAGATAAGTAACTGTGAAAAATGGGAACATAAAAGAAGATATAAAATCTCAAAGGGAGGATAGAAAATGACTTATGAAGACAATAGCATTTGAAAATGCAGAAGATTTGATGAAGAAAAGGAAGATAAACATTGATGATTTCCTAGGCAAAGCCTATACAGAAACATCCATGTAGTCAACTGTGGCAAGAGTATCTGTTTTTAGTGAAATGTTGGAAGATGACAAAAAAAATATGATCACAAAGTGGTGAACCTAATACTTTTCTGAATAAAATGTTTACTTCAGGTAGCAGAGGTGAGGGCATGATGAGAGATAAGCTTCAGGAACTCATCTCAATCCAGAAGTAGTGAAGGAAGCGGTGAAACAGTAAAAGAGTTGGTGATAATGAACTCTACTTGGAGTCTCTTTTAGTCGTTGGAATGCTTGTTTATTTTTTATTCCAGTCAAGCCACTTTTTCTACCAGTAGTTATGCAAAACATTTATTTCTTTAAAACAATAATAAATAATTGGTTCTTTAAAACAATGATTGAGAATTTTTATTCTTTTTGAAATTTTTTTGTTACTTCTCTGATATTTCTTTAGTGGCTTAGAAAAAAAGTTGATATCCATGTATGTTGTAATTGACATGCTGTTTTAAAACAATCACTCACAACAAATAATGTAAAGTGAGACATGTTGAGATTTTTACACAATGTTTATAGTCTTATGCATTCTACATCATCTGATATGGACTCTGCTCAGGATATACTGACTCTTCCATGTGATACAGGGATGTCTTCCATAGAAAATAAGTGAAGGTATTAATAATCTATATACATCAAATATAAGTAGATAAATGTGTACTATAAAACATATGTACACGTCATGCTTGCTATTTTAAAGATTATAAATACATGTTTATTTCAAATTAATAATCTATATTTCTTTATTTTTAGATAAAGAATACATGTTGACACAAATTCTAGGATATTTTTCATGTGCTCTTCTATATCTTCTTCCAAACTCTTAGAAGTGCATTAATGTCATTTTGGATGTCTGGTGTGAATGCATGGAAATAAAAATATTAAGAATGAAATGGAGAGGAAAGAAGAAACAGCCAAAATGTAATTGTCATATCAATGAATATGGAGATTTAGGTATTCCTTTGAGAACTCTCAGAGGGTTAGTGTATTTTACCCAGTGGGATGGGATCTGGGCTGCTCTGAGCCAAATACCTACAATTAAAATGATGAATATCAAAAGTTCTGTCTTGGTGCTTAAAGGTTATTTCTGAAACTCATATGCATCATCTTCAATAAGAAATCAAAATTACATACAGTGCCAAGACTATACCTACCAAGAAGTGAATGTATCAAGTTATAGAAGCCATCTGACTTGAAGAGTTAAATAACATGACAACATACACAATAAATCAGTGTGTATTTTATATAACTTCTACCATGGTAAATAATTACCTTTCAAAGAAGAAAAGATGCCAAAACATTTGTTTGCTGAAAGACCCCTTTAAGCTAAGTGCTGAGTGCAATTCATTCTAACACTTTTCAGTATTTACCTTTTTCAGCTTACCTCATCCAAATGATCCACGGTCAGTACAACAGAAGACAAATGTGTCCATGGAGTTGGTTTTGGAAGGAAAGCAGAAGATAAAAATTAATGTCTATGAGTTTGGAACATAATGCAGTGAAGGAGCAAATTTAGAGTAGGAAAGATGTGCATGAGAACACAGGGGACAGATGGATGGGGACCAGGTTTATCTCAGAACAGGAGAGTAAGAAGTTCTTTAATGCACCATTGTCCTCCCATTCACCAAGGAGCCTCAAAACGTCAGAAATTATTTGTATCTCCAAGCGCTTTCTTCCTGTTCCTAATAGACTTTGATGACACTAGCAGTTTCCTGTCCACTCTGACTTAACTTGTTTACATAACTAAAGCAGCTCTTTTTTTTAAGTGTTAAAAAGTTCCCTTCTTTATAGCCTCTACTTTTGGGGATGCTTAACTCTTTTGGTTTTACACATTGTCACATCTTTGATATGTGTTGTCTGGGTTTATAACCCTCTGTTTTCTCCTGACCACATATCCTATGCAAAAGCCTTTGATTTTCTGGGCATTTTGTTTTGTAACTGTTGGAACCACTACTTGTTTTCTGTCCCTGACCCCAAATCTAATGCCCTCTGATATTCTTTATTAAATATCACTTACCTGACATAAAAAGTACACTATATTCATCTCCAAAGAATATTTCAAATGTTATAGTTACCAAACAGGTGTTGTGCTTTTTTAAAAAAAAATACATATATTTTGGTTGATTAACTAATTGATTTAAGAGAAAAGGTCACAAAACAACAGTCCATATACCAAATCTAGTCTATACTCTGTTTTTATAAAGAAAGTTTTATTGGAACATAGTCACATCTGTTGATTTAATTATTGTCTGTGGTTGTGCTTGCACTATAGAGTTGAGTAGTTGAAATGAGACCAAAACCTAGACTATGCACTAAATGATTCTTTACAGAAAAAGTTTACTAATTTATGATTTGGGGAGTTAGTGAAACAAGGAGACCGGTTGCATAATGCAAATATAGGGTACTGAAATTCTCCAGAAGAATGGAGAAAGGGAGTAAAGGTAACTAGGGAATCCTTTTTATTTTATTTTTGTTATTTCCATTCAATATTCACAAAAATATTCAAATATTCCTCACTAATTGAGACATTTGAATGTATCTTATCAGAAGGCTAAATTAAAGGGGAACTCAGAATAAAAATAAAAAAAGATTTTGTATGACTTTACATAATGAAGAATTAAAACCTTTTTCCTAATCAAAGATATCTGGGCTCCACAAACTGATTCAAAGCAAATTCATTCTTTGTTTTTGTTTTAGTTATTTTTATTATTATTATCTTGAACAGAAAACATGAAGCTGAAACTCGAAATACTCTTGAGAAGCAAAGTCCTGTTTATCAGATGTTTTTCTGCCCCTCTTCTCTAGAGCCAGGTCATTTCTGTTCTTTCTTTCCCCTATGGCTTTGAGAAATGAGATTATTTTGAAAATACAAAAGACAGATAGTTCTGGATAATGTGGCCAATTTCTTTTTGTGTGTGTATGTGCTCATTTGTTTGTTTATTACAAATCTGAAGGGCAAAAAATTAGTGTGAATTTGTTTTGTTTTAATTTTTGCAGATTTCAGACACTTTACAGAAGAGGATGTACAGGTGATCAATAAATATATGAAAAAGTGTTCAACATCTCTAGTAATTAGAGAAGTACAAATGAAAGCAATTCTAAGATTTCATCCTACTCCAATTAGAATGGCTATTATTAAGAACACAAACAATAATAGATGTTGGTGTGGGTATGGGGAAAAAAGGCACACTTCTACATTGCTGGTAGAGTTGTAAATGTAAAAACACTCTGGAAAGCAGTATGGAGATTCCTCAGAAAACTTGGAATGGATCCACCTTTTGACCCAGTTATCCCACTCCTTGGTTTATACCCAAAAGGACTTAAAATTAGCATACTACAGTACCACAGCCACGTCAATGTTTCTAGCAACTCAATTCACAATAGCTAGACTATGGAACCAACCTAAATGCAGGCAATTTCTTCGCTCTTTTCCTTAAAATTAATTTGGAGAAGAGTCTAAGAACTTTTTTTTGTGGTTTGGATATATAGTGTCCCCCAAAACCTCTTGTGTTAAAATATGAATGTTCAGAGGGGACATGATTGGACAGTGAAAGCTGTAACCTAATCAGTGCATCCTAATTCGAACAGACTAAGTGATAACAGTAGGCAGGTGGTTGGATGAGGTGGGTCACTGAGGGTGTGTCCTGGAAGGGTCTGTTTTCCCTCTGGCCTCTTTTCCTCTCTCTCTGCTTTCTCACTACTATGAATGGAGCACTGCTCCTCACCATGTCCTTCCACCAGAATGCTCTGCTTCATCTTGGACCCAGAGCACAGGAGTCAGTGCTGTATGGACTGAACTTCTGTTATCATGAGTCCAAATAAAATTTTTCTTCTCTAAGTTGTTCTTGTTGGTTTTTTGTTGTTGTTGTTGTTTTTATATTTTTCCTTTCCCAATGATGAAAGTTTAGCCTACAAGTTGTCCTTGCTCTTTAAGGAATGTACAGTGTATTACTGCTTTTAAAATTCTTACTATTACTTTGTAAAAAAAATTAACTTAGGCTAGGCACATAAAATATAAAACTGAGGCAAACTGCTGGCTCATAACACATCACTTCCAAGTTATTGTATATTCACTATTTTCCTTGGATAAGATAATACCATTTGATGAGAATTATGTCATGCATGCATTTCAGTTACACAGCAGGTTTTCTACTACTACAAAATGAGACCAAATGGACTGTTAAAGATGGATAGAGATTTCCCCACAACAAATAAGAACCCTTTGTGCAGAGCATCTGTTGAAATGAGAAGCAAGAGGACTCTGATTTAAACACTCTGAGGCTATGCTGAGTGATAAATTGCCTAGAGTAGGTAAGGAAATTTGAATGAAAAGAGCATGAAATACAGGCTAAAATTGGGAATAAAATTGATATCCCTACTTCTCACCAATTTTCCCTTATTAGCCAAAGTACCATCCCATGAGAAATAATTAAGAACATGTCATGTGAGAAAAGTAGGTTTACAAAAATCCAGTGAAAACTAGAATAGTGGCTCCAGTGACAGCCCCTTGTATCCTTTTGGAATGCTGGTTCATGGTGAAGTGTGAATGGGTTTCACAGAACAAACCAATTGATCACTGAACCTAGAATGTTAGAAAATTATGAGCAACTTTAAGCATCCATAAATAATTTACTTAATAATAATAATAGCAACAATAATAATGATATCTTTTGCAGTGCAGTGAATCTCATTGTTTCTGGCCTCTCTGTTCCTGACCCACAGTAGTTTGGTCCATTAGGAATCATGGTTGCAGTAATAGAATCCACTATACATAATTTCATCAGAAAAAGATTTACTGGGAAATATAAAGAGTTTGAAGAACATAAAAGGCATACCAAGAGAGACCCTTTAGGCAAGACTCAATGCTGTCTCCATGGTGAGAAGCTCTGATTAAGGAAACTACTTACATAGACTTTGTTTCCAGGTCTGTCCTCTTTCTTTAGGAAGGAAACTATAAGAACTCTAAGAACTGGAAGGCAAAGCTGCTTTTTTTTTTTCTCTTTTTATTGAATGTAGTATTGATGTTGCCTCTGTCATGATAATAAGGTAACAGAATCAGGAATTTGTCTCCCTGGTGGCTGACTCTGGATCTCAGCTGTCTTTGCTAAAATGTAAGCCAACAAAAACGACTGCCCTTGGTCCAGGCCCTTTTTCCATTTTTTTCCGTTCTTGGGTTAGGTCCCATATGTTTTCTCTGCATTAGTAGAAGCTAAACTATAATTATCTGTCTTTAGAAGCAAGAAGCAATGGAGACTGAATGGTACGTCTTTAATTTGTTTTGTTTTGAATTCTACATTTGTTATGATTTAGATATGAGGTAACCCCAAAAATACTCATGTGTGAGGAAATGCAAGAATATTCAGAGATGAAATGATTAGATTATGAAATACTTTACTAATCGATGGATTAGTCCACTAATATGAATTACCTGGGCATTAACCATAGGCAGGTCGGGTGTGACTGGAAGACGTAGGTCACCAGGGTCGTGCCTTTCCAGTTTATTATTTGTCCCTGCAAGCAAGGCTGTCTGCTTCGTGGCTGTCACAAAGCATACATAATATTTCCAAATAGGAAGCAACCTACATATCTATCATAAGGAAAAAAAATGTGATGTGTCTGTACAATGGAATATTATTTATTCATAAATTGGAATGAAGTCTTGATATATGCTACAACATTGATCAACTTGTAAAACATTAAACTAAGTGAAAGAAGTTAGGCACAAAGGCCAAGTATTACCTAAGTCTATATTTCTAAAATGTCCAAAAGACAAGAACATTTGTGGTTTCCAGTGACCAAAAGAGGAAGGAGGTGATGGTGAATAAATGTTTAATCGTTGCACAACATTTTGGGGGGAGGTGATGAGAAATTTCTGAATATACAGTGAGATAATGCACATCACTGAATTTACTAAACATCACTGAGTTGTACTCTTTAAAGTTGTTTAAAATGGTGAATCTTGTATTCTGTAAACTCTACCTCAGTTTTAAAAGATGGTTACTTGTTTGCAATTTTGAGAAGAGTTGTATGACAGATGCATAGAAACAGATAACCAAATAGTTCTCCAACTGGCTATATCACACTCTTTCTCAGTAATATAAAAACCCTACCATTGAAGTATATTACAAAATTTTTAACTTGAAATTTGGGATTAGTTTCTATTAACTACCTTTATCTATTTTATTGGGAGAGAAAAAAAAAACAAAGTGAAGTAATCAAACTTTCTGTGTTAGTTTATGAAGCCACAATATTCTGTTTATAGAAAACTTGGCAGTTAACGAAGTGTTTTCATGTGCAATATTAGGAGGCAGGGGAATATAATAGGAAAAATGAAGTACTCAGAGTCAGGTGATCTTTAATGTTAACCCACTGTATCACGACCTGCCAGAGATTTGTCATCTGTAGAATATAAATACAAACAGAAATGCCATCACAGTGTGGCTGCTGTTGTTTTGGTCTTCTTTTACCTGCATTGCACATCAAGTTTGAAAATCAAATACTTTTTCTCTTAATTTCAGTGATGTCAACATTATGATCTAAAGAAGATATTATTCAAAGTTACACAGCTGCAATTGGGAGGCTTCTGGCTTACAGTTTATCCTTTCTATGTATCCTTTCTATGACCTCTACTTATAGAACCCATAACATTGTGTGTCACCTTAGATAATAAAGTCCCAGTCAAACAGCTAATTTTATTGTAATTGGGTATGATACCCTGAAAGCTTTCCTTATATAAATCAGTGGCACAATACTCTGAAAACTCTGAAAAAATCCAATATGCAAGACTTTGCAAACTGAGACAAATTAACCTGTCCCCTACCCCAAATCCTCATCCTCTTTCCTGGACCTCATATAAACCTACAGCAACTCTTTGGGAATGGCAATCACAGGCTGTATTGCAACCAATAACAATGAGGCTATATGACCCTGGTACCGCCATTGTCGAAGGATCAATATGGATTTCTGGTTTAAAACTCCAGTGTGCTTTCATGGCAATGAGAAGTGACATTGACTGTGTTTTGTTGCTAAATAAGTTTGTCATTTGTAAAATTATAGTTAGGGCAGGTTCTGACCCAGCTCTGCTGACAACATCATTCAACTGCAATAACAGCTCGATGACCTGGTGTGCCCAACAAAAAGAACTTTGGCCTGTGAGTCAGACCATATCTGGGATATGTCTCTGTCTTTGCATCCCTGGGTGATTTGATGTCTCAATTGACTTAACACCTGATGTCATATTCACACGTGTGATGCCAATCTTGGGATCTAAGGCCACGTGTACAGTTTTGGGGAGATGTTTTTGCATCCTTCACATTTTATCAATGAAATCAGGATGTGCACTAGAGGATACCCAAGAGAAATTGCTGATTTTATATTACAAAGCATGATAATACATTGACATAATATCCCCATCTTAATTTATAGTTTTAACACTATTTCAGTCAAAATCCCATAGACATATTTGGAGTGGAATTTGAGATAATAATTTTCAAAGTATTGTTATAATATTTTATTTCTAAGATATCTGTGATGTTTTAGTCAGCTTTTTCACTGCTGTGACTAAAGGATCTGACCAGAACAATTTTAAAGGAGGAAAAGGTTTATTTGAGGGCTCAAGGTTTCAGAGGTCTTAGGTCATAGAAGGTCCACTGCATTCCTTGGGGCTCAAGGTGAGGCTGAACATCATGGTGGGAGAGGGTGGTGGAGGAAAGCAGGTCACATCATCAGGAAGCAGAGGGAGAGAGAGAGAGAGAGAGAGAGACTCCACACTCTCCAAATATAAAATATATACCCCATAGCCATGCCCCACAATGAACCACGTCCCATGTGCCTCCAGTTACCACTCAGTTAATCCCATCAGGGATTAATTCACTGATTAGGTTAAGACTCCCACAACCCAATCATTTCTCCTCTGAACCTTCTTACACTGTCTCACATGTGAGGTTTTGGGGGGACACCTCACATCCAAACTATAACATGTGATATTAAAAATACCATCATTTCCATAACAACTTTTCTAGGAAAAGTTAATGCTTTCTGAAAAAATAAAAAAAATTGAATTAGATAGTAGCATAATTTTTTAACATGATTAAATATCATTTAAATTTTGAATATATCTTAGAATCTAAAATTTTTCACATTCAGATTCCTAACTTTTGATTCCTGCCTGTTTTGCGTGGCAGCAAGGGGACGTTTAGTTGATCTGTGATTGTGAACCATTTAATACCAATAAGATTAACAGGATAATTTTGTGATAAAATGAAGAAGATTGAAGTTTTCTCTACATTTCTAATTCGAGTGAAATGATAGTTTTCCTTTTTTCTCTAAGTTGAATTACGTATCACTGAAAATTAAATGGATTTTCTTGAGAGGCTCCTGGGAACTTTTGCAGGTAGATTTTAGGGGTTTCATGCAGTGAGAATTAGTCACACCAATCTCCTCAGATTTGCAAAAGCTCGATCTATTCTGAAAAGTTTGAAAGTGGCAAAGGCCTTTAATTACAGTCCCTGACATGTCTCAGGAAATACTTTGGTAATTGCCTTAATGACAAAAGGTCCATTGTAGGATTGCACAGTGTCCTCTACTGTCCTACAAAGTATTTGATTGTTGCTTCATAAGATGTTTTGAAAATTGGTTATTCTTCCAGTGATAAAAATTTGCTTTCCTTTTAAAGGTAATACTATCATTTTTGCTACTTTAACTCCATGCTCTTTTATATTTATAGTATATCTTATGTACTCTACTTAGTGTTGCATCTCCATGTAATTTCAATGAAATATTTTCAGTGATGATGAATGACAAATCTAAAGTTACAATTTAATTGTATGTGGTGATAGTTGTGCAAATAACTGAACTAAGATAATACTCTCAGAAGTGAATATATTTTCCACCTGGTGGAATAAATGCATGCATATCTTTTTTTTTCCTTGACCAAATGTAATTTTTTTTCTTTGAGGCCTACATTAGCACTTACCTCTTCCATCTAGAGTTGGGTAGGCTATCTTGACAGGAGAGTGACGATATATTTTGGTTTTAGTATAAATCAAAGTAGGGTAAAAAGTTTTTTAAAATGAAGAAAATATACACATGCATGTATGTGTGGATTTTGTTCAATATTATTATTATTATTATTAATTTTAAGCACACCACAATGCTGTTATTATAAGATGGGTAATATTTTGAATTAGACATTATGGGAGGTCTCTGAGTTATTAATGGAGCAGAAATAAATTCAAGAAAAATGGTGAGATATTCAATATAATAATGTTAATAGTTATATTCTTGCTGCATCACCTCTACTGCCACCTCATTTTCCATGAAATATTCATATTCCATCTCTGAAACACTTTGTCACAAATTTCAGTGTTTCTCTTTCTAGCTCATACAATACACAGTTACCCACAGATTCTATATGGAAATAGAAATCAAGTAGATTCAGAACTCAATAGATAAGACTTATTTTATTACTGCTTTATTAGTTTCCTTCTAAGCTATGATTCTCTATTCTTGGTTAAGTCCATTTTTCATATTTCTAATGTGGTGTTTCTGCACTACTCACCTATTTCTACTCCTGGAAAAAAAAATGATATAAACTGAAAAATCAAGATACATAACTAAAGTTAAAAAAAAAAAGGGCGGGGGGAGGAAGACAGGTAAAAGAAATGCAAAAGTACTGTCCTATCATGTATTTGGTTGTCCCTGCTTTCCAAGGCTTAAGCTATATCTTACCTTCCGTTCAGTTGCCAATAAATGTAACTTAAGGATATTCAAAAGCATGCATACCTCTCCCAAATACCTAGTTCAAAGCTAGCCCCAGGAAGAAGAGAAATGACTATCTCCAGAGGGATAGATGCCATACTGATTAATTCATCACAAAAAACAAAAGCAAAGGAGAAGGCTTTAGATAATAGATAGATAGATAGATAGATAGATAGATAGATAGATAGATAGATAATAGATAGATAGATCACTTCTGTTTGTTTTTAAGCTTTTAAAATAGAGTGGAAATAAACGAAGAGCACCCAAATGAGATCAAGCACAGGGTATTCATTTGGAGCTTGCTATAGCAAGAGAGCTGCCATCACTTTTGGCTGAAATTCAAAGACAAAAAGGACAGCAGGCAAGCTTCATAGTGGAAGAAAGGGAGGGCTTCAGGGTTCCCTGAATAGAGGCTGTTGGTGGGAGGAACCTGTAGGGGGGCTAACTAGAATTGGGACATTCTATGCAATGGGTTTCAAATTGTATTTGACTTTCTCTTGTTGGTCCTGAGTTAAAATGAAAGGCAGAAAATATGGATAATTATAATTATTGACCAGGTCCTAATCATTCCAGGTAAAGGAATTCTTTGCAGAGATTGCAGTTTGGCTTTCCAGGCTTGGTTGCTGCTAATATGATGGGTCAGACCTCTATCATACAAGCTCTCGCCAATGCCCATTTGTATATTTAGAATATCATATATGTCAAACAGTTTCTGCTAAGGACTAGTCTATCCTTCATAATATTTTATTGCATATACAACCTTCCAAAAATATGGAAAAGCATTGTTAGCTACTGAGTTGTGCCAAACAGAGCATGGCTTGATGAGTCAGTTAAAAAAGAAAACAGTAACATTACCAGTTGATTGCTATGCTCAGTGTGCAAAACTGACAACCAGAAAAACCTGTATAAAAACAGAAAAAATAAAGTTAGATTTACTAATGTGGTAAAGAGAATACTACCTTGAAAAAGTCTTAACATTGTCTCAGAAGGGAGGAAATAGGGAGACAATATTTACAAAAGTAAAGTTGGGGTGTGGGTCATTTTTCCTGAAGGACCAAAGAGTAGGTTTTGCAAAATAAGAAACTACCTGAGATGGGGTGGAATTTGTGACAAAGTGGCTTTGGGATGGTAGGTAGGACAAGACAAGGATCATAAGTGATGAATGCCAAGTAAGCTATTACTCTTATTAAATAACCTGTTTAGTTTGTTCACTGATTTTCCAGGAACAAATATTTTTTTAAGTAAATAGCTAATGTTTTTTTTCTTCCCTGATTCCTGCTTTGTTCAGGGAAAAAAAAAAAAGAGGAAAATAAGCTTTGTTCCACAATTGCTATCAATAATAGATGAGCACAAAATTATACTGGTTCAGTTTTAAGCACTTAACTACAATTGAGTTACAAAAATTATCTTTAAAATATATTTAACTTCCCAGTGCCTATCGATGCCTTGCATAAAGTAGGTGACTAATGAAGAAATAGCACATCTTATTATTTGATTTCAAATTTTAATCCAAAGGGATTTAATTAGCTGAAAACAGTGATAATATGTTATATCACCTTGATTTTCAATTAAAGACTTTCTGAATATTAACCAAACACATGGAATTAAATGATCAGTACCTTTACTTCCTATATGAGAGCATTTATGTTTTAACCTGGAGTTTACTGAAAAAAATTGTTCCTTCTGTAACCTTGGTTCTGCTTTCTTCTTATCTCTTTCTCATTGGGAATGAAGCATTCTCACTCCTCTTATGATAACACCTGTGAAAGGCACCAGTACTCTTTCAAAAAGTACAAACCTCCCAATGAAAGAGCTGCTTACAGGTAAGGGTGGGAATGTCTCTAGCTTAACCTCTTTATTCTGCATCCTGAAAACACTAATCTCCCTGACATCTTCATTTCCCAGGTCCTCTTCTAAGACCTTGATTTATAAAGAAAAAAAAATCTAATTTTTATATTTCTAAGTGGAATTCTCAGTGGATTGTAGATAAATTGTGTACTATAGCTGTCAGCCACACTTGTTACAAAACCCTAGGAAATGTTCTTTATTTCACATGTCAGTTGGCTTTGTCTTGAATAAGCTGATCCCTAACAGCAGGTAATTGTTTTTCTTTTTTGACTGCCTCTGGCAATGCATTCTCTCCCTCCTCACTATGTACAATTCTACTCCCTCCACAAACCCACATGCACACAAACATTTCTCCTGCAGGATAGGGAGAATGTTTCTCAGGACATTCTTTTCACAAACCAGAGGACTAATGCAAAACATAGTTGAGACAAAATACTTGAAGAATACATTCTGAATAATTAAGACAAAAAAACAAAATGGAAAGAAATTAAAGGCACACAAATAGATAAAGAAGAACTCAAACTATCATTATTTGCCAATGATATGATTCTACATTTGGAAGATCCAAAAACTTAAACCAAAAATCCTCTAGAAATAATAAATGAATTCAGCAAAGTAGCAGGATATGAAATCAACATAAATCAAATGCATTCCTATATATCCGTAATGAAACTACAGAAAGAGAAATAAAGAATACTACCCCATTCATAATTGCCTCAAAAAAATAAAATACGTGGGAATCAATCTAACAAAAGCGGTGAAACACCTCTACAATGAAAACTACAGATGCTAAAGAAAGAAACTGAATAAGACTTTAGAAGATGGAAAGACCTCCCAGGGTCCTGGGTAAGCAGAATTAATATTGTCAAAATGGCCATGCTACCAAAAGCATTATATGGATTTAATGCAATTCCTATTAAAATCCCAGGCGTGGTGGTGCATGCCTGTAACCCAGCGGCTTGGGAGGCTGAGGCAGGAGGATCGCAAGTTCAAAGCCAGCCTCAGCAAGGGCAAGGCACTAAGCAACTCAGTGAGACCCTGTCTCTAAATAAAATACAAAATAGAGCTGGGAATGTGACTCAGTGGCCAAGTGCCCCTGAATTCAATCCCCAGTTCCAAAAAAAAAATAATAATTAAGGAGTGGGATAACTGGATCAAAAGGTGGGTCCATTCCAAGTTTTCTGAAGAATCTCCACACTGCTTTCCAGAGTGGCTGTACCAATTTGCAACTCCACCAGCAATGCAAAAGTGTGCCTTTTTCCCCACAGCCACGCCAGCATCTATTATTGTTTGTGTTCTTGATCATAGTCATTCTAACTGGAGTAAAACAAAATCTTAGAGTTGTTTTAATTTGCATTTCTCTAATTACTACAGATGTTGAACACTATAGTCATGCAGCCACATCAATGTTTATAGCAGCTCAATTCACAATAGCTAGACTGTAGAACCAACCAAGATACCCTTCAACAGATGAATGGATAAAGAAGCTGTGGTATATAAACACAATGAAATACTATTCAGTCATAAAGAAGAAGAATATTATGGCATTTGAAGACAAATGGATGGGATTGGAGATTCATGCTAAGTGAAATAAGCCAATCCCAAAAATCAAAGGCCATATGTTTTCCCTGATAAGTGGATAATGATATATAATCAGGTTGGGGGTGGGTGGAAGGGGGAAAGAAGAATGGAGGTACTTTAGATTATGTAGAGAGAAATGAGAGGGGTCAGGGCAGGGGTATGAAAAATGGTGGAATGAGACAGACATCATTACTCTATGTACATGTATGAGTACATGAATGGTATGAATGTATATCATGCACAACCATAGAAATGAAAAGTTGTACCCCATTTGTGTACAATAAATCAAAATGAAGTCTGTAAAAATAAAAATAATTCATTCATTCATTAAAAAATTAAGGAAGGAATATAGGTAAATGCATAGAGAATTCTTATTGAAATTAGAGAATTGACTTTTAAAATAAGGGTCTAGGTAATGCTCCACACAGTAGCTAGAATTTCTTGAAGACATAGTTAATGAAGAGGAAAGACAACAGTTAATTGCACCAGCATTTTCAGGAGAATCTGTTTCCTTATTTTATTTGCACTAGGATCCTGGTATCAAATGTCTGAAAAGGGAGAAATTTGATGTAATTAGATGACTTTTGTTTTTCCAGTTAGATTTTTACATTTACTTAGAGAAATTATAAAGCTTATTCCACTGAGTAAGAAAGTCTTGCTAAGAGTTTCAGGACTTTTAACTTATCACTCCTTTTAAAATTTAAGTTAGTAAAATAGCAAACAGCTGAAGTTCATATAGTACTATATGTTATACTGGAATTCAAACATTCTCTACAGGTTGTTTAATCAGCATTTTATTCATCATCTTGATCCCCAGTTTATATAAACTGAAACACAATGTTACTTAGGCAGACTTTCAAACAGTCAGGATTGGATTGTGGGCATTCTGGTTGCAAAGTCCAGGATGATACTGTTTGGGGTAATTTATATGTCTGCTAGATCTAATCAATTTATTGTGCTTTTATGTATTCTATTTTCTTATTTATCTTCTGTTTGATGGTTGTATTCATTATTGTATTGAAATGGAGGTATGCAAGTCTCCAAATATTATTATCCAACTGGGTATATCTTCAGTTCTATCAATTTGGGCTTCATATAGTTTGATTACATGTTATTAAGTATATAAATGTTCAAAATTTTTATATCTTCTTGTTGCATTGAAACTTTTATTAATAAATATGCCTTTCTTTGTCTCACAGTTTTTTTTATCTTAAATCTATTTCTTGTGTTCGTAGTATAGCCATTCCTGTTTGCTTTCAGTTATTGTTTGTTTGGAATATGTACTTATATATATGTGTGTGTGTATGTATTCAACTTTTCATTTTCAATGTGACTGTGTTTGTATTTTTTAATCTAAAATGAGTCTCTTATACAGTGTATGGTTGGTTGGCTCATGGGTTGCTTTTTTTCCATTTTGTTGACCTACATTTTTTATTCCAAAAGTTTAATTCATTTACCTTTAAATTATGATAAAGAGAGACTTACCGTGTCATTTTGGTTTTTAATTTCTTTATGCCTTCTAGCTTCTTTTATCTCTCATTTACATTTACCGTCTTCTTTTGTTTCTAGTTGATTTTTTTGTAGTGAAACACTTGAATTCCTTTCTCATTTCATTTAGTATATTATTTATAGTTATTTTCTTCATTGTTACTTCATATCCTAAAGTTATGGGACTATAATTTGAGTTTATACAAGTTTAGCTTTAATAACATACAAAAATATCTTCTCTAATGGCCTTTTCTTACCCTTTTTTGATTGTTGTTGTTACAGAATGACAAATATAAGTAATGTGTGCCTCCAAACTAGTATTTTTAAATGGAGTTAAAACAAAATATGGAATTACAAACCAAAGTTACAATAATACTAATCTTAAGACTAATTGATTTTTTAAAATTAGTCTCTGAAAACATGTAGAAAGGGAGAAGAAGAAATGCAAATTATTATTCCAGTAAAACTAGCTTTTGTAATACAGAACTTTATTAAGATCTTTATTTCTTCATTCAGCCTTAAGTCACTCTTTGGTGTCCTTTCATCTTACCCTGTTTTTCCTTAGTTATTTCTTGCAGAGCAGATCTAATGGTAATACACTCATTTTCTTTTGTCGATCTAGGAATTTATAATTTCTCTGTAGCTTCTGAGAGATAGTGTTCCCAGATTTGAATTATATGTTTATTATGTTGATATTTTTTTCTGCTTTTCTTTTAACACTTTGGGTATATTGGCCTACTACTTTCTGTCCCTGAAAGTTTCTGATGAGATATATATTGATTATCATATTGTGGATCCTTTTCTTCTCTCTTGCTGCTTTAAATATTCTCTCTTTGTCCTTGTCTTTCAAAAGTTTGATTACAGTGAGCTTCAGTAAAAGTCTGTTTGTGTTCCTTTTACTTAGAGTTCATTGGGTTTCTTGGATGTTTATACTGATATCTTTCATCTTTGGAAAGTTTTAACCTTTTTTGCCTTAAAAATTCCCTATGACCCCTTCTCTCTCTCTCTTCTTCAAATGCTCACACAATGCCTATGTTGTTCTGCTTTAAAGTGTCCCCCAAGTTCCTTAAGCTTTGTTCACTTTTTTATTTTCATTTTTTCTGTTCCTTATACACAATAATTTCTATTGTTCTGTCTTTAAATTTGCTAATTATTTCCTTTGCCATCTCAAATTGTCTTTGAATTACTCTTTTTCATCTCAGTTATTAAACTTTCCAGCTCCAGAATTTCTTGTTAGGTATTTTATCTGTTTATTGATATTTTTATTTTTTTAACATATTGGTTTCTTAACTTCCTGAACATTTCCTTTAGTTCATTTGGGCAGCTTTAAAATCATCATTTTCTGAGGAATCTCCACACTGCTTTCCAGAATGGATGGAATTGGAGATTATCATGCTAAGTGAAATAAGCCAATCCCAAAAACCAAAGGCCATATGTTTTCCCTGAGAAGTGGATGATGATGTATAATCAGGTTGAGGGGTGGGGGGTGAGAGAAGAATGGAGAAATTTTAGATTATGAAAAGGGAAATGAGAGGGGAAAGGATGGGGGTATGAAACATGGTGGAATGAGACAGACGTCATTACCCATGTACATGTAGGATTACATGAATGGTATGAATGTACGTCATGCAAAACCATAGAAATGAAAATTTGTACCCGATTTGTGTACAATGAATGAAAATGAAGTCTTTAAAAATTAAAAATGAATGAATAAAAAAACAAAATGGTTGTTTTAAAGTCATTTGTTTAGTAGATCTATGACAAGGTCTTTCTCAGGGGCTGTACTTTTCTGTTTTGTTCTGTTTTTTAACATGATATTGTTTGAAGACTGTACATTGGACTCCTTATCTTTTTCACACTAACCACCTTAAAGGGTACATAGTGCTTTCTCTTTGTTGTTCAGATTTTCATTTCCCTGATAATTAGTGATGTTGGGCCCCTTTGCATTTATGTTAGTCATTTGTACATCTTCTCTGGAGAAGTGTCTATTCAAATATTTGCTCATGTTTTAAATCATATTGCCTGGTATTTTTTTGTTTGTTTGTTTATTTGACTATTAAAGTATATGAAGTCCTTATATATTTTGGATATTGCCTTTTTGTCAGATACATGGCTTACATGTATTTTCTTCCTTCCCATGGGTTGCATTTCATTTTGCTGTTTCCTTTGTTTTGCCAAAGCTTTTTACTTTAATATATCTCCATTTAGTTATTCATGCTTTTGTTACCTCTACCTTCAGAGCCATTTCCAAGTCAAATTAACCTATTTTCTATGATTTATTCAAGAATTTTTAATGATTTTTTTGTTTTATATTAAGTCTGATTCACTTTGAGTTAATGTTTGTTGGTCTTATATGATAAGGGTCCAAATGAGGTATTGTTGTCAAGTATGAGTTGACTGTATATGCATGAGTTTCTTTTAATATAGGCCCTCAATTCTGCTCCATTGGTTTATGTGTCTGTTTTTATCCCAGTATCATATTTTGCTGATTACTATAGCTTTTGTTAGGCAGTTTGGAATTAGGAAATGTGATACCTCCAGTTTTGTTCTTCTTTATCAAGACTGTATCAGTTATTTCAGCACTTTTGTAGTGTCATATGAATTTTAGAATCAGTTTCTTTTTCTATTCCTGTGGAAAAAAAGTTATTGAAATTTTGATAAGGATTGTATTGAATTTATGGAAAGATTTGGGTAGAATGAACATTTTAACAATGTAACTTTTTCTAGCCCATGAACTTGAGGCATTATTTTACTTGTTTATGTCCTTTAAAATTTCTTTCATCATTGTCTTCTAGTTTCCAGTATGCAGATCATTCACTTAATTGATTCAATTTTTCATAGGCATTTTATTATTTTGACATAATATGGTAAATGGAATTGTTTTCTTTTTAGATATTTGTTAGTGTATAAAAAGATGACTGATTTTTGGACTTTGGACATAACTACATCAGCATCTTATCAACCTAACTAGACCAATAATGTTAAATGGAAAATGAATTGACTTATTCCCCAAAGCAAAGCAAGATAACGTATTACCTATGCTGGGAAATTTATCCAGAAGTTTCTCTTAAGATTCTGACATTTAAAGGTAAGCAAATGCTTTAGCATTAATGCTGTGTTGCAAAATATGTACCCTCCCCATCAGCTATATGTATGCTCAACCTGCAGCATCAGGAATATTTGCAAAAAAAAAAAAAGACCTCATTATTATTTTCAGCTGAGTAATGACTATCATCAGGGAGATAAGTCATTCCTCAGTGAAGGAAACCTCAACTACATTATTACATTTATTAGATTTGTTATGTCCTTTAGATATAGGGCAGATAAAGATGCTGGGATAGCTGAAGAAATGATCCTTACGTTGAGGAAGTTATATTGCTCCTGAAGAAGGCTCTGAAACACATAGTACTAATAAACCATGAAAGTTGTTCCTTGCAGAATTGTTTTGTTAAATTGTAGAAATGTTTATCTTAGAGGTACAAAATTGTAGATGCCTGAAATTAGCTAAAAACTCATATCCTGAAGAAAATTTCTTTCATGGGAATATAGAACATACAAGGTCAGATTTTGACACAAGATGGAATCAAAATAATAGTGAAGTCTACGCGGTTAAGATAAACATAAGAAAATGAACCTACTTATTCTGAAAGGGCAATGTGCATAATACTTAAGCAATATGAGGGTAGATAGCTTTAATTTCAAAGTTTAGATTATAAGGCCTTTTATGATTTAGTGAAGATTCTTCCTCTTAATACTTTTGACTGCAGGTCTACCTTCTGGGTAGGGGTAAATATCTAGTTATCAAGACCGCGGAACCTCATCACTGGAAACAAATTCACTGAACTCTGAAATCCTTCCCTTTTGAAATGTATCATTAATAGAACTGTTTTTGAGAGGTTGAGGTTAACTGGGAGAAAAGGACACGTATGATCTGCACAGGGGATTTCCTATGATGTAGGCAACAATTTCAACATTAGCCCAACAGGATTGTGGGAGAGCTGGATTTGAAATGGAGATGACTGATACCAGTCTCCATGCAGTCAGAATTGGCACAAGTTCTCTGGGAATGGCTCAGAGTCACACACACAACTGAGCAGTAACGAGGAATACAAAGCTTAGGATTCTTCTTTGTCCAGTACAGGAATCTGGGACTGTCGGGGTGTGATTGCAATAGTGAAAAAGGAAAGAACAAATTTTATGGAATGAGTTTTTAACAGTCCTAGGACGGCAAGGTGTCCATTAGAATGAGAGAGAGAGGAATAGGACTCCAAAATCTCCTTTCCCAAATACACCAGAGGAAGGTGAGGTTTGAAGAGAGGCAGTCTGGAGATTGTGCATCTTAGATGCATGTGTGTGTGTGTGTATGTGTGTGTGTGTATGAGAGAGAGAGAGAGAGAGAGAGAGAGGGAGAGAGAGAGAGAGAGAGAGAGAAAGAGAGAGAGAGAGAGAGAGAGAGAGAGAAAGAGAGACAGAGACAGAGAGATGGATGTATACTACATTTCCTCCAAAAGCATTTAATGGTTCCCAAATGATCATACAGGAATGTTCTTAGTGGTCAATGAGACAGGGCTGAATAACAGAAGAAACAATGATGGACTTGTGTTCACACTAAATGTTACTTTATAATTCACTTTCAATTACATGATATTGTCTGACAAACATAACATCACATTTTATAAATGATGAGACCAACTCAAGTAATAGACAAGGTTAATGGCAAGGGAGGGGGAAGGGGAATAGAACTGGAATCTGCCAATCAAAATTCAGTGTTCTAATTTAATCTCCAAAATTATACAAATCTAATCAGGCTATTGAAGTTTTTGATCCCTCAAAGGGTTTCCTGTAATATTCCACAAGGTATAAAGATGATTAGCATGCTTTGGTCTCTAGTAAATTCTCTAAGTTCATGTCTGCCCCTTTACCATCTCTCCCTCCTTTCATTGGCCATCATTAATTCCCTCAAAAATAAAGTCCTTTAGTATACTGTACTCCATCATGATACTTGACTCACTATCAATGTTATTATTAATTAGTAGAAATTATTTAATATCTGGCTTCTGATCTGGATGCTAAGCCCTGCGTTGATAATTCTACTTCTATGTTGCTTATTTGGTCTATTCTCAGTGCTTTACCCAGTGTCTGGCACATACAAGTGCTTATTCCACATCTTTTACTTTACTCCACATAAGAAAAATTATCTTTCTTTGACCTTGTGGGAAATTATCTTCCTATGACCTTCTTCCTATGCCTCTATCTGATATCAGGTAGATTATATCCCCCTCCTTTGCTCAGCCTGTGTAATTTCTGCCCATTCTTATAAATCCAATTTAAGACTCAGACAATTGTTCCTGCCTCTTCTGATCTTTTCACACAGTTACTATGATAATGAAATAATCAACATTTGATTATATTCATCCTTTCTTTTTATAAAAATATGTGCATATCTCATAAATTTGTTGTCTTTCTTTCTATACAATATTTTAAAAGAAATTCTGCAAGTCTTCCCCCCACACTTTTTTTTCAGAGCTATAAATCTTCTGGGCATCTTCAAGGTGATGATTAACAACTAGCTGACATTGATTTGGAATATGCTGCATACTTGAGAGCAGTTAGGAGACAAAGGTTTTTGATAGAGCACTGGTGTGGAGCTGATCAAAGAGAGGGCATAAGGAGGACAGCCTTATTATTATTTTTTAGGAGACTGAATGTCAGAGATTGTAGTGAACATTTCAAAACATATCAGAGAAAATAACGGGGTAGATATTTGTCTCTCAGGATGCATCCGTGAGAAATGTACTGACAAAGTCCATCTGAAAACTAATAAGAAAGTCAAGGTTAATAGTAGAAACATTGCTTGAGAACACCAAACAATAGTCACAGAGGTTTTAATTTAACCTTACATGAAAAAGCTACATAGAAAGTGAAGCACATCCATTGGAATTTAAATCATTTACCATAATCTGTGTATTGGGTCCTTTTTATTAAAATATTTTTATAATTTTCAAACATTGAATTTAATCAATTCAACAGTACAAAAGTTGGCAATCTGACAGAAAGATAATAACTGAATAGACTTTCGTCTTTCAACATGAATAGAACTTGTGGACTGAGGAAAACTATTTTCTCCCTATTCATTCCATGTCATAAATCTATAGAATTGAATAACCTTGTTTTGAAAATCCTATTTAGACGGGGAACATGGGGCTCTTAATCTCAAAATCCTGTGTACCAACCTGCATTGCACTGATAGGTTTGCTCTTTTTCTTACTGAACTATAAATTCCTAGGGTACAGAGATTTTCTTTTTTTGCATGAACCCTAAGTGTCTGGTTTATACAAGGCACTTTTTAAAAGTTAAAAGTTAAAGAAGATGTAGCAGATGATGTTGTTGTAAACAAAAATAGTTTCAAAATTATATTTGGCAAAATACGAAAAACTTTCCTTCAGCCACAAAGCAGGAAAATGATTTTTTAAACATACTTGACTTATTTAGGGGCAAAGATAATGAAACCCATTTCTCAAAATATTTCCAGAATCTGCATTCTAGAGTTTCTGAAGTTTATTTATTTCAGCTTGGGATAAGGCACAACAAGGCTGCTGTTATAGAATCAACATGGCCTCTGAGATAGGAGTAATGACCAAATATTAATAATAGCTACATGAATTTGTATATCCAATATACAAGACAGAACTAGTTGAAACACAGGGACCTAAGTTGTTGTTTGTTTTTCCCCCACTGTTATCTGGGAATTGAACCCAGGGCTTTGTGCATGTTAGGCAAGCTCTCTACCACTGCGCTAAATCCCCAGTCAGAGGGACATACATTTTGACAAGAGGACACAAAAGGAATTATGAACTTTACTTTTCATCAAAGAGGAAAAAGTTTATGACCACAAGTTTAGAAAACAGTTGTTGACAGGGATAGAGGTAGAAAATCCCATACTACACAGTTTACACTTGGAAGTGGACTCACCACAGATAGTTTAATCCAGTAGTGTGACTAAGGAAACTGGTGATATGGGAATTACAGAAAGGAGAAAATTAGCATGAAAATTCTTCAAAATTCTGGTGAAGTACAAGAATAGATCCTATCTCTTCAAGAACTACTCAGCTTGTTCTTTTGTCATCTTTACACTTGTTTGGGAGCTACAAGTGAACGAAGTGCAAATAGTGGTTAAAACAAGTGTTGAGACTGGGCAGAAGCATGGGCCATTGCAGATATTATTTTCTTTTCAACTGTTCGCTCCAAATAAAAATTTACACTCTTCAATTTGTACTCTTTTGTTATGTAGATGACTCCATGGATCAATTACACTGCACTTATAAAATAAATGTTCTCAGAAATTTTGGATGGGCATGTGAGGACCCTGGGAATTTGGAATAGAACAAAAACTTCCTTTACTTCTTCACTAATGGTGGTTCCTGGGGTAGTCAGAATTTTATAAATAGTACCACAAAGGAATCTTTGCCTAATCCTAGAACCTGTGACTACAATGAGTTATTACGCTTTGGGGATATGTTATCTTACATGACAAAAGAGAATTTCTAAATGTGGTAAGGTTATTACTAATAAATTATTTCTTACAGTAAGAATATTATACTGGATTATCCATGTGGATCTGGTACAATCACAAGTAGCATTATAAGTAAAGCTTCCTCTCCAGCTAGGAGGCGTAACAGGAATAAAGGAGGGGCGGTCAGAGAAATTTGAAGCATGAGAAGGACGGTGTTGATGGGCTCAAGATGGAGGTGATCACAATATGGAATGCCAGCAGCTTTGAGACACTGACACGGACCTCCAGCTGCAAAGGAATAGATTGTGACAGCCACCAAATGAGTTTGGAAGCAGATTCTTCCTGTCAAGTTCCAGATAAATAAGTCTAGCCTGGCCAGTGTCTGGATTTTATTTAGTCCTGGGATCCTGCACTGAAAACTCAGTCCAGCCTACTTACACCTCTGACCTACAGAGCTGTAAGTTAATTAATGGGAGCTAATTTAAGATAAGAGATTTAGAGTAATTCTTTATACATCAATAGAAAACTAATAAAGCCACACACTGACATTATTTATGGATGAAATTACTCTGAAGAGGGAGGGTCCCAAAAAGGAGAGGCCCATAGGTGTCTGTTGTCTAGGGTTTGGTTTGGTTTGGTTTTATTTTTGCTGTGTTGGGGATTGAACCCAGGGCCTTGTACTTGTGAGGCAAACACTCTACCAACTGAGCTATATCCCCAGCCTTGTCTGGGGGTTTTTATGGTCTTTATCTTTCCCTATAGATTGGTGGGGACTATGTTAATGAGGGATGCCAGCATGGACCCATTAAGCTTTCTAAGTTCTGAGTTTAATAAGCCAATCAGAAATTATATAAATATCCCTTATTTTTATAATTTAGAGAATGGGTCCAGCCTTGTGGTTTGGCATGTCTGTAAAAGCAAGGAAAGACTTCAGGTAAGAGTAGGTTTAATGATCAGTCATTGTGAGGGGTAGCATAGGGGTAACTACGAAAGAGATATTGTGGTTGAAGCTGTTAGGAACACTAGTAGGTATTAAAGAGCCACTGTGGATGAAGCTGTCAGGGGCAGCAAGAAACAGGATGTTTTTCAGACCTTGGTGTCTCCTTCTAGGATGGCATGTTGTTCTCCCCTCCCTCCTTTATCCAAGGCCTTATCCTATCTGCCTATGGGAGGTCTACCTTCCTGTCTCATTACCTCAATAGGTTGCATGCAAAGAAAGCAGGTGTGACATTGTCTTAGATTGTGTTTGTAGGTTTTTACGGAGGGTAATGAGGTGCACTCTGGCTTGCTTGGACTGTGAGGGAACTAAGTGACCTCTGGGAAAATATATTTGCTCTCTTAAAAAATAAGAGATGGGCGGTGATGAGACTCTTTGAGGGACCTACAGGAGAATCCCCGTGAGGAAAGCACTCTACCTTGTGCTAAGACTACCTTGTCTTTGATCGTTTTTCTTTTGTAAACTACTCCTAGAGGGATCAGAAACCTTCGAAAGCACGTGGGTGTGAGAGAAGCAGCAAAAAAGATGAGCAAGAAAGAATGAATTTTTCCGTGTCTGTGGCCCTGCTCCAGCTGCAAATAGGGGGTTCATTTAAGACAAAAGTTTGGTATGTGAGTATTACACACATTTTGACTTTCTGATTGGAAGGTGGAGACTGTGTCTTATAGTGACAGTAGTATTGTCATAATGAAGCCAGAATTGACAGGCGGTTAGTGTAGAAATCAGGGAATCTGGTCAAATTGAGGAATGAAGTCTGGGAAGTTGGAGAAGCCCCTGGGAGATTGGAATGTCAGTGTCCCCAGAGCCCTTTGATCACCAAGGTTACCTGCTTAACTGCCCCTCCCCAAAAGCCGCAGGCAGGGAGCTGCTAATTGATGCCTCCAGGTCCCCCACCTGAATCTCCATGTGGCCCTTCCCCCTGCCATTTGCACCTCACCTTTTTGCTGTGTCACCACCACCACCATATGGACAGTAAGGAGAGATAAGGGTCAAAGGAAGGGGCAGAACAAAAGGAGACCCTAACCTACAAAAGATGGAAGGTGCGCTCGCTCACTTCTTGGGGATTCTAGAACATCAGCCATGCTGGCCCTGCTTCTCCCACTTGGGAGAAGTTTGTATTACTACTTTTAAATAAAGCCTGCTTAATATGCTTGCCTTGGCATGCTTCTCTGGCGTTATATTTCAACACTGGAGGAAGCAGGACTCATCACCGGTATGTGACGGTATCAATAATAGAATATGACCAAAAACACATCTGAAGCAGCCTGTCCATTCCCTTATTGATTGCTTCCCAGAGTGAATTGATGGTGTTGGAGATGGGACTCAGGGGTAGAAGGTACAGTAGTATTTACCAACATGTGAGCTTTTGGGGGACACCACATCTAAACCATCACACTAACCATGCCTCAGGGGTCTCTGAGCTGTAAAATGTTGTGATACAGAAATGCAGGAAGTGATGGAGTGGACAGACAGCACTGGCAGTGGGGAGCTGAGACTTTGTTCCTACAGCACAAAACATACCCATCATTATTTGCATCTTCTCCATCCCATCAGTCCCTGCTTTATTCTCACCCAGGATACTGAAATAATCTTGAAGTTGGTGTCCCTTCCCTAAGACATCCACTCTCCTTCAGTACTTTTCCTATACTTCACCCAAATGATATGTCTAAACTAAATATTGATCATATCCTTTCTCTTATTAAAATCACTCAGTGGTTCTTTATAAATCACAGGATTAAATTCAAGCATCAAGATAAACACATCCTTCTAGCTCTGTTATCTTCCTCGCTTTTTGGTTTCCATTCCATGTGGTCTAGATAGTCTGAGTCATTTGATATTCAGAGACTGTTTTAAGCTCATAATAAAAGTGACAAAAGAGCTTCCAAAGTACGCCTTTCCAAAGTTTTAGATTTTTTTGTGTATCAGTCAAATGAATTTTTTATTACTAGGCATACTATGTTGTGAATTCTCGAAGATAAAAGTTATGTTGTATCCTATTCACTGCTGTATATCCAAGCACAAATACATATTTTACAGAGAGGACAGAGAAAAAGAGAGAGCAAGCTTATTGATATAAAACTACATTAGTAGTGCTTAAAGAACAACTGGACAGGCTCCCCAAAATTGCATTTTTAGTTAAATAAAACTTCAGGGAAAAACACCTGTTTGAACTTCTACTGCAGAGAATGCTTTCCAAACACTTTATTTCATATTTCTTCAAGTATGGCCCACTGGTCATAATTGAATTTTTCTTAATTGAAGACTTGAACAGTCCTCTTTGTCCCCATTCTATATAAACGTTTTTGGGGTCAGGATTAGTAGAGTATACATTCTAACTGAGTTTGACCTTAATTGAACTAAAAAAATCACAAAAGGATATGATTGTGATTTTATTTAAAAAATAAATGTACATGGTTAATTAGGTTCTCATGATTTTCTTCGGCTTGTTGAAATTCAAATTCTGGTGGATTTCAATAAATATAATGCAAAATATTATACATTGTAAATAATTTAGACTGACTTGTTTAGTTGCAGTGTTAGGCAGACAGAGTTAAGGAAGTGGAGATTCCATTAGCAGTTTGCAATCTGCTGTTAATTTGCTTATGTGATGATGGAAAAATGAAGAAAAAAATACTGAGGATTTTATGTAAACACATGCATAATAAAAATAATGTATTAAATTAACTAAAAAGTCCTTTGCACCTAAAATAAACAGGAACAAGATTTCTTTTATTTATTGAGTTCTGGTATGTTACAGGCACTATAGAAACATTTCTTAATTTAAGCCTCATAAAACTGGCATTGTTTCCCTTTAGATAAGAAAACTGCAGTTTGAAGTAAGAGATTCCCAAAAGTTCTCATCACAGTGCTCTTGGCAGTTCTTCATCTTTTTCGTGTCTGCTAGGTCAAAAGAAATGCCTAAGTTTCAGTTATTAAATGGTGACAGATCCAAACAACTTAAGTGTTGATGGGTCTAATAAATGAGCTGTTTAAAAACATACATATAGCTGGGTGCAGTGGCACACACCTGTAATCCTAGAGGCTTGAGAGTCTGAGACATCTTATTAACTCCTACATCCTGCACTGGATCCCAAGAGACTCCAAGTCAGTCTCAGCAATTTATCGAGGCCCTGGGCAACTCGGTAAGATCCTGTCTCTAAACAAAATACAAAATGGGCTGGGGATGTGGCTCAGTGGGTACGTGCCCACAGGGTTCAATCCCTAGTACCAAACCTCCCCCAAACAAACCCAAAACACCCCCAAACCATACACATAAATTAAAAGGAAAATGATAGATTTGTTTCTTAAATAGCAACAATTAGGTACTAATGGGATGTGATTGGCTACTGGGCCCTTCTTGCCTTATCAAGTCATGGAAGGACACACCCATTTCATTGCCTGTTCTATAGTGATCTTCACATAGTACTTTTTAAAAATAAATTTTCATTTACCACATACACAGTTTCAGGAAAGATGCATCATAGAAAGAAATAGTGTGGGATTTAATGTAAAAATAGAACTGACCAAACCTAGTCATTGTCCTGATCCTGGCAGTTGTTATGACTGTTTCCCTTGGGAAATAAAAAATACCCTGGGATTCCCCTCTGTAGAGCCCCAACACTCTTTAAATTGTGGAGAAAAGTAACTTGTTCAAGACCACATGGGCAGAAAGTGTAAAGCTGCAATTTAAATTCAATTCTCTGTGACCCCAAACCAGAGTTTTGGGCTACTGAAATTTCCTGGGGACTTACTGAGAGATAAGAAGGTTCCAGGATCACTGAATAGCTCTGGTTTATTATGATGTTAGCATTTTCAGCTAATAAACAGCTTGAAACTGTAGCTAGTTGATCCTCTAGTTACTCAAATCTTTATTAAGTACTGTGGGGTCTATGAGAAAATATTCTTTAAATCCTCTGTTTTCCAGTAGTTTGTTTTCTAGTTGTGAAACAGCATAGATTTTCAAAATTTAACTGAAGCAAACTCTGGTAGAATCCATAAGCTGAAGGTCCCTGTATTCCTTTTGTGGAAGCATTTTCTAAGTTGTTATTTTGCTTGCAGTAAAGTAATGTTTATGCCCATAATAAAATGTATAGATTTAATTAAAAATGCTAGACTTTAAGGAAACAACCACTTTAATTTCTGTGGTTGCTTGTTTGAATTTCAGTGTTTATACTTATTTAAATTCCCATGTTCTGTTTTTGTTAACTCTGATATATATTTTTACCAACTTATGCATTTTAATCATTTTAATGTTAGTTGCCTTTTTCAGAAAATGAAAATGAAACAATTGAAGATAAAGTCCCTTGTATTTCAAATAAAATTGCTTTAGTAGGTTAGCAATAATAATGCTGCTATGATAATGAAAAATCCCATGAAGTCCAGAATGTGGTCAATCCACTGCCAGTCTGCTGTATAAATTTGCTTATAATCAGTTTTTCAAGTATTTAAAGTAAAATTCTGTCATGAATTTAGAAAAATTCTTAAAAAGTTCTGCATCACCCAATTAGAGATGTAATATTTCCTTTATAATGTAATGGATATCAGTACTCTGAGCAAATTTTCTAATACATTCATTTAAAGTTAAACTAGTTCATCTGAGTGGAATAAAGATGACTCTCTTACAAATTGATTCTTGGTAATATTTAGGTGTGAATTGCCAGCACAGTGCACAGATTTGAGAGGGGGGAGCTCAAACGACCATCACAGAACCTTCAGGATTCATTTTCATTTCAAACACTGAGAATTGTAATTTCAATATTTATCAACATGGAAATGCAAATCTCACTATCGTACAAGTTCTACAGTTTACTTTTAAGAATCAAGACTGAATAAATTGCATAGCTTATGCATTCTCACACTGTCTTTTGTAACTGTTTTTATAGATTTTAATGAATTTTTTTGTGTCATTTATATGCTGTCTATTAAGGAATCTAAAATTATATATATTACATATATACATATATTTGTATCCAAGAAAAAATTTTGTAGTCATTAGTAAGTTGCAGTATTTACATACATTAAAAAAAATTCTTTCAGGAAAATACCATTGGATCAGCAGATGGTAGCTGCTTATGAAAGAAAGGCATTTTAAAAAAATATTTGACTTTATTTAAGCTGAATGGAACCTAAGCCAGAAAAATAAGCTATAAGAAGGGTTAATTTTAAGTCTTAAGGTCATGAAGTGTATATAAATGACAGCTTGTCTGCAGAAGTACACCAAGAGAGTTGAATAGTAACTCTCAATATGGAAGCACAAGTTGGCCCAAGTTCCACCACTTAAGTTTCAGAAGAAATCTATTGCAACTGTGTTCACAATCCTGATTTGACTACTTGGGATTGGCTGTCTTACAGGAGTCATGTTTGACTTTCTTATCTCTTCTTGATTTCTATATTCTTTGTATTTGTGTTCCTCGTTGCCAGAACAGGGTTTTCCTTTCCTTTCCTTTTCTTTTTCTTCAGGTTCTGGTGGTGGTGCCTTCCGTGAGCATAGTTAGAGCAGACAGCTAATCGTCTCTTCTGCACACACTAAAAAATATTTATTCAGCATCTGTGATGGTTTGGATATGAGGTGTTTTCCAAGAAAGCTCATGTTAGACAATGCAGGGATTTTCAGAGGTGAAATTATTAGATTATAATAATTATAACATAATCAGTATATTAATACACTTTATGGATTAATGATTTGAACGGAATTCTGAGTGTAACTCTAGGCAGACGAATCATGGCTGAAGGAAGTAGATCACTGAGGACATGATTATATTTTGGGGATTATATTTTATCTCTTGGCTTCTTATTCATTCACTCTCTTCTGCTTCCTGACTGCCATGACCTGGGAATCTTTCCTCCAACACACCCTTCTTCCAAGATGTAATGCCTTACTTTGGTCCCATAGCAATGGAGCCACCTGACTATGAACTGAATCTCTGAAACCATGACCTCCAAATCAAATCTTCTTCCTCTAAATAGTTCTTGTCAGGCATTTTGGTCACAGTGATGAAAAGCTAACACAGCATCTATGATCTGTAATTCAAGATGGCCTGTATGATCTGATACAGTATAAGGCAAAATCAAAGTGGCATATAGGAACAGAAAAATATTGCAAGATAGTAAAACAAGGAGAGGCTCTATAATACAACCATTCTTATAAAGAGCATTCTTATCTGCTCGTAGTAACCTAAATTGGCTATGGGGAATTTACAGTTGTTGATTGATGTCTACATTGGCTAATTGTATCATCTGACTTGATGCCATCCTAAAGTAATCATTATTTCAGGGTATTTCCTTTACCATGTCATTGCTAACTGATTTTCTATTTGTTTTCCCACTTAAGTAATTATTATCTTAATTACAGAATCTTTTATAAAAAAAATTGGGGGAGAATTATAAAGTAGAGGAAAGATTGGATAAAGATTGGATATACTCAGGTACATTTAGTTTGCATCTGCTTTAATGTATTAGTTTGCTAGGGATTGCATAATAAAATACTTCAGACTGAACAGGTTAAACAAACGAAATTTATTTTCTCACAATTCTGGAGGCCAGAAATTTAAGATTAAGGTGTTGGCAGGGTTGGTTTCTTTTGACAGCTCTTTCCTTAATTTGTAGATGAGTGTTTTCCCTCAGTGTATTCACACTGTCCTAGTTTTATCTTCTCATAAAGACATCATGATTTTGGATGAGGGACTACCCTCATGATTTAGTGATCCTAATAACCTCATTTTAATTTAATTACCTTTCTAATAAGCCTACCTCCAAATATCACCATTCTGAGGTAGAGGGGCATCTGAATTTGTGGAGGATAGGTTTTGTGGCCCATTAACAATTAGATTTGGTGATTTTCTTTTTTTAATTGGTGGATTATAATTATGCAAAACAGTGGGGAGTGTTAATATATTCTTATATCCACATAACATTATTTGGTAAATTTCACTGCCCATTATACTCCCTTTCCCTTCTCTCCTCTTTTTCCAGATCCCTATCTCTACCATCCTGGTTTCCCTTCTTTATTTATATCAGTCCTTTTTCCCCCTTTTTTCTTTCTTCTACATATGAGAAAAAACATATCTGAATCTGGCTTATTTCACTTGACATTTCTCCAGTTCAGTCCATTTTCCTGCAAATTATATAATTGTGTTCTTTATGACTGGGTGTTGCTGTTTGGATCTTTAATGCCCCCCCCAAAAAAAAACCCTCATGTGTTAGGCAATTTTGGAATGTTAATAGGTGAGATGATTAGATTATGAGAGCTGTAATCATATCATTGGATTAGTTCATTTGATAGATTAATAATTTGAATGCACTACTTAGGCAGGTGGAGTGTGACTGAAGGAAGTACATGGGGAACATGCCCTTGGACTATGTCTTGTTCTCTTTATCTTTGCTCTGTTTCCTCATTGCCACCAACTCAGCAGCTCTCTTCCTCCATGCTCTTCCTACATGATGTTCTGTCTCATCTCAGGTTCAGAGCAGTGGAGTTGGCCAACCAAGGACAGACTGAAACTATGATCCCGAAATTAACTTTTCCTCCTCTAAGTTGTTTTGCCAGGTATTTTGGTCACAATATTGAAAAGCTGACCAACACTGTATAAATCTCACATATATATACATATACATGTATATATATATATGTATAGCATCTCACAATTTAACATCATATATTATATACTGCATTTTGTTTACCCACTTTTCTGTTGGTGGACACCTAAGTTGGTCTCATAACTTGGCTATTGTCAATTTCACTGTCATAAATATGGGTATGCATGCACCACTATAATATTCTGACTTCAATTCTTTTGAATAAGTACCTAGGAATGTTACAGCCAGGTAAAATGCCAGTTCCATTGCTAGTCTTTTGAGAAACTTCACAATTATTTTCACTGTGGTTGTACTAATTTACAATCCATTTGGTAACTTTCTAGACTTTAGAAAGAAGATTTTAAATATTCTCTACTAAAAATCTGAGTGTTTAGATTTCATAAGGTCTTACATACCTGAGGAGTGTGATGATTATATCAACATTGTTTCCCATTGTATGAAAAAAAAAACTGTTGGAAAAGATTGGATTTTGAACATATTCAATAAGTTGACATTTGGTGATCACAATAATGGTAATAAAAAGTGAAACTTTAAATGCCTTCTGAGTCAATAAAGATTTTAATTACATATATGTGCACATATATTAATTGAAGTGATATGAAATCTAAAATTTATAGTATTTAAATGGTATTTAATGTGGACATGTCCATGTGGAATACACGACAATTTGTGATAAATTGTTACATCTTTAATATTTCACATCTTTTGTAGATTATCATAAATTTTGTGAGATTGGAAGGGCAAGCATTATGCCTATTCAGTTTGACAAAAAATAAAAGTAAAATTCAATAATGGTGTAATATCTAAACTCACACATTTTATAAGAAGCAAAGCTCAGACTCAGAGTTGAAGTTAATCTGATGTTAAACCCTGCTCTTTACAAACTATGTGATGTTCCTCCTTTGGGAGTACTAGAAGAAAATTTTGAACAAACATTTTCATTTAAGCCCTTGCCAAATTTATATAGAACCTTCTTTGATTTAAATGCCCCCACCAAGATTTATGTGAGATTGAATCTCCATGGTGAGGTATTAAGCTTGGAAGAGTAAGTATTTGAAAGTGGGAGATTTGGGAGATAATTAGGGTTAAATGAGGCCCAGAGTTGGATCACTAGCCCAATGGCACTGTTGTTTCACAAGAAGAGAAGATTCATGAGCTACAATGCTCTGTTTTCCCGTGTGATGCCTTGGGTATCTACAGTGTCTTCACTACACAAGAAAGACCTCTCCACTGCAGCAGGCCAGCCTTGAACTTTCCAGTCTTTAGAATAGTGATCTGAATAAAACTTTATTCTCCGTAAGTTGGTCTACAGTATTCAGTTAGAGCAAAAACAACAACAACAAAAACAAACAAACAAAACCAGTCTAAAACCTTTACCAAAGGCAAAAAGGAATTTAAATTGCAAAAGAATAAAACAAGATGCTAAATTGGTAGACATAGGAAGAGATTACATTCACTAGAGCAAATAAACACTGAATAAACACAGAAGAATTCTGTTACTCTTGTTCAAAGGTTAAAAATACTCTCAAATAAAATTAGGTGCAGAAAATGAGAAAAAAGAAAACAATTGAATGAGAGGGGATATAAATTCAATTTATGGAATTATAAATGAAAACTTTAATATTAAACTGAATTACAATATAAATGAAAAAACTAAATCAACATATCCAGTTAGCTAAGATTTGTCGCAGATGAAAAAGAAATCAGACAAGTCCATACTAAATCTTCAGTCTATTATCTAGGGTATCGACAAAATTATTCCAAAATATCTTTAAACTTTCTCCATCTGCAAACCTATTTATCACATTTTATTGTTATACATTCTTTGAGAAAAATATTCCCCAAAGAAATAACCATAATCACTCCATTTGTTATGTTCTACCAATTTATTATTCACTGAAATACACCAAGATTAAATCTTAGCATTGACTAATTAGTTATCGTGCATTATCAAATTATAAACTACTTTCCTGATTTCCTGGCTAGTGTCCAGTCCTTCCTTCTCCTTATAATATGAATACTTCAAATGGTTGTACCCTATTATTATTTAAATAATAGATGTCCCCCCAAAACTCAGGTGTAAGTCAATGCAAGAAGCTTTGAGGTGAAATGGTTTGGGTCATGAAAGCCTTAGTCCTCTAATAGGGATTGACTGGGTGGTAACCATAGGCAGTAGGGTGTGAATGGAGAAGGTTTGTTCCTGGGGACAGGCCTCTGGCATATAGACTTTATCCTTGTTGAGCAGAGGCCCCTCTCACCCTTCTCTCTCTCTCTCTCTCTCTCTCTCTCTCTCTCTCTCTCTCTCTCTCTCTCTGCTTCCTGGTGCCATGTTCCCAGCTGCTTTCCTCTATTACACTCTCTCACCATGATGTTCTGCCTTACTTCGGGTTCCAAAGAATGGAGTCAGCCATCTACAAACTAAGAGCCCTGAAACCATGAACCCCCAAATAAACTGTGTTCTTGTTAGGTCTTTGGTCACAGCAGTGAAAAACCTAACTAAAACACTTAAATGGGTGCCAGTGGCCATATTTGCTTCAGTAAAAGATTCCCTCCTTTATTTTAAAGTAAGACCTCAGATAAGGGATAAGCAGTGACTATAGTTTTTATCAATATTAAATAATCAAAAATAAAGTCTCATTTTTTTTTTCTAAATTATTTTGGATAAAGATTTCAAACTCTCAAGACAGCCACAAAATTCTAAAACATCTGATCAAACTGGTTTTCCTGCTTTCTGCCCCCTTTCCCACTTCCAAATACACATATAATGGAGTGTTTCTGCATTTTATAATTTTTCAGTAAACACTAGAAGTGTTGTAGAGCCAGTAAGTACACAGTATGTTGGCTTTGAAGAGTTCAAGGGTCCTACTCTGTCATTTACAATGATAAAGTTCAACTCTCTCTTCATCACCATCTGTCTAGTCAAGGTGTGAATTTACACCATCTCAACATGGTGTGAATGATGGAGAGTCATAGGAGAAGGAAATTGTGTGATAGGTTGAAGAAAGGACAGCTCCATAGTATAGAAAATAGAAGGTTCTGAACAATTATTATGCTCAATTTGGAACAGAATATACACCAGCCAAGAATCACGTTCAAGAGAGCTAAGGCAGATAGGCACTTAGTGACATCAAAGGAACAGGTAAGCAGGCTGACTAGCCAGGGAGCCAGTGGTGAGAGAAAAGCAAGTGTGAGCAGATTCCTGGGCTCCCATGCTTCTTTGCATCCCTGCTTTACTCTCTCCACCCATGTCAAGGCCACTTTCCATGATTCAGATTTCTTCCTTACTTCTCCCAATTAAATATTTGTCATTTACTTGCCCTATTCTCTTTGCAATCCTATTCTTTGACACTAGTAAATAGATCAGCTAATTTACTAAGCAAGATCAGTGGTTGAAGGTAACACTGCCTCTCCCTGCCAGAGTGCATCTGTAACACACAGCACATGTGCACACACACACTGCACCTCCGTATGTACAGGGCCACAGTGCATTTGCATAGAGCAGGCAGGCAGACATGCAGGCAGTCAGAAAGTGAAGTTATTTAGGAAAAAGTGCTTGCTCTTCTCCAGTGAAGATTCGCATTCTGTTGATGGATTCTGAGAGGTACTTGTCTCATCCCAGTGATTGAGCTGTGACTGGAGAGAAGGAGGTTGATAAAGGAGGGAAGGGAATGCCACTGGGAAACAGAGCAGGCAGGGCTAAAACTTTTGGGGCCAAGTAGTGTTTCTGCAGGTTTATTGATTTTCTTTTTGAAATACTATTTGAAAGGCTTCTCTCAAGTTCATGAGTGAAAACATTTTTAAGCAAGTCGGTGGCAAAGACATGTTTATGGTTGACACTGTGTCATTTCCCAGTTTATGGTACCCATTTGGGGAATATGTTTATACTGTTCTTAGTGTTGGCATTTACCAAGCAAAGATGCCACTTGGAAAGGGTGATTTATTTTTTGCACCATTATATTTTGAAAGACTTTCAGGTTACAAGATCCCTTTGAAGTTAAAGCCCATGATGTTAAGATTAATAACAGTAATTAAAGGGCTCTGTAATAGTAGAAAAATCTGTAGCTTGCCTTTGAGATTGAATATGAAAGGTTCCAGGTCCAAGGGAATAATAAAAGCTTTTTCTTTCTGCAAGGACAGCCAGGAGCAGGAAGAGGTTTCTTCCTGGAAAGTACACAGGGGTGTTGAAGGTTCAAGTTTTTCTGAAGATAAGGTGATTCTCTGTAACTTGGCCCCAGAGACTACTTTAGGTCATAATCACTTTTGTTTGATCTTTTCTATTTTGCTTTGTTTCTGATGCCAGTGCTCGCCTGGGAAATTAGGATGGTTTTGACCATTCCTCCCTCGCTTGCATACTTCAAAGTGTACTATGATTTAAAATGTTCTCCCTAGTGACTGTGGGGAAAATTGTCTCCCTGAAAGCCCTCTAAGTACTTGTAATAACGACAAATGGCCAAATTAAATACAACTCTATTGATTTTCGTCCATTGACAAAACTTTTTAGAGATCCTTTTGAGAGGAAGGAGGGGAAATATTATATGACAAATGAGGTGGAAAAATAGTGGGAAGTAAGTGACAATGAGTGAACAAGGGGTAAAGGGTAAAATATAAGAAAAGTCGTGAAGAATGGCCTACAAGGAGACAGAGGTGGAAATTGGTGAGAAAGAAAGAAGGGAAGAGAGGAAAAAACAAGACACTGACAGGAAAGAGAAATGGGAGAGGCTTAGAGAATCAGTAGACCCCAAGAACAGAGAAAAGAAGAAGGAATGGAAAGGAAGGGGTCTAAAACTGTCACCAAGAAATGCAATTCTTTTCTCTTTTCCTTCACACAAAAGGACTGGAATTCAAGCTCAAATATAGAGTCTGAGGGTTGCATCTGCCGCAGTCTTTAATAGGAAAAGATACATTTGGAAATGTACAAACAGAAAGTTTGTGCTTGATATTATTTCTCAGAATACCTAAGAAAGGGAATAATGCCAAACCTCAAGTGTGGCAGGGCATCGGGAAGCCCAGATCTGGAAGGTCATGCAGGACACACAATGACTGGCAGGTACCTTGTCTCCTCCTTTGGGAACCCTCATGGAATCCCTCATGGGCTCTATGGCATGGAGCTCTTCTGGAGAACTTCTTTATCTACCTACTCCTTCCCTTGTCCTCATAACTCTATCTTCAATCTCTCTCCAGTCTTTCTTTTTTAAAAAATTCTTCTCCATTCTTTTCCTTTTTAAAAAAATCTGAGTTAGATTGAATTTGTTTTCCAATTCCTTACCCTTCTCCCCTATATCCACACCCTTTACCATGCAATATTAAAATGCTTCACACCAGATGCATGATGTTAACGCTTCTACCTACTGACTTTGGGTTTGGCCATGAACAGGATGATGGCAGATATTATGCAAGAGGTTAAAAATGCTTTTTGAGGGGCTGGGGATATAGCTCAGTGGGTAGAGTGCTTGCCTTGCAAGCACAAGACCTTGGGTTCAATCCCCAGTACTGAAACAAAAAACAATGCTTTTTGGGTTTACACTCTTTTGCTTCTGCTGTTGCCATGAGAAGAACATATCCCAAGTATCCTCCAAGGTTTCAGTAAATGAAACACATAGAGTCTAAACATAAAGAAGACAGATAGCATGGAGTGAAACCCAGCAGAATTAAAAAACCAAGGTCAGCAAAACTATTCCAGTCAAACCACAGCTATGTAAACAGGAAATGATTGCTCATTATTTCAGGCAGTAAAATTTGAGGAAAGTTATTACAATATAGTGGGTTTCTTTTGTTTGTTTGTTTGTTTGTTTGTTTGTTGTTTTTTAATTCTGCTTTAACCCAGTTTTAAGATCCTGGCTATAGGCAAGTCAATCTCCCTTCTTTTACAGTTAATTAAGTGCACATATTACCCATTTCCTGTATTGGCCTTTCACATGCATCCACCCTAATCACAATGGGGTCAGGCACCTGACAACTTGGGCCATCCCAGAGCTTGCAGAAATTATTCAAATTAGTCAATCTACCAAAGCTTGAGAACCTAACTGTACATGTCTTGACTTGGATAAGCTGTTCCCCCAAGCTTGCAGTTCCCTTGTGCTCTTTCATCTGTCCAAATACCTGTGTGCTATGCCCCACCATCAAATACTTTGTTTTTGTGTTTTTGTTGTTGTTGTTTTGTTTTTTTGTTTTTTGTTTTTGCGGTGCTGGGGATTGAACCCAGGGCCTTGTGCTTGACAGGCAAGCACTCTACCAACTGAGCTATATTCGCAGCCCTCAAATACTTCTTTAAAGCTTATAAAACAGTTGTTATGCAATATTATTGAGGCAATATATGCCTGAAATAGCCCCTCACATTAAAACACTTGAAGAGAAAGGAATTCTAATTTGGTTAAGACAGTATCTTGCCCGTTAGGCAAAGCTCTTAACTAAAACAATCTCACACTTTATAGGTCAGCCTGTTGACTGGCCACTTTTGGTTCAGGTGCTATCCCCTAGGGTACTTTGTATAGACCAAGGAGTGGTCCACCAGGTGGAAAACATGGAAGTCTCTGTCCTGAAAAACTAGGCTAAAACCCCTTCTGAGCATCATTGGGTAGTACAACACATCACTATGCCCTTTCCTGCCCTTGATCCCCCACACCTTTCCTATCATGTTTTTTGATGTGTGCAGTGTGATGTAATGTTCTGATGAATGAAATAAAAGGATGTTTGAAATAATCATAAAGCTTTATAGATATTGGGGGGATAAGAAAAACATTTTAATTATTTTCAATTAATAACATAAACCAATCACTTCCTTTTCTTTCCTTCAATTGTTCTATGATGTTAGGTAAAGAAAATCCACAGAGTTTGAGAATCTGACTTTATTTCACCTATTCTTTTATGAGTTATGGTACTATTGACATGACATCATTTTGGGCACCTGTTTTCTAATAGACTTAATATAAGTGATCATGAAAAATATAAAAACAAGAGATATGCAATTGATATTTAGAGTTATGGGTTAATAGGCTATACATAAGACAAGAATAAATACTTTCAAGAGTTTCATTAATTTTGAAATAGTTCATTAATTATTTACAATTATGATTAGTATGTTAGTCACAAAGTTGTAAATGCGAGTGCTTCATAAACTAGAGATTCTATCCTAGAATTAGAAATTTCCAACTAATTGAAATACCCATCTAGTGACAAATGTCAAACAGCCTAATATGTTGGCCATAAACCCAGGAGAATCTGACAACTGAAGGAGGTCATTTGGCAGGAAAATCTCTCCATCCATTTTCTACCACATAACTCCATATGACCTTAAATCTAGTCCCTGGAGAAAGACAAAAGTGAAAGATGAATTAGGAAGAAATTGTATGGAATATTTTGTTTCAAATTTTGATTTTCCCTATCACATTTCATGGATCAGAATTACATCATTCATGCATGTGAAGACATTCATCTTACATTTTTCTTTTTTTAGGTACACATGTCTTCTGTGTTTTCAACATTCACAAAAAGAAAGAAGAGTTGCATACTTCAGTGAAATAGTTTGACAGGAATATAAATGCAATTAAGAGATATTCTATGCTTTGGATTCTGGCTACGCTATTTGCTAGTTTTACTACATTAAGAAATTCACATAACTTCTTTGAATATATTTTTTCTCATCTGTAAATTAGGATATTAATCTCTACATCAAAGAATTATTAAAGTTAGTAAGGGTCACAAAGCAAAATATTGAGTCCATCTTCTGACACATAGTAAGTACTTAGATCTTTACAGTATCTAAAAGGGCAAGAAGAAAGGACAAGAAGCAAACAGAAAGAGAAGATGAAATTAAAAAGAGAAGGATTAGTGTTGCTTCATCATCTGAGAACTCAACAAGGATGTAAAATCATTTGTGACTTTGTAATTCTTTAATCACTTGATTATTCAACATTTTTGATACCTACGATGTCCTTGGCTGTGTGGAAGTCACTGGTGCAGTTACAAAGATATATAAGACATATATGAGGTCACTAATAACATCTTCCAAGGAGAGATGAAGCACTATTACACATAACTATTAGTCAAAGGATCCCAAGGAGCCCGCCATCAGAAATCTATTTACGTGAGACCCAGGGGTCTATGATCAAGTTAGTTTAAATACATACACAGAGTACTCCTCATTCACCCTTGAAAATCCACAAATTGAGGTTTCTCTGAGTGCTCTGAGGATCCTTTGTAATTGGAAGGGAATAAAGGTCCATTCTTCAGTGTGCATTCTCCTCCTTGATAAATCACTATTGACAACTTGTGAGACTATCAGAAAAAGAAAAATAGCAGGGAGACTACTGAACAAGTATGATGATCATCCCTTCTATTTCCACCAACCGAGATGCCATTCAAATTTCTCTTCCTGTTCATCCAAGGAAGAAAAGGCCTTCATTATAGACCTGGAAGAAGGATGGACCTGAGTTCATTTACCTGACCTTCAGAGAGGTTTCTTCTAGAATTTACTATGTGTCTTATAGTAAAGGCATGAGTATTAATTTATGACTTCTGACTGTTACAATTTTTCTCTCTCAAAAATTACTGGCATAATAAAAAATATTGATAATTTTATCAAGACACATAAAGGATATTTTCATGTTATTTTGAAAAAAAAATCACATATGCAAATACAGAATGTACCGGGAATGAGAAGAACATTAGCAGCATGAAGTATGCTTCTTAGTTTCTGGGAGAACTCATTTCCTTTTGTAAAATACTGGTGAAAATTATATATTCCTTCATAATTATAGATATTTTTTATTGAGTGCATTTCAAGCAATAGGACCTATTCACAGTGCCTAGTATTTATTATTTGCATTCAAATTTTAAAATGCCAGTGAGGCTTGAGGGTCACATGAGGTTAAGTTGAGATTGGGATGTGTTACAAACAAGCACTCTTGAGGTGGTCTGAGCAAACTATAGAACAATTGCAGAATAGAACTCAATTGTTGCCTAGAAGAACAAAGAACCTTTTCTGAGCTCTTTAGTATAAACTACTACTAGATTCTCCAGAAACCAATTTAACCCATTGCTTAGGCTCAAGGTCTAAGAAGGTCCTCCTTTTCCTTTTAACATTTTCTTAGCTCATATTAGACATACCTTGAAAGAGGTATTATTATCTTTCAACACTGAATCAGCCTGTTACAAGTCATGTGACATTTATTTTTCAACTTCAGTATACTTCCATCCTGAAAATGTTTATTTTCATATATAAATATATGTATGTATGTACACACACACACACACACATAAACTTTATGGAATATTATCCATTAAAAAGAACATGATCTTGTATTTTGTAACTATGTGAAAGGATGGCCATTATGTTAAGCTAGGATAGCTGCAGCGAAGGGCAGGGATGCTGTCATCCTCCCTTGTCTTCCTCCACAGGTGTGTCCTTCGTCCTACTACCCAGGAGGGAGCTCCACGAAGTTGTAAGGTTTGCTGGTCGTAGGCAGTATGAGACCCTAGGTGAGGGTCAGACTGCAGGGCAAACCTAGTGCCCACCTGGCACCCGCCATGGCTAGCTGACACCTGGCGGGCCCACATGGACAGAGCGCTGCACCAGCAGCTGAGGACTTGCTGCACTGCCTCCACCTGCCTGGCAGCCAACCAAGTATTATATTGAGAAAATTAAAAAGTCAGTCTTACAGAATAAGCTGGAGTGGAATGGTGGACACTAGAGACTGGAAGGGCAGGGAAGGTAGAAAGGAAGAGGTTAGATAAAGGGCCCCAAACCAGTTGGACAGATGGAATCAGTTCTGGTTTCCTTTACCACACTAGGGTAACTATTATCTATATAAATCCATGGTGTATTTCAAGCTAACTAGAAAAGGAAAACAATAAATTTATCTTTGAGGAGATGAAAGTGCCTATTACTGTAATTTAATCATAACACATTGTACACATATATTAAACTTTATACCATACTCCATAAATATGCACAAACATTATGTTTCAGTAAAAATTAATTTAAAATACCATAAGCTTCTTTACATGGTCATTGATTCCTGAACTTTCCAGCCCCTAAACCCCATATCAGCTGTTCAAATGTCAGTTTCTTTGAGTTCTTAGGGGAGGGAAGGGACTTCCATTTTTCTTCAAACCACATTAAACAGAGGGTCAGATATTTGAAACCTCTTGGATATTAATTTTAAAGCACAGAGAATGAAACAAAAGTTAATTGTCCTATACCCTCCTGGAAAGCCCTGATTCAGCACTTATTATGTGCCAGGAATTGCAATAAGGTGTGACCCATGGAAATGAGGAAAATGATGACTTTCTGATTCTGAAGCGCCGTTGCTCAAGGAAAACCATTGCATAGTTATGGCTCAGCTGTCCTCTAGTCAAACATTTTCATTTTACACATCAAAGGACAGAAGAGCAGAGAAAGCCATGGACTTGTCAAAATCACAAGAGAAATTAATTGTGGAACTGTGGAGATCAAAGAGCACTGGCCTAGGTGCTCTTTGATCTCCAAATCTCAGGGTATTGATTAACTGAACCTTCATGCCCTTTGACTTTGCTTCTGTTTGAAAGCCACTGTCCTTCTTGCCCATGCTCATTTGATTCTCCTCTACTCTCATGATTTCAATGTCATGTTCCCAATGAGTCTCTTCCATTCCCAGCTCTCCTCTTCTGGGTGTGTGGAGGTTCTAGAGAAACTTTTTGCTTGATTAAAAAAAAATTTTTTTTGTACTGGTGATTAAACCCAGGTGCAGTGAACCACTGAAACACATGCCC
>JAJEJO010002554.1:0-15906 GCA_020662805.1 Glaucomys volans
AAAAAAAAAAGGCAAACAAAGTAGAGCTCAGATTCCAAACCAGAAACTCATGTTCAGGGAAACAAATAGAAAATTTCTTTTCTTTTTAAGGGGATAGGATCAAATCCAGGACTTTTATGCATGCTAGGCAAAGAGCTCAACCCCTGAGCCACACTCACAGCACCCAAAATTCTTTGTTGGTCACATAGAGTTTTAAAAAACATTAAGCCAACATTTGTAAAGAAGTATTATGTCTAGCTTTTTTTAAATAATTACATTAAATAATATAGAAATACTTGACATGCTTTCTGGAGAACAACCATCTATAGCAGCTGAGTAACGGGTATCACCAGTTGTCTACTTTCTAATTTGCCACTATCCTCAGTGCTAGTTTTATCTTTCCATGAAAGTAATTCATTTGTCTATTTTCTGGATTAGAATCTGCACACGATTTGAAATTCATTTTAAAGGGATTAGAGTTGATCCAGATGGTCCAGTTAATTAATAACCGATATTCCAATATTTTGTATCCAAGACTATGGTTGCAAAGATCTGCTGGTAGTTGTGCAATCTATATGAAAATTGTGTGTTTAAGCAATGTGTTATTATTTTCTCTGTATTGAAGACTTATGTGAATGTTCTGCATGAGACTGAGGTAAGGTGTGGCATGGTGAACTTTCAATATTTTGAGTCAAGTACATGTCCATAAATATTGATCACTTGCCAGGGAAACAACAGGACAGGGGAGGCAAGAAGTTATTCATGGGAAAAACGAAAAACAAAAGTTATTCAAGTAAACTGACTTTGCAGGTCTTTTGAGGAATTGTGCTCAAAGAGTCAGAAATGCAGTATAGAGACAAGTTAAATCAATCTAGTGACTTCCAAGGAGAAGGAAGTAAGCACAGGATCCAGATTTATAAATGAAAGGGAGAAAATTGAAAGCACTAATAAAGAACTGGATTTTAAGATGCACTTCATGCAGCATTCAGAGGCAAGAAAAAACCCAAAAAATAAAATATAAAATAAATAGCATTTAACAAAAGCCAATTGGCTGAAAAAAAATTGAAAGCTTAACTTTTTTCATATGTAGAGAAACCATTCTCAACACAGTGATTCCTAAACATCTGTTGGGATTTGTTCCAGAATTCTCCTTAGATGACCAAAATCTTTGGATGCTCAAGTCCCTTATGTGAAATGGCAAAGTATTTCCCAATAGTATATTCACATCATCTTACATATTTTGTCTCTGGACTACTTACAATAACTTAAACATAATGCAAATGCTTGTGAATAGTTGCTATACTATGTTAAGAGATAATGACAAGACTACATGCTCAATATGAAGCCAATATTTTTCCCAATAGTTTTGATCCACAGTTGGTTAAATATGCAGATGTAGAGTCTGCAGACGTGAAGGACTGTCTTGAAACTGCAGTTATAAAGTGAAGGGGAGGCTTCTGGTTCAATGAGAAAGAGAGAGAGGATATTGCTGAACATATGTGGAAGCTCATTCAGTAAAAGTGAGTAGACCCAGCACAGAAACCAAGACTGATACAATCCTGCATTAATATTAAAACTATCTCCCAGGATACATGGATAAATCAGCTTTAGTGATTTTGATTGTTTAACTCAATCTAAGATGTGTCCATGAAGAAGACAACATACTAAGCAAACAATCTGAAATATTCACCTTTCTTTTGTTTTTGCTTCATGTGGAAAACGATTCTCCATTTTAAGCACCATTGATGTTTCTGACCTGCTAATTCTTTGTTGGGGGAGGAGAAATGCTGTCCCATGCACTGTGTGATGTTTAGCAGTATCAGTGACCTCTGCCCTCTAGATTCTAGTTCTATTCCCTTTCAGATGTGATGACTAAAATTTTCTCCAGACCTTGCCAAATATACTGCAGGAGAAATTATCTCCAGTTGAAAACTGCTGATGCAGAACTTGATGTTAAAGAGAACTCAGAATTTGGTCAGAAAGTCAAGCAAATATACTGTCCTGCATTTCAGCCGGTTCAAAGTAGTTATTTTTTTAAACAACATGTAGTCTATGAATGTGGCATTATTAAAAAATTGCAATTAGCCATTTATTTCCAAGTTTGAATCAAATACAATGCGTGATTCATATGAATATGAACATGTTCTCACATCCCCATGTGTTTGTTATTATTGATGACAGAGCAGAACACAAACACACTGACATCAGTGACATCTCTTCATCCTATCTCACCTGATTTTCCCCTTTACATTATCCCCATGCCCAGTGAATACTCAACTAGGCATGAGTTGGTAAGCAAGAGGTGGCCTGTCTCAATTACCAGCTGTGATACTTCTAAAGAAATTAGACCAAAGAATGCAGACAAGAGTTATAAATCAAGACAACAAACACAATAATAGTTTAAATTCTCTTATATTTTACTAAGGGAGACTAAAAAATAACCATCATTTTAAGTTACATGCTCTTTGAATACATCCATCGTCCTTACAAGAGGTTGGGTGGGTGTGTGTGTGCAATAGGCATGGAAAAACCTAATCATTTTTAAAATGATCACATTTGCAATAAAAAAATGCAGTAAGCATAATGTTTACAGAGCTTGATTTTATTTTACCTGAAGTATAACTGCTTTTTAAAAAGCAACAGTAATTCCAATGTTTTATTTTTAAATCCAAATATACAAACATCTTTTTCACGATCCAAAAAATGATTTCACATTGCTATTTAGCAAGGATTTTTATAATAGATTTTTCATATTATGGAATAACACTCTTAGTTATGCATTCTTTTTTTCTGTCTTCATATAAATATTGCCAATTACTCCTTCTAGTAAATTTTTGAGGGAAAAAAACTACATTAGTGTAGCTCTTTTTAAAAAGCTTAGGATTTTAGAAGTGACCAGGATTTTAATGTCATCACATTCTGCTGTCTTTCTGAAGAAAAGGAAGCAGAATGAGAAGTGGAGTTGGTTAGAACTTTTACCTGGAACTTGCTGTCCACTCCACTATCGTCTCTGGACCCCACTGCAGAGCAGGAAGTGGCATTTTCCCCCCTTAGAATTCCAGTTTAAAGTCTTCAGAATTACAAAATAAATTTTAACGACGATGATATGGTAGAAAATAATTTGATCATTAAAATTATTTCATAGAAAAATAGTTGATGTCATGAGGGAATATTTACAGAACATTAGCAAGTGGGGAGAAATTATGACTTGTGAGAGCGTTGCTCTGTTCTGGCACTCTGCTGCTCATGTGCACAAAAAGGAGGCATTTTGTCAGGAAATTGGTTGAGAGCTCCTCACCCAGATGTAGCACTAGAAGAGTTGTTTTTCTAAGTCAAGGTTGCATCTTCATCTTCGGAGCCAATGCTAAACAGCAGGAAAAGAGAGTAAAGGTAGATAAGCCAGTTTGTGTTATACAACGTCTGGATGAACGCCCTGATCAGAGGCAGTAGAAGAAGCACAAGCATGGCATGCTGCAGAAATCCTTTGACATGTTGGCTTGGATCTCGTTATTTATATGAAAAGAAAAACCTTTTCATTTTTACTTCCTCTTTTAGCTACATCTTGGTAGATTTCCAGTATTTCCCTCAAAGTTCTCCTTAATTTTGTGCAAAAATTACTCGAACATTCTCCTGTCTCTGTCACCATGTCAATAAATATGAGAAAAGTCACGGTATCCTTGGATAAGGTCCACACGGGTATTTTTTGAGGTAATATACTAATATTGTTTCATTAGTGAGAATTTGGGGAATTCATGTTGTCCTACTATATAAAACTGCAGTTTTATTTAATAGTATTTTATTTAATAGTATTATACTTATTTACATCAATAACTATTAAGGAAGAATTGCAGTTTTCTTCAGGTTTTTAAATCTTGTCCTTGCTTCTTGGCAATTACCTGTATTTCTATAGGTTATCAATATTCCTTTCTCTGAAATAGTATTTAACTTGAACATCCAACTAAGTTATGTTGTCAGTTTTGCTTCATGTTATTTACATCCTAATAATGGGTGCCTGGAATATTAGAGAAGAGTGCGTTTGTGCAAATTTGTGCAAAATTTTAATTCAAACTTTCTACTGTAAGCATTCAAGTTGATGTAATTTTAATTTTTACCACAATTCATCTTTTCATATTGTCTACAATATATATTATTTAATGAATAGGAATACAGTTATTTATTAAATAATATGTTGAAGATGTTTTAGAATCAAACATTCAGTAGTTGCACAACATTTCAAATGTACCAAATATCATCAAATTGTTTCTATTAAATGGACTCATTGAATTTTATGTGACTTTCATCCCAACAAAGAAAGAATAATAAAATAATATTATATTGTTTTTTTTCTTAAATATCCAGGTGTTCCTAGATATGTGTGTAACCTAAATATAAAAATAAAATCCAAAATCAGTTCTGAAGAGAATTATCAAACAAATATACAGGATATTAAATTCAGTTCTCTTTACCTGATGCTTCATGTGGGAAGAAAAGGGAATAAAGAAATGTTAAGCAGAGCATATTTGCTATTGTTTATATATGTAGAAAAGGATTTCTGCTGCTAATACATTTTGTCAATCTCAAAATCAAACTCTAATTTAGCCAAAAGGGCCATTAAGGCCAGGAGGAATAAGTGTCCCTCCCACCCAAGGTCACTTAGATTGTACCAAAGCCTTTAATAGAATTCCTCTCACTCAATTTCCTTGTAAAGATCCTATTCAAAGCACATTATCAGTAGATTGCCTAAATGTGTGTTAAAACAAAGAATGGATCAAAGATAATTGTTTGTAAGAGATTATAAAGATCTATAGTGAAGAATTTCAACTGTCAGAACTCAGAGAAACTCCCTTCAAAACAAGGGGCAGAATGGCACACAAATATTTCCTTACCAAGGAAGCCAAGCCTTGGATTTACAAATGCAATCAATTCAGCATTTTGGTCACACAAAACTAGAGCAGCAGTGGTGATTAAGGTAGAGGATGAGCACACAGAATGTTTTATTAATGTCTACTTCAAGAGTATGAAGCCTATAATGTCACTCAAAGCATGGCCACAGTATGGCAACATAAGGATTTTCAAAAAGCATAGCAAAGCAGGTGGGGAGCTGGGACTCCAAGGTCACCCATATGCTATAAAGGATTGATTATAGGCCTTATCATTTTTAACTGTTTACAGGAAATGTTTCAGCAAGTTGGGCATGTTTTGAATTATTTTTTCCTTGCTCTTAGAATCATTTTATTGATTGTGGGGGAAAAGTTATGTATGTATATATCAACATCAAATTTACCATTCTAACCATTTTAAGAGTACAGTACAGTGACATTAACTACATTCACAATAATGAGCAACCTTTACCACTACCTGTTTCCAATTTTTTTTTTCATTGAATTAAATAGAAACTCTGTATCCATTAAAAAACATTCCTCCATTCCTCTTGCCTCTTGGCCCCAGGTAGATTTTAATTATTTTTCTTTCTCAATAAATCTTCCTATTGCAGTGAATACATACAATGTGTCCTTTGATGTCTAAATATTTCTAATAAGGCTGCTTTATAGAGAAGTTCTGAATTCACAGAATACAGAATCGAGAGAAATATCCCATAATATCCTCATCCCCCATGTGTGTAGTCTCCTTCATTATTAGCATTCCACACTGAAATAGTACATTTGTTAAAACTAATGAGCCTACATTGGCATATCACAATTGCCTGAAGTCTCTTGCTTATATTGGTGTCCACTCTTGATGGCATACATTCTGTGTGCTTGGACAAACTGTAATGGCCTCTATCTCCCTGTGGTAATATCATACCTTTCACTGTCTTGCCCCACTTACTCATGTCTCCCTTCCCCTATCCTCTGTCAAACACTCATCTTTTAATGCTTCCATAGATTCGCCTTTTATAGAATGTCATATAGTTGGAATCACATGGTATGTACAAACTTTCAAGATTAGCTTCTTTCTCTTAGTAACATATGATTAAGTTTTTTCATGTCTTTTAGTGGTCTGGTAGCTCATTTATTTTTAATACTGAATATTTATTTATCCATTTACCTAAGTATGTCTTGGATGCTTCCAAGTTTGGGCAATTATAAATACACTTGCTGGAATCTTCCATGTGCAAGTTTTTGTATAGACACAAATTTTGAACTCTTTGGTTAAGTATCAAGTAAACAGGAAAGCAGGCAGAGGAAGACAGGAAAAGGAAGAAGAGAAGGAGGAAGATAAAAAAGAAAAAGAATAGAAGGAGAGAAAATGAGGAAATAGAAGAAGGGATGGAGGAATGAGAGAGGGAAAGGAAGGAAGAAGGAAGGAAGTAGGAAAAGAAGAAGGAAAGGAGGGAGGGAGGGATAGAAGAAGGCTGTGTCTATATAAAGCTTCAAATTTAGTCCACAAAAGTGGCAGATGCTGAAACAAATAGGGAGATCATGACCCAGGAGAGTAAAAAGTAGAGCACAAAAATTTGAGCTTGGTGAATGGAGATGATTTGAAATATTTTGGGCTACGTAGCTTCTATGACAGTCCCAAGTTCACTTGTTTCTGAACAAAGTTTATTTACTATGTATGACTACAATAGGAATTCTTAAGCAAGTTCAAATTCTGCTGATGCAACCCAGTAATATATATTTAAATACAAAAATATTAACATCTTCTTTCATTTAGAGTTCAGCTTCTACTTCCATTTCCAAAGTGGATTTTCTAAGGATGTTCTTAATGTGAAATACAGGGTAAGGAATGGGATGGTAGCATTTGTGATGCTTGTAACCTATCAAGTGTCATCTGTGGGGGGAAATTGATTGTAACTCTTTTCTTTATACTCCAGAAATGGGTTAGTGTGGTCCTTCCTCTCAAGCACCACAACTAGTTGACATGCTTTGACTTTAATATACACATACTTGCAATGCTATGTTTAATTTGGCAGTTACTCAACACTTTCTTTTATTGAACATGGTAAGGATGTGCTCGTAGGTTATTATATGCAAGAATTAATTATTTATATATTATTTTGTATTTTATAAGAGAATTCACACATGGTTTAGAGTTGTTAGCTCTTTAAGGTTACCTGAAATCTCCTATTTTAATACAGAAACATCCTTCATACCTTAGCTATTTTTTTAAAACTTTTTATGAAATTCAATTTTGTGATAAACCTATAGATTTCCTAAACAGGTTAAAGTACTTATATTTTTTGGAAGATAAAAGATAATTAGAATTCTTCATTAGTTAATGAAGTCTCTGGAGATTAAATGAATACCAAACATGTCCCTGGATAAGTGTCAACACTAGGCCCTAGAACCAGTTATGACATAACCTGTGTCTTTTTGTTGAGTGTTGAAATGAATTTATATATTTATATATATACATATATACATATGTATATATATATACACCCCCAAAACAGAGCATCAGGTACCCAAGCAAATAGTGCTACCATAATCAAATGCCCAGAAAAGTAAATGGTAAAGTGTAAATTTTAAACTTCATGAATGGAAATGATTTGACGTATTTCTGGTCACATAATGTCTCTGACAATCTCATATGTAGATATATATAGAGAGATAAAAATTCATGTTGGACCACAGACTTCCTCTGGCAATCCATCCCTGAGCACACTAGTTAGTAATGGGTTATGAGAAGGAGGGCAGGAAGTCAGTGGTCTCTTAATCATGCAATAAAAGTCTCAGGTGGCAATTGAAATCTTCCCTGTTTTTCTAAACAGTCTTTTTCCCTATTTTATTGGTGCATTCTATTTATATATAATGGTGTGAGTCAGTGTTACATATTCATACATGCACAAAACAAACTATGATTTTGCTAATACTATCCCCAGCAGTTTCCCTTTACCTCTCCTCCTCCCTTACCCTTATCCCATTCCTCTACTCTGCCAATCTCCCTTTGATTTGAATGAGATCATTCCACCACACCTTTCTTTTCCTTTTCCTCTCTAGTTTCCACACATGAGAGAAAACATGTGACCCTTGACTTTGGAGTTTGGTTTATTTTCGCAATTCCATTTAATTTCCTGCAAATGACCCAATTTCATTCTTCTGTATGGCTGAATAAATTTCCATTTTGTATACAAACCACATTTTCTTTATCCGTTCATCCATTTATGGACATATAGGCTGATTCCATAATTTGGCTGTTGGGATTTGTGCTGTTATAAATATGGGTATGTGTGTATGTTTAGATTTGTTGATTTTTATTCTTTACAATAAATACCAAGGAGTGGTATGATTGGGTCATAGGTGGTTCCATTCCTTATCTTTTGAGGAAACTTCATACCAATATCCATAGTGATTACACTGATTTCCAATCATATCAAAACATAAAGGGACTCCTTTTCCTCCAAACCCTCTCTAGCATTTATTATTGTTTGTGTTCTTGATGATTGCCATTTTAACAGGAGTGAGATGAAATTCCAGTTTAATTTTGATTAAAATTTCTCTAATTGTTAATGATGCTGTGCTTTTTAAAATACATTTGTTGGTCATCTTTATTTCTTCTTTTGGGAAGTGCTTATTTAGTTCATTTGCCCATTTGTTAATTGGGATATTTGCTTTTATGGTGCTGTTTTTTGATTGCTTCATATATTCTGAATATTGTTCCTGTCAGAAGAGAAGCTTAGCAAAGGTTTTCTCCCATTCTTTATTGTTTCTTTTGCTGTGCAGAAGCTTTTTAATTGAATACTGATACCATCCTGTTTATTAATTCTTGCTATGATTTCCTGAGCTTTAGGGATCCTATTGAGGAACTCACTGCCTTGCCTATATGCTAGATTGTTGAACACATTTTCTTTTAAAGTGTCTTGTCTCATTCCTAGGTCCTTTAACCATTTTGATTGACTTTTGACTTTTGTGCAAGGCAAGAGATAGTGATCTAGGTTCATTCATAGATATACAGTTTTCCCAGTACCATTTCCTAAAAAGCTATCTTTCCTCCAATGTATGTCATTGGCACTTTTGACAGCGATTTGTTGACTGTATCTGTGTGGATTTTTCTCTGTGTCTTCTATTGTGTTTCACGGGTTTAAATGTTTGTTTTTATGCTAGTACAATGCAGTTTTTGTTGCTATAACACTGTAGTTTTTAAATTTTTTTTTTAGTTGTCAATGAATCTTTTATCTTTATTTATTTATATGTAGGGTTTCAAACCCAGGACCTCACACATATCAGGTTAGTGCTCTACCACTGAGCCACACAACTCCAGCCCCTATAGTCTAATTTGATGTCAGGTATTGTGATGTCTTCAGCATTGCTTTTATGGTTAGAATCCTGTGACTGTTCTGGGTCTTTTTTTCTTCTGAATGACTTTTAGAACTGTTTTCCCTAGTTCTGTGAAGAATGCCATTGGTATTTTGATGGGGATTGGATTGAATCTGTCTGTGAATTTTGGTAATATGCCATTTATTTATTTATTTTTTTGTTTGTTTGTTTGTTTGTTTTTGTGGTGCTGGGGCTTGAACCAGAGCCTTTTGCTTGTGAGGCAAGCACTCTACCAACTGAGCTATATTCCCAGCCCTAATATGGCCATTTAAACAATACAAATTCTGCCATCCATGAACATGAAAGTTTTATTCATATTCTTTTATTCTCCTCAAATCCTTTCTTCAGCATCTTATTAAATAGAAATGAAACTGGCATTATTGTCCTATTTCATGAAATGCATTCAGTTTTTCTCCAGTTGAGTATTAGCTTTGTGTTTATCATGTATAGCCCTTATGGTGTTGATGTAAGTTCCTTCTATCCCTAGTTTCTTCAGTGAATGGGTTTTGAATTTTGTAGGTTTCTCTGCATCTGTTAATATGACTGTATGATTTTTGTCCTTAATTCTATTTATGCAGTAAATTACATTTACTGATTTGCATATGGTGAACTATCTCTGCATCATTGGAATAAAACCAAATTGTTCATGATGTACAGCCTTCTTAATATGTTGTAGAATATGATTTGCTATTTGAATATCACATGCAGTCCTGACTTCTGAGCTCCAAAATCCAAGTGAATACTTCCTCATTCTTTATCATCATCAGTAGCAGCATCCACATCAATATCTTCATTGTCATAGCTCCCAGTTAGTGGATATCTTCTTTATACCAGCTCTTCTTCAAAGCCCGTTTTATAGGAGGTTTTAAAAGAGCCACCATGAATGTAAAAATCTACTCCAATTCATAATGCCCAATTAGCTCACCCTCTTTTATAATTCAAGGTATTGTATGCTGGAGAATCCAACCATCCCAATATCTCAGTGGCCTAACCATGAAGATTAAATACCACTTATGAAATGTTCCTATAAATACTCGGAGGTGTGTTTCATATGACTCATGCAGCATTAAAGGTCACCATGGAAAGGGAATAGTAGGATAGGGGAACACACGTATTTAAATGTTTTGTCTTTGAGTGACTTAAGCACAGGTTTCTCACCAATCCAATGGCCAGAAATGTAACTGGCCTTGAAATCACCATACTTGGAATATTTGGGGAATTATAATAGTTTCTGGTTTATTCTCCCTGGCACTTCACTTGCCCAGTCCTTCTCTAGAATATTAGTGTATCCACCACTTGATAAAGAAATATTCAATCAACACAGATTCCCTAGCATCCTCCTCCTCACCCTCTTTCTTTCTTGAGTCTTATTAATTTGATGCTTAGTTTTTTTTGAACAATAGGTTCATTTTACAATGTCTCAAGGGGAATTTGTCCTTTTCAGGAAAATCTTTGACTTGTTATTTCCAAGTGCTTTGATCTGACTGCTCCATAAATTAACATATAGAAACACTGAGAGAAAATGCCCTAACCATAGTTAATTGTCTTAATGAGAGTAATTGGATTTAAGGTAGAAATAAAAATACATTCTTGTGTATACTGATCTGCGAATTTAACAATATAGTTATATACCAACCACATTAAGTATATGTCAGATTATCTTATCTAAGGTAGATGAGTATCACATATATTAATATCATCATGTACAGATAAGATCAAGGAAATCAGGGGACTTGCCCCAAAGCAACACAAATCACAAATTAAAGAATTGAGACTCAACCCACGTTTCCAGACATTTATTTCTTAATTACTTTAAAACTAAATTAGACCAGGCATGGTGGCGCATGCTTTTAATACCAGTGGCTCAGGAGGCTGATACAGGAGGATGGAGAGTTCAAAACCAGCCTCAGCAACTTAGTGAGGCCCTAAGCAGTTCAGTGAGACCCTGTCTCTAAATAAAATATAAAAAGGACTGAGGATGTGGCTCACTGGTTAAGCACCTCTGGGTTCAATAATCATTGACATTATATAGAAAATCATTTGTAAGGCATAGAAAAGGCACCAACCTATTCAGATCAAGCATAGCAATAATTGAATAGATTGAACTTTATAAATACAAGTTCATTGGTTCTTAACAGTAATCCAAAAGATAGATAAGCAGACTAAGAATAGGGCACAGGAATCTTGGGAAGAGAATATTATTTGAAAAAAAGTTGTCATGTAAGATGGAACCCCAGAAGACCATGGGAGTGAGAAAGACACAAGACTGAATGAAACAGTGAGAAACCAACTCAAATTTATACTTTGAGTAAGATTTGAGATGTTAAAGAAAAAATAAATGTGGGCTTGGTAAGCAGAGGCTTTATTTAAAATAAGTGTACCAAGGAGGGTTACAAGGACTGATTCTGTAGGGAAAGTGGTCTGATGTCAAGGTCTGCAACTGTCTCAAGCATTAGACAATAAGGGAGTTCCTTTTATGGAAGGATTAAACAAGGCTACACAGAACCACGCCTATGGAAATGGGTTTGAGTGGAGCATTTCAGACAGTTGATCTGAGAATGTTTTATTATGAGGTGAGCCTGTTCTCAGGAGGTGCTATACCTCCATTGCTCAGGTGGAGGTGGGTTGAAGTTTAGGGGCTTTAGAGAAAGATAAACTTAACCAAAGTTTGGTTAGCAACTTTTTTTCTATTGATAAATGGGGGCAAGTATTTCAGCTTATCATTTACAGGACAAAGAAGGGGCTTTTGAAAGACATGTGTCTTGTAACAGGTAAATTGAGCATCCAGGAGTCTGATCCAAGTTGCATGGGGCAGGGTGCTTTTGCTTTGTTTTGTTTTGTTTTTCAGTATGTCATTTTTAAAGCACAAGAGAGTGGGGATAGGGTTCTTAATCTTGACTATATTCTAGGCTCACATGACTCTCATAAAATTTAACATTATCAAACGTATTCACCAATTCCACACTACCACCTAAAGAGCAGTATTTTTGAAAGCAGTAAGTGGTGATCTTTAGGGAAATATTGCCAAATTGTACATAATGAGATGATCATTTGCTGTTAATGATGCCTACATGTAATTTGCTGACCATTGAGCTTTGATAACTAGTACATTTGATATTTAATGTTGCCAGTGATGTATTCTTTAAGCAGAATATCTAAATTACCATGACTATTTTTCTAGTCTTCTATAATGCAAAGTATCTGTTAAAATCTGTAAACATGCATATTATTCTCCAAAACAAATGTGAGTAGCTAAAATTGGGAATTTTCAAAGCATCCTCTACTGATCAGCAAGAACAACATCATAATATTGATAAAATGGTGTGCTGGAAAACTGGAAACACAACCAGTAGAATTTCACTTCAAAATGTACCTTCTATATTCAAATTCAGTTATTAAAAATAAAATCTATTCATCTTAAAGTCTGAATGCATTCTCAAAAATACCAGAAAATTAATTTAAAAGTGGCAAATCACAGAAATACACCTTTTAATATACCTGGTGTGTTTTTTTGGTGTGTGTGTGTGTGTGTGTGTGTGCAAGTAGCATGTATAAAAAGATAAATAATGTGTGTGTACAAACACACACCACACATAAAAGGCATCTATATATACATCTTTGATTTCTCTTTGAACTCTTTTTAATAATGTTCCTGGTTTCTTCATTAATGTGAACAAAATTTTAATAATCATGTTTATCTGAATGATGATCATGATTTCTCTTTTTCAGAAAGGTAAGAAAAACTTCTTTTAAACACCAAACTGCATTCTAAACAATAGGACAGAATTTGAAAATTGGTTCTAAACAAAGTCCATCATCTTTTGTATACTTTCTGTTGTCTGTTTTCCCAAGAACCCTGACTTCTGAAAGAACGTTTACTCCCAGAGTCAGAGGCAGTGTGGCTGTTTATTGGCATAGTCATTCTGGATCTCTACTATTTGAAATACTTGGCTATTAAGTCTATGTTACCAAATAATTGAATGGGCATGATGTTTTTCTGAAGAGGAAAAAATGGGCAAAATTTTGAAGTGGCACTGGAAAGTAAAGGATGAGAGACTAAGCAGACTTTCAAAGAGGCAAAGCAATAGAAGAGAATGAAGGATGATGAACATCAGCCAGAGAATCTGAGGGCCAGGATGAAGAGATTTGATTAGCTAGCTCAGGGGAGAAAGAAATCAATAGGCAAGATAAGCTGTTTGAAACCATGAATTGAGAGAAGTCCAAGTTCAATCTGGGGTAGGAATTACTTTTTCTAAGACTCATACATACTCTTTTCAGCCAGAGAGGTTTAAAAAAAATACTCCTTTCTAGTTCCAATGAATTCACAAATGCCTACTATCTAAAATGAAAATAATTTGAGATTAAAATGGAAAATTCAATAAAATATTTAACATGGGAATCTTGTACTTTTTACATTTTATTAAACTATTACTGGTCTCAAAGACAAAGCTGGGGACACAAGGGTAAATCAGCTGAATGTTGCTTAAATAGAAAAATCAAACTGAAAGATAATCAAATGGAATTAAATTATAATGACTTATTCTGTTACTGAAAAGAAAAAAAACTAGACAAAGTGGCTCTCAAAAATCCTTTTTTATTGATTTTGTTTTATTTGACTATAGCAAGAACTAATTTAACAAGACTGCTATTTTATCTTGTTAGTACCACTATCATAATGAAAAATTGAACCAAATATTCTAGATAAGTGATTGATAAGTGACTAGCAAACATATTTTATCAATGAATGTTGAAATTATCCATGAAATAAATTGTCTTTGTAGGAGGAAAAGAAGCTTAGAAAAATGGAATAATGCTATTTTGCACAATGGCTTATAACCATACATTTGAATACTCTCCAAAATAATTATCAAATTACCCCACTGACTTAATGCTTCCATATATTCCCTTCTAGTGCATTTCAAAACACCTGAGTCCATAGAATGTCATAACTTACAATATTTTAGGTGCATCTTTAGTAAAAGAAAAGATATTAAAAACATTGAATTGGTTTGTGTTCAGTTTCTTTCAAAACACAAAATGTCAGTGATTAAAAAAAGTAGAAGAAAGTTAATTATCGGTGCTTTCTCTTTTTTCCATCCCCTTGTGCATAAAAATATATTTCAGAGTAAATTTTATGCTTCTGTGTATTTTATGTTCACAAGGAAGAAACTATCACAATTTAGGTAAATAAGAATTATCTGTGAATATGTATTAATATATTTGGATTGTTCCATGAAAATTCCTTTGTGCAAGTATTTAAAGATGACGTTCATTTCTAGTAAGCAATAAAAACAAAACCCTTTGGCAAACATTAAATTGTGTTTGCAAGGAGCTCCTGAAGCACTTAATTTTCAAAAATATCCCCACTTCAGCATGAATTTCAGAGTTTATCCATTAATTTCCCCACACATTTAACATATATTTTTTGATGATACCGTGTGTCAGGATCTGAGCTCTGTAGTTAGCATTTTAAGAAGCATAATGAAAGATACAGATATTAAATGAATGGTCATTTAATTTATATTTCATAATGCAATAAAAGTCAAGAATTATAACAAAAATGTAAAAGACAATCTCATTTGGTATTTTGACTTGATGGCATCATATATTCTATATTATTTTGAAATCATTTAAAAATGCTAATCCTGGATTTATAGGACCGTTTATTTTAAATTTATTTTTATCTTGCTCTGAGTTTATGATTTTCTAGGGAATAAAAAATGAAAGAAGTATAAACACAGCTTGGGTGACAACACCTTTTCTATATGAAATGTTATGGAAAATATAGGTAGACTTACATACAAAGATTTTAGTTCAGAAGATAGTTTTGGGATAGAAGTACACCTCAACTGTAGGATGTGTGTTTACCATGAACGTAGCATTCAGAAAAGACCAAAACAAAACAAAAGAACAAAAAAAAGAAAGACAATTTTATATTGGTGACCAGAAAACTCAAATGTTTCAAGAGCTTTATCAAATCCCAAATCTATAACAATAAACAATAAACAAAAACAAATATCTGAATAATTCTCCAGTATTTAGATACATGATTAAACTTATTTAAAATGATTTCAAATTATTTTAATTTTATCTGCCCAAATATGTATGACTTGAATCTAGAAAGTTCTGGGGGAAGAAAGTGTAATAACATGGGAGGAATTTTGAAGATACATTTACTAAAATTTTAACTTGACTTTGGATCACGTAAAACAGAAAGAACTTTATTAACAAGGTAACCTTAAACAAATCAATTAATTAAAGGCAGCACCCCATCTTCTATCTTTTAACATAATAGGTCAAAGATATTTGACCTTTTCAAAAGCTTTCTCTTTTTGTGAGATAATGGGTCGTAAGTTATGACATTTCTTAGGGTGGTTCTGACTATATTTCACCTGCAGCTTGACATGAGTCCTGAGTGTCTAGCACCAAAGGATCAGCTTCTGCTAAAGTCTCTCAGGGTATTGAGATTGAAGGTGGTAAGAGTGCTTCAAGAGCTGGTCCTTGTCTTCTTGGATCCTAGTAGTCCTCACATGTTCTAATTGTTCTTACTCTTGACCATAATCAGCTTCTCTTTCCAACAGTTGATCTGGCCAAGTTGTTGACTTTAGGCCTTACACTAGAAGCAAGACAATAGTCTTGAACAATTTTCTCCATCAGCTCCACTCAT